>JAVSCE010011029.1:0-154537 GCA_032199065.1 Smutsia gigantea
AAAGACAATACAGAAATCAGACAAGCGATCGACGGGCTTAACAGCAGAATGGATGAGATGCGAGAGACTGTTAATGGAATAGAAAACAGAGAACAGGAGTACAGAGCAGCTGAGGCAGAGAGAGATAAAAGGATTTCAGGAATGAAAGAATATTAAGAGAACTGTGTGACCAATCCAAACGGAACAATATTCGCATTATAGGAGTACCAGAGGAAGAAGAGAGAGAAAAAGGGATACAAAGTGTCTTTGAAGAAATAATTGCTGAAAACTTTCCCTCGCTGGGGAAGGAAGTAGTCTCGCAGTCCACCAAAGCTCATAGATCTCCCAACACAAGGGACCCAAGGAAGACAACACCAAGATACATAATAATTAAGATGGCAAAGATCAAAGATAAAGACAGGGTATTAAAGGCAGCTAGAGAGAGAAAAAAGATCACCTACAAAGGAAAACCCATCAGACTATCATCAGACTTCTCAACAGAAACCTTACAGGCCAGAAGAGAATGGCATGATATATTTAACGTTATGAAACAGAAGGGCCTCCAACCAAGAATAATGTATCCAGCACGATTATCATTTAAATATGATGGAGGGATTAAACAATTTCCAGACAAACGAAAGTTAAGAGAGTTTGCCTCTCATAAACCACCACTACAGGATATCTTAAATGGACTGCTCTAGATGGAAGCACACCTAAGGCTAAAAAGATGTCACCAGAGAAAATAAAATCATAGCAAAGAAAGCAGACCATCCAAATATTAACTAAAGGCAAAGAATAAAACACCTATTATAGAAAGAATGGAGGAGGAGGAATAAGAAGGGAGAGAAATAAAGAAACATCAGACTGTGTTTACAATAACTTAACAAGAAAGTTAAGTTAGATTGTTAGATAGTAAAGAAGCAACCTTGAACCCTTGGTAACCACGAATCTAAAGCCAGCAATGGCAATAAGTACATACCTATCAATAATCACCCTAAATGTAAATGGACTGAATGCACCAATCAAAAGACACAGAGCAACAGAATGGATAAAAAAGCAAGACCCATCTATATGCTGCCTACAGGAAACTCACCTCAAATCCAAAGATATACACAGACTAAAAGTGAAGGGATGGAAAAAGATATTTCATGCAAACAACAAAGAGAAAAAAGCAGGTGTTGCAGTACTTGTATCAGGCAAAATAGACTTCAAAACGAAGAAAGTAGCAAAAGATAAAGAAGGACATTACATAATGATAAAGGGGTCAGTCCAACAAGAAGATATAACCATTATAAATACATATGCACCCAACACAGGAGCTCCAGCATATGTGAGACAAATACTAACAGAATTAAAGGAGGAAATAGACAGCAATGCATTCATCCTAGGAGACTTCAACACACCACTCACTCCAGAGGACAGATCAACCAGACAGAAAATAAGTAAAGACACAGAGGCACTGAACAACACACTAGAACAGACGGACCTAACAGACATCTACAGAACTCTACACCCAAAAGCAACAGGATAGACATTCTTCTCAAGTGCATATGGAACATTTTCCAGAATAGACCACATACTAGGCCACAAAAAGAAACGCAGTAATTTCAAAAATATTGAAATCCTACCAACCAACTTCTCAGATCAGCAAGCTATAAAACTAGAAATAAATTTTAGAAAGAAATCAAAAAGGCTCACAAATACATGGAGACTTAACAACACTCTCCTAATTAATCAATGGGTTAACGACCAAATCAAAACAGAAATCAAAGAATATATGGAGACTAATGACAACAACAATACAAAGCCACAACTGTGGGACGCAGCAAAGGCAGTTCTAAGAAGAAACTATATTGCAATCCAGGCCTATTTAAAGAAGGAAGAACATTCCCAAATGAAGAGTCTAAAGACACAATTCCTGAAATTGGAAAAAGAAGAACAAATGAGGCCCAAAGTCACCAGAAGGAGGGACATAATAAAGATTAGAGAAGAAATAAATAAAATTGAGAAGAATAAAACAATAGAAAAAAATCAGTGAAACCAAGAGGTGGTTCTTTGAAAAAATAAACAAAATAGATAAACCCCTAGCCAGACTCATTAAGAGAAAAAGAGAATCTACACACATAAACACAATCAGGAATGAGAAAGGAAAAATCATGACGGACTCCACAGAAATACAAAGAATCATAAGAGAATATTATGAGAATCTATATGCTAACAAGCTGGAAAACACAGAAGAAATTGACAACTTCTCAGAAAACTACAACCTTCCAAGACTGACCAAGCAAGAAACAGAAAAACTAAACAGACCCAGCGACGAAACCGAATTGGTAATCAAAAAACTACCCAAGAACAAAACCCCCGGGGCCTGATGGATTCACCTCTGAATTCTACCAGACATATAGAGAAGAAATAACACCAATTCTCCTTAAAGTTTTCCAAAAAATAGAAGAGGAGGGAATACTTCCAAACTCATTCTATGAAGCCAGCATCACTCTAATACCAAAACCGGGCAAAGACCTCACCAAAAAAGAAAATTACAGACCAATATCCCTGATGAACGTAGATGCAAAAATACTCAACAAAATATTAGCAAACCGAATTCAAAAATACATCAAGAGGATCATACACCATGATGAAGTGGGATTCATCCCAGGGATGCAAGGATGGTACAACATTCGAAAATCCATCAACATCATCCACCACATCAACAAAAAGAAGAACAAAAACCACATGATCATCTCCATAGATGCTGAAAAAGCATTTGACAAAATTCAGCATCCATTCCTGATTAAAACTCTCAACAAAATGGGTATAGAGGGCAAGTACCTCAACATCATAAAGGCTATATAAGACAAACCCACAGCTAACATCATACTTAAGGGCGAGACGCTGAAAGCGTTTCATCTAAGATCGGGAACAAGACAAGGATGCCCACTCTCTCCACTGTTATTCAACATAGTACTGGAGGTTCTAGCCACAGCTATCAGACAAAACAAAGACATACAAGGCATCCAGATTGGTAAAGAAGAAGTCAAATTGTCACTATTTGCAGATGACATGATACTGTACATAAAAAACCCTAAAGATTCCATTCCAAAACTACTAGAACTAATATCTGAATTCAGCAAAGTTGCAGGATACAAAATTAACACACAGAAATCTGTTGCTTTCCTATACACTAATGATGAACTAACAGAAAGAGAAATCAGAAAAACAATTCCATTCACAATTGCATCAAAAAGAATAAAATACCTAGGAATAAACCTAACGAAGGAAGTGAAAGACCTGTACTCTGAAAACTACAAGGCACTCCTAAGAGAAATTAAAGAGGACACTAACAAATGGAAATGCATCCCATGCTCTTGGCTAGGAAGAATAAATATTGTCAAAATGGCTATACTACCTAAAGCAATCTACAGATTCAATGCAATCCCTATCAAACTACCAACAGCTTTCTTCAATGAACTGGAACAAATAATTCTAAAATTCATATGGAACCACAAAAGACCCCGAATAGCCAAAGCAATCCTGAGAAGGAGGAATAAAACAGGGGGAATTACACTCCCTGACTTCAAGCTCTACTACAAAGCCACAGTAATCAAGACAATTTGGTATTGGCACAAAAACAGACCCACAGACCAGTGGAACAGAATAGAAAATCCAAACATTAACCCAAACATATACAGTCAATTAATATTTGATAAAAGTGCCTTGGATATACAATGGGGAGATGACAGCCTCTTCAGCAGCTGCTGTTGGAAAAACTGGACAGCTACATGTAAGAGAATGAAACTGGACTACTGTCTAGCCCCATACACAAAGGTAAACTCAAGGTGGATCAAAGACCTGAATGTAAGTCATGAAACCATAAAACTCTTAGAAAAAAACATAGGCAAAAATCTCTTGGACATAAACATGAGCAACTTCTTCATGAACATATCTCCCCGGGCAAGGGAAACAAAAGCAAAAATGAACAAGTGGGACTATATCAAGCTGAAAAGCTTCTGTACAGCAAAGGACACCATCAGTAGAACAAAAAGACATCCTACAGTATGGGAGAATATATTCATAGAAAACATATCTGATAAAGGGTTGACATCCAAAATATATAAAGAACTCATGCACCTTAACAAACAGAAAGCAAATAATCCAATTAAGAAATGGGCAGAGGACATGAATAGACACTTCTCCAAAGAAGAAATTCAGATGGCGAACAGGCACATGAAAAGATGCTCCACATCACTAATCATCAGAGAAATGCAGATTAAAACCACAATGAGATATCACCTCACACCAGTGAGGATGGCCAACATCCAAAACAGAAACAACAACAAATGTTGGAGAGGATGTGGAGAAAAGGGAAGCCTCCTACACTGCTGGTGGGAATGCAAATTAGTTCAACCATTGTGGAAAGCAGTATGGAGGTTCCTCAAAAAAGTCAAAATAGAAATACCATTTGACCCAGGAATTCCACTCCTAGGAATTTACCCTAAGAATGCAGCAGCCCAATTTGAAAAGGACAGATGCACCCCTATGTTTATTGCAGCACTATTTACAATAGCCAAGAAATGGAAGCAACCTAAGTGTCCATCAGTAGATGAATGGATAAAGAAGATGTGGTACATATACACAATGGAATATTATTCAGCCATAAGAAGAAAACAAATCCTACCATTTGCAACAACATGGATGGAGCTAGAGGGTATTATGCTCAGTGAAATAAGCCAAGCCGAAAAAGACAAGTATCAAATGATTTCACTCATATGTGGAGTATAAGAACAAAGGAAAAATACTGAAGGAACAAAACAGCAGCACTCACAGAACCCAAGAATGGACTAATAGTTACCAAAGGGAAAGGGACTGGGGAAGATGGGTGAGAAGGGAGGGGATAAGAGGGACAAGGGGGCATTACGATTAGCAGATGTAATGTTGGGGGGCACGGGGAGGGCTGTACAACTCAGAGAAGACAAGTAGTGATTCTATAGCATCTCACTACGCTGATGGACAGTGACTGTAATGGGGTTGATGAGGGGGACCTGATGAAGGGGTAGTTTAATAACCGTAATATTGCACATGTAATTGTAGATTAATGATAATAAAATAAATTATATTAAAAAAAAGTTTAACCATAAAAAGAATTGGTGAGGATACAGGGCACCGCAAACCCTCATGGTGGGATAATGAAAAAAATAGGTTGCACAAGACCGTATGCTGTATAGTTCCATTTATGCTACATGCAAATACAAAAAAGGTCTTTGAAACCACAAACTTCTATGAGGATGCAGGCTGAGGAAAACTACTCAGTTGCAAACATTTCTTATAGGAAAGGAAGGATGAAGAACCAGGGTGAATGGTTACTGGGAGCACGGTTGGGTCCATTTACAGGAACAGGTGACATGTACTTCAGCTGAATTTCAGAATCAGATCCGTGACTATGCGGCAACCTGCCCTCTTTCGAACAGAAGTGAGAATTGCATCATCCTGTCCCTAGGTCATCACAGTATCTTGGGTGAGCAGAGAGCAGACACGTCTGCGGCACCTGCCTTAGAGCATGTTTCTCGGCATTTCCTCCGAGAGCCCTGAGCCACCATGTAAAACGTCCAGGCTCCTCTCTTGGAGAAGTGTGGGGGGAACACTGAGGCACTAGGCACTGAGTGAATATCCAGCTCAGCCAAGCCTTTAGGGGAGTCCAGACCAGCCACCGACACCGAGATCCCCGAGAGAGGACAGCCCGGCTGAGCACAGAGGACACTCGAAACCACGCAGAAAATAATCAGTTGTTTGAAGCCACTACATGTTAGGGTGTGTGTGTTACGCAACATCAGATAATGCACTTTGTTTTACTCATGGTCTAATTTTTTTTTCATCTACGTTAAAGTTGTTAGAGGAAGATTTTTCTTTATAATCCTGCCTGCTTTCCAAAGAAGGGGTATCCTGGTACCCTGTTTCTAGTTCCTTGTTTTGACAAGTGCTTTGATGGATTTGGATGTGTAAACTTGGAGGTAGGAACTCAAAGTAGAAAGCAGGCTTACGTTGAATTGCTGTGCTTTATAAAGGAATTTGAAGTGCCTGGGGAAAATCGAGGAGAGAGAGGAAACAAGAGCCAGAAATGCTGGGCAAAATACCAGAAAAAGTGAGAGAAAAAAACTCGGTGGTGTTACAGTATCAATGAGAGAACAAAACTCAGAAAAGTCTGGTGGAAAGATGACAATGTTAACTTCTGGGTATACACTGTAAAACCTCCTCTGACAGGAAATCTTCAGTAAAGTCTACATTGCTCACTCTGATGGAAGCAGATTCTTTAGTGAAATTTCAAGAGGTAATAAGTCATCATGCAAGCATGATGGAACTGAAGAATGATGGGCAGCCAGTATTCTTTTTTATTAACGTATCACTAATATACAATCTTATGATGATTTCACATACATAAAACAGTGGTTCAACATTCACCCATATTGTCAAGTCCTCACCCCTGCATGGCAGTCACTGTCTATCAGCATACTAAGATGTTATAATCATTAATTGTATTATCCTTGCTGCACTACGGTCCCAGTAACCTACCTATGTTGTGACTGGGAATTATACTGCCCCTTAACCCCCCTGTCCCTCCCCACGCATCCACCCTCCCCAAACCTTCCCCTTTGGTAACCACTAGTCCTGTCTTGATGTTTATGAGTCTATTGATTTTTTTATTCTAGGCTACATTTTAGAACAATGTTAACTAGAACAGGTATTCAATCCTGTTACCTGGCATTAAAGAATCCCCCAAAACAAAATTTGCATTAATAAGCATTTTGGGATAAAGTTGTTCAATAATTTAAGTCATTAAACTTACTCTTATCTAGCCTATTTCTCTTCATGTTATTCCAGAGAATATCTCAGGAAATAGTTAAACATCTGGATGTAATCTAGATGCTATATATATAAATGCCACTCCTCTTAACTGCCAGTTTGGCAACTCTGTCAAAAAAGAAATTAGATTCATCTACTATCGCATGCTCTTAAAATCACATCGTTTTGCTCTGTGCTCAAAAGAACCTTAAAATCCTTTTGATTAGTCTTTCTACAATCTTGACAAGAATCGGCATTAGACCACCAGCAGCTGTCTTTTAGAAACTTCATTGCTACCTGAAACCTGGAGTGCTTATTAATCCAGCCATGTTTGGGAGAGAACTTTCACCGAATTGGGGTACTGCTGAGCCTTCTCTGATGCCTGTGTTACATCCCTGTGCATTGGGCCATCAGTACCATGTATAGATATGTGGCTTGAGTTCGCCCCTTAGAAGTGTTGACTCCCTGCAACTTGTTGCTGCCTCTAAGGATCCCAAATCTTGGTGCTGTGTGAATAAGACAGTATCTTAAGAATTGATGCTCCTAGGAAACATCTAATGCTGAAATCTCTAATTAGAGGTTTTGACACTTTCAGTGTCAAAGCCAGCTACCTGCTAGTAGCTTAGCCTTGTAAGGTTTTAAGAAAATCATAGTGGCTGATTAGGAATTTTTTTTTTAAGAACAGAGAAGTGAAAAGCTGAAGTCACAAGGCCTGGGAGTTTGCTAGTACAGTAGCACAGTACCAATTCATATGCGCACTTAAGAAAGAAGGGATATTGACAATGGCTACTGGCCTAAGAAAAAGGAATTTGACTCTGAAATGAGGCTGGAAAGGCAGAACTGGAGCAAGAGTATTTCTTATAGATGAGAATAGATGTCTGCACATGATGACAGATTTAGACATTCAGATGAAAACTGAATAAAGGAGTTTTTTTTTTTTTAAGCTGGCATTAAGGCTAGGACTTACCCTGCACGTCTGGAACTTCCTTCCTGTCAATACACAAGCCCTGGAGCTCCTTTCCCTTACATCTCTTGTTACTTTCTGAAGATAAACTATTTCCAACAGTTTGGCTCTGTGTAACTGTTTGATGAGTAAACATGCTTTTCAGCTTTGACAAAAGTATAGAGACTGTGAGAAGTGAATCACCATTTTTAAAAAATGAAGATAATGAAGATAATTATAAAAAGATAGTTTTTTTAGAGAAAGTTCAAGCCACAGGGGGGTTTATTTAGTAAGTGAAAGGAAAGGAAATTAAGCTCCGGAGACAGAGGAGCAAGCAGGCTGACCGCGAGGGTGGGTAGCTGAGCTGGGTTTTACATTGTATCTTTCTTGGGGGTTTATTTGGTTTCCTCCTTCGCATTTTGTCAATCTCACATCTTTTGGATCATCTTGTTCCCTTCCCTTTAGCTCTAACAATGTGCTATAAGCAGGGTCTCTGTACCCAAGACTGGCTGCTTTTGTTTGAGGTGCTGGGGTGAGCCTTTATGAACGAAGGCGCTTCAGTGCCATAGGATGGCTCACTTTGGCCCACTCCTCACCTGCCTTTTCTATAAAGGAGGATGTGTAGGTCAAATAATCTCTTTCCAACTCTCCCTTGCCGCAAATATGTGTGTGTGTTGTAAACTAAGAATTGAAACAGCCCGTGGTATTTAAGTTGTTGGACAAAGTACAACAGAGGAAATAGATTCTTATTGTTCACTGTATAATGAATTGAACAAGCACTCATTAAACTCTTTTTAAAAATTGCTACTGCCAGCTATTATGGTAGATAGAAGAGTTAGAATGATGAGCAAGACAAATGTCTCGACCCCAAGGAACTCCTAGCTTACTCTGAGAAAGGGCGCCGTGGTGGATGAAAGGCTAAAGGCACTAAGAGAGGGATGTCACAGGGCTCTTTGCTGGGAAGGAGGAAGGGAAGTTTTGCAAAGATGGTGACAGCAAAGCTGACTCTTAAAAGGAACTGAAGGCGAGAAGGTCGGCAAGAATGGGCGCGGCTCCTGGAAACATCACAGTCAAGCTGAATTTGCCTAAGGAGGAAACAATTTTCAGTTTCACTGCTTGGTGGTTTTCACAGTACGGACCAGCGCACCAGCCGTTCCTCACGGGACTGTCCGCTTCCCACTTGACTGCTGAACTTACTCTAATCTAAGGAAACTTGTATTGGTCTCTTTCACCCAAAGCAATGCTGTGGCGTGATTGCCACATATCCTCACCTTTGAGAGGGTTGTCACTGACCTCAGGTTTCTTCGCTTAGCCGTAGTACAAGTGACTGATGGAATAATCTTTGGCTAATGCAGAAGGAATGGTAGAAATGTCTATCATTTCTTTTTCATTTCACTGGCTCTTAAAAATTCTATAGCCAGCCTGGGGCTATGTTTAGACAATCATAATACATTTGGCAGAAAAGTTAGCATCCCAATTGATCAAAATGACATTTTACTATAATGGAAAGAAAATGCAAACAAGATAAATACCCAACAATTTGGTTTAGTAAATTATGGTGCATCAATATGACAGAAAATTATTCAGCCTCTAAAAATGATAATTAAGATGATTATGTATGGTATGTGGGAAAAGAAAATGCAAAATAATTTATACACATCATTGCACAAAATGTGTTGCCTTGTAAAATGTTACTTGTAAAATGGAAATAACATGAAAAAAATTTAAATGAGTAATTGCAAGATGGAATTTTCCATCTCATTTTCTTTTCAAATTTTTCTTTAATACTACTGTTGGATCTATCTTCTAATTTTTAAAAGTTTGATGCTTTTAAAGAGTGCTCCAAGTGTGGTGTGACTAGTTTCTGAATTCAGCAAGTCTACCACCTTCCTCATAGTTCACACGCGATTGCAGTTTACGCAGCGCAAGACCACAAGACCTGTGGCCTGTTACTCTCACTGAGCTCAGTGATGACATGAATATCTCATCTGATGCTTTGTGATCTGGAAAAATTTTGAAATGGAACGTTTCCTTTAACTCTGTCACATATTTCCTTGCTAGAATAGGGTCACCACTTCTTTCTGGTGGCACGTTCTTGGCTGCCAGAGGAAGAATATAACAAAATAATCAAGATCATGGCCAGTCTTTCTAGTTGCATTATCTTGGACAATTTACTTAGTCTCCCTAGACATCACTTTCTCATCAGTAAAATGAGATGATAAAAATTGTGACATATTCACCGTTGCATATGGGCTTATAATTCTGATAATAATTCATGATGTTGTCATGAAGATCCAATGAGATGACTCAAGCACAGTTTGGCCCATATGCTGAATCAATGGCAGCTATTGATTGTCTCCTGACTCACAGGGAGAAACCTTCCTGACACCACATAAGCAGCTCTGTGCCACCCTCGAACCATTACTCCGGGCATATGCTCTTCTTTCATCATGTATTCATATCCTTCTAATATTTGAGTTTATCACAGAGCTCTCTAGAAATGATACCTTCCTCTTTACCTCCTTTTTTTAACTGGAACATTTGTGACTAAAAAGAGAGAATTATAGTATAAATAGTCCTGCCCTGGTTAAGCCACATTTTCTTTGAAGAGACTCACGTCACAGAACCACACTCATCTTCAGGGGAACTTTCCCAAACCTATATTCCTACATGCTGAGGTTTACATGGCATGATTCCACCTTTCTTCCTCTCTAGCTATCCTTAACTGAGGTGAAAATATATCTTTTTCCCCCCAAATTAAAATACGTATATATGCTAAAGAGTATAAAAAGTCTGACATATCCAATAAGGGGTTAACATCTAAAATATATAAAGAACTCATATGCCTCAACACCCAAAAAGCAAATAACCCAATTAAAAAATGGGCAGAGTATCTGAGCAGACACTTTTCCAAAGAAAAATTCAGATGGCCAACAGGCATGTGTGAAGATGCTCCACATCGCTAATTATCAGGGAAATACAAATTAAAACCGCAATGAGATAGCACCTCACACCAGTTAGAATGGCCACCATCCAAAAGACAAGAAACAACAAATGCTGGCGAGGATGCAGAGAAAGAGGAACCTCCTACACTTGGTGGGAATGTAAGCTAGTTCAACCATTGTGGAAAGCAATATGGGGGTTCCTCAAAAAACTAAAAATAGAAATACCATTTGTCCTGGGAATTCCATTCCTAGGAATTTACCCAAAGAAAACAACTTCTCAGATTCAAAAAGACATATGCACCCCTATGTTTATCGCAACACTATTTACAATAGCCAAGATATGGAAACAACCTAAGTGTCCATCAGTAGGTGAATGGATAAAGAATATGTGGTACATATACACAATGGAATATTATTCAGCCATAAGGAGAAAACGAATCCTACCATTTGCAACAACATGGATGGAGCTAGAGGGTATTATGCTCAGTGAAATAAGCCAGGCAGAGAAAGTCAAGTAACAAATTATTTCATTCATTTGTGGAGTATAATAAGGAAGCAAAACTGAAGGAACAAAACAGCAGCAGACTCACAGACTCCAAGAAGGAACTAGTGGTTACCAAAGGGAAGGGGGTGGGGAGGGAGGGAGAAGGGGATTAAAGGGCATTATAATTAACACATAATGCAGAGGAGTCACGGGGAAGGCAGTGTAGCACAGAGAAAATAAGTAGTGACTTTATAGTATCTTACTACACTGATGGACGGTGACTGCATTGTGGTGGGGGACTTGATAATACTGGTGAATGTTGAAACCACAATGTTGTTCATGTGATACCTTTCTAAGATTGTATATCATTGTACATTAATAAAATAAATAAATAAAAAGTAAGTCACCTTCCTCTTCTCCCAAAGTCAAGAATATTGTCTTGTGTATCCTTTGGAAATACACCATGCATTTTCAAGTATGTTTACAGTTGCATACATATACATGTGTATATATCACATTTTTAACCCAAATTGGATCACATTATACATGTTGTCTTACAAGTTGCTGTTTACCTAGCAATATGCCCTGAAAATTGTTTCATATCAGCACAAATAACATGTCATTTTTTTTGTTCATAGCTATATAATTTTCCTTATATGGATGAATCCTGTTTTGTTTTTGTTTTACCAGTACCATATTGATGTTCATATGGGATATTTCTATTCATATGTTATTATAAACATGCTACAGAAATATCCTTAACCTCATATATACATATTTTATGAAGTGTATAAATAATCACAGTATATAAATTACTTTTTATTCTCTATTTTCTATATGTCATACATTTGGGAAGTTTTAGAAAATTATTTTCAGTTTTGCTATTATAGATAAAGCAAAATAAATATAATCCTTACTAATTTAGATGTCATAAGAAAATGTCATTTTGATTAAGTGTGGTTCTAACTTTTGTAGGTATATATAAGAGTTGTCTAAACATAGCTGCTGACAGATTACAGAATTCTGCAGAGGCAATGAAATATGAAAAAAATTGATACAAACATTTCTTCTCCTTAGCAAACTATTTGTTAGTAACAAATCGATCTTATGTTTACAGTTGTCAAGCAAAGAAAGTTTTGAGTTCAATATCTCTGTTATAGCAAATGTGAAAGTATTATCTATTAAATTCCTAGAAATATAAAAGCTGGTTCAGTTCTGGGAAGATGGTGACGTGAGCAGGGCGGCGGAAATCTCCTCCCAAAACCATATACATTTATGAAAATACAACAAATACAACTATTCCTAAAAAAGAGACCAGAAGATACAGTACAACAGCCAGGCTGCAGCTACACCTGTGAGAACTCAGCGCCTCATGAAGGGGGTAAGATACAAAGTCGTGACCCGGCGGGACCCAAGCACTCCCCCCACCACAGTGCACCGGTGGGAGGAAAAGATTCAGAGCAGGGAGGGAGTGGAAGCACATGACTGCTAAATAACCAGCCCTGGTGATCTGCGCCAGGAGCACAGACACACATCACGTGGTGCATTGGAGATTAGGAAAACAGAAGTGCAGGTCCCCTCAGCTGGCTCCCCGGGACAAAAGAAAAACGGGTGCCATTTTTTTAAATGTTGTTGTTGTTGTTTTTCTGTTTTTTTCTTTCTGTTGGTTTTTTTTTGTTTGTTTGGTTAATGTCTTAAAGAGACAAGGGCCCAACAGCGGAACAAAATCGTCCCAGCACGCTCAGCCCAGTAGGCTGGGACTCTTGGGGAATTTCGGACCCCCTGGCCAGTGGCCGGGCAAAACAGCCGTGCCAAGGCTTCCTACAGTGATCAGCAGCCTCCAATTCGCTCCCCCCCGCCCAGCCGGAGCTGCAAAGGGTCCGGGAGCTGCTGCTGCTGCAGAAGAGCAGAGGAGCGGCCCCGCCCACAGCATCCTCACAGAATCTACTCCCAGCTGGTGCGCAGCTAAGCGGGAAGAGCCCCAGAACCAGGTCCAGAAGGCACCAAGGGGACCAGAACGCACCCAGTGTAACTGCAAACCCCCTCAGTACTATAGGCTAGGCTGAGGGTGACCTCGCACACAGGCAGTTCAGGGGATTAACCCAGAGACTGCCTCCGGGTGTGCAGGAACAAAGCTCAGGTCCGGGAGAAGGGCAAGAAGAACAACAAGCAGGAAGGGACTTTGTTCTCCCAGCTGACAAATGTGGCACTACCAGTGACCACTTATATCGCCATGAAAAGACAGAGGAATATGGTCCAGACTAAGATAAGCGAGACAAACCCAGAGAGGGAGCCTGATAGGATGGACATGCACAATCTTCCTAAAAAAGAATTCTGAATAAAAGTCATAACTATACTGATGGATCTACAGAGAAATATGCAAGAGCTAAGGGAGGAAGTAAGGGAAGTGAGGAAAGACAATGCAGAGATGAGAAAAGCGACTGACGGGCTTGGCAGCAGACTGGACAGGATGCAAGAGACTGTTAATGGAATAGAAATCAGAGAACGGAATACAGAGAAGCCGAGGCAGAGAGAGATAAAAGGATCTCTAGGAATGAAAGAATATTAAGAAAACTGTGTGCCCAATCCAATTGGAACAATAATCGCATTATAGGAGTACCAGAAGAAGAAGAGAGAGAAAAAGGGATAGAAAGAGTCTTTGAAGAAATAATTGTTGAAAACTTCCCCAAGCTGGGGAGGGAAATACTCTCTCAGACCATGGAAGCCAACAGATCTCCCAACACAAGGGACCCAAGGAAGACAACACAAAGATACATAATCATTAAAATGGCAAGGATCAAAGATAAGGACAGAGTACTAAAGGCAGCTAGAGAGAGAAAAAAATACCACCTACAAAGGAAAACCCATCAGACTATCATCAGACTTCTCAACAGAAACCCTACAAGCCAGAAGAGAATGGCATGATATATTTAATGTAATGAAACAGAAGGGCCTCAAACCAAGAATATTGTATCCAGCAAGATTATCATTTAAATTTCAGGGAGGGATTAAACAATTCCAAGACAAGCGAAAGCTGAGGGAGTTTGCCTCCCATAAACCACCTTTACAGGATATCTTAAAGGGACTGCTCTAGATGGAAGCACTCCTAAGGCTAAAAAGAGGCCACCGGAGAAAATAAAATAGCAAAGAAAGCAGATCACCCAAATACTAACTAAAGGCAAAGAATAAAACACCTAGTATATAAAGAATGGTGGAGGAAGAATAAGGAGGGAGAGAAATAAAGAATCATCAGACTGTGTACACAATAAGTTAACAAGAAAGTTAAATTAGACTGTTAGATAGTAAAGAAGCTACCCTTGAACCTGTGGTAACCACGAATATAAAGCCAGAAATGTCAATAAGTACATATCTATCAATTATCACCCTAAATGTAAATGGACTGAATGCACCAATCAAAAGACACAGAGTAATAGAATGGATAAAAAAGCAAGACCCATCTATATGCTGCTTACAAGAGACTCACCTCAAACCCAAAGATATACACAGACTAAAGGTGAAGGGATGGAAAAAGATAATTTCATGCAAAGAACAAGGAGAAAAAAGAAAGTGTTGCAGTACTTGTATCAGATAAAATAGACTTCAAAATGAAGTAAGTAACAAGAGGTAAAGAAGGACATTACATAATGATAAAGGGTTCAGTCCAACAAGAGGATATAACCATTTTAAATATATATGCCCCCAACACAGGAGCACCATCATATGTGAAACAAATACTAGCAGAATTAAAGGAGGAAATAGAAAGCAATGCATTCATCTTAGGAGACTTCAACACACCACTCACGCCAAAGGACAGATTAACCAGACAGAAAATAAGTAAAGACACAGAGGCACTGAACAACACACTAGAACAGATGGACCTAACAGACATCTACAGAACTCTGTACCCAAAAGCAGCAGGATACACATTCTTCTCAAGTGCACATGGAACATTTTCCAGAATAGACCACATACTAGGCCACAAAAAGAACCTCAGTAAATTTAAAAATATTGAAATTCTACCAACCACCTTCTCAGATCACAAAGGTGTAAAATTAGAAATAAAGTGTACAAAGAAAACAAAAAGGCTCACAAATACATGGAGACTTAATAACACGCTCTTAAATAATCAATGGATAAATGACCAAAGTAAAACAGAGATCAAAGAATATATGGAGACTAATGACAACAACAACACAAAGCCACAACTTCTGTGGGATGCAGCAAAGGCAGTTCTAAGAGGAAAGCATATTGCAATCCAGGCCTATTTAAAGAAGGAAGAACATTCCCAAATGAATAGTCTAAAGACACAATTACTGAAATTGGAAAAAGAAGAACAAATGAGGCCCAAAGTCACCAGAAGGAGGGACATAATAATGATCAGAGAAGAAATAAATAAAACTGAGAATAAAACAAAAGAAAAAATCAATGAAACCAAGAGGTGGTTCTTTGAAAAAATGTACAAAATAGATAAACCCCTAGCCAGACTTATTAAGAGAAAAAGAGAATCTACACACATAAACAGAATCAGAAATGAGGAAGGAAAAATCACGACAGACCCCACAGAAATACAAAGAATTATTAGAGAATACTATGAAAATCTATATGCTAACAAGCTGGAAAACCTAGAAGAAATGGACTACTTCTTAGAAAAATACAACCTTCCAAGACTGAACAAGCAAGAAACAGAAAACCTAGACTGACCAATTACTGGAACATTTAATTCTAAAATTCATATGGAACCACAAAAGACCCCGAATAGCCAAAGCAATCCTGAGAAGGAGGAATAAAACAGGGGGAATTACGCTCCCTGACTTCAAGCTCTACTACAAAGCCACAGTAATCAAGACAATTTGGTATTGGCACAAAAACAGACCCACAGACCAGTGGAACAGAATAGAAAATCCAAACATTAACCCAAACATATATGGTCAATTAATATTGAGAAAGGACCTGTGGATATACAATGGGGAGATGACAGCCTCTTCAGCAGCTGCTGTTGGAAAAACTGGACAGCTACATGTAATGAAACTGGACTACTGTCTAACCCCATACACAAAGGTAAACTCAAGGTGGATCAAAGACCTGAATGTACGTCATGAAACCATAAAACTCTTAGAAGAAAACAGGCAAAAATCTCTTGGACATAAACATGAGCAACTTCTTCATGAACATATCTCCCCGGGCAAGGGAAACAAAAGCAAAAATGAACAAGTGGGACTATGTCAAGCTGAAAAGCTTCTGTACAGCAAAGAACACCATCAGTAGAACAAAAAGACATCCTACAGTATGGGAGAATATATTCATAAATGATATATCTGATAAGGGGTTGACATCCAAAATATATAAAGAACTCATGCACTTTGACAAACAGGAAGCAAATAATCCAATTAAGAAACGGGCAGAGGACATGAATAGACACTTCTCCAAAGAAGAAATTCAGATGGCCAACAGGCACATGAAAAGATGCTCCACATCGCTAATCATCAGAGAAATGCAGATTAAAACCACAATGAGATATCACCTCACACCAGTGAGGATGGCCAACATCCAAAACACAAACAACAACAAATGTTGGCGAGGATGTGGAGAAAAGGGAACCCTCCTACACTGCTGGTGGGAATGCAAATTAGTTCAACCATTGTGGAAAGCAGTATGGAGGTTCCTCAAAAAACTCAAAATAGAAATACCGTTTGACCCAGGAATCCCACTCCTAGGAATTTACCCTAAGAATGCAGCAGCCCAATTTGAAAAGACAGATGCACCCCTATGTTTATTTCAGCGCTATTTACAATAGCCAAGAAATGGAAGCAACTTAAGTGTCCATCAGTAGATGAATGGATAAAGAAGATGTGGTACATATATACAATGGAATATTATTCAGCCATAAGAAGAAAACAAATCCTACCATTTGCAATAAGATGGATGGAGCTAGAGGGTATTATGCTCAGTGAAATAAGCCAAGCGGAAAAATACAAGTATCAAATGATTTCACTAATATGTGGAGCATAAGAGCAAAGAAAAAAAACTGAAAGAAAAAAACAGCAGCAGACTCACAGAACCCAAGAATGGACTAATAGTTACCAAAGGGAAAGGGACTGGAGAGGATGGGTGGGATGGGAGGGACAAAGGGGAAAAAAGGGTATTACGATTAGCAGATATAATGTTGGGTGGGCATGGGAGGGCTGTACAACTCAGAGAAGACAAGTAGTGATTCTATAGCATCTCACTACGCTGATGGACAGTGACTATAATGGGGTTGGTGGGGGGACCTGATGAAGGGGGTAGTTTAATAATCATAATATTGCACATGTAATTGTAGATTAATGATACCAAAATAATTTATTTAAAAAAAAAGCTGGTTCAAAGTATACGTGCATTAATTGGCAAATGCTTCAAAGAGGTTGTACATGGTACCTGTCTTCCTCAAGTTTTTCATTACTTGTCCATTACCAACAAAGTTTATATTTTAGTCAAATTTTATCTAGAGCATCGATTTTTCTATTTGCATGCTTAACATTTTGAGTGGTAGGTCAAGAATTGTTTTCTGCACTGCTTTTAGCTAAACAGGTCTTTGAGAAAAGTACAGGTCCATCAGTATCCTTTTCACCAACATTCTCTAAGAATTGATGGTCAGATCCTGGATGGACACCAGTGGACACCTGGAAACTAAAAATACGGGTGGCCCTGACTATACAATGTCATTAGCTATTCTCTAATGACAAATCAGCTTAACCATTTGGATCTGCTTTGTTTAGTGTCTCTAGGCTGTACTACTAGTCGATAAAAATGGAAATGGATGTCCAGATTTGTCACCTGCGTGGCCTTACTGTACAGAAGGGGAGCTTCTGGAGCAGAAGAGCACAGCTTCTTTGGTCTTTTCTGGGCTCTAGATCTTACATTCTGCAGCACTTCAGAGATGATCACTGCTGCCAACAGAACTCACCACAAACCAAAGCAGCATTTCTCAGTGCAGAGTCTCACCTATTCTTCTCTGAATGTATAGCGTCAGTCAACTGAACCAAAGACAGGCCGCTGCTCTGTACCCACCCCAAATGCACAGTCCAGTGTAAGACTGCGCTATTCATTCATTAACCCAACAAAATGCAAAAGGACACCCCTGCCAGTCTCTGTCCTAGGTTCTGAGATAACAATGTGAACAAAATGGACAAAAAATCACCACCCTCCTAGAGCTTACATTCTAGTGAAGCCAATAAACAGCATAAGTAAAATGTAAAATATGTTGATGATAAGGAGTGCTACAGAAAAATAAAAGAACAAAAAAATAAGTGCTAAACTATGCTTTAAAACTTAACATGGAAAATGTAAACAAGACTGGTAGATGGTACCAGTGTTAGCATCCTGGTTGTGATACCGTACTATAGTTGTGCAAGATGTTATTATTTGGGGAAACTGGGTGAAAAGTATATGAGATCTCTTTACTTCTTACCCTGGCATGTGAATCTACAGTTGTCTCAGTAAAAATTTCCAGTGAAAATTTTTAATGGAAGGTCTACTTTTAGATAGGGTGATCAGATAGGGTTTACTGAACAGGTAACACAGAATAAAGACCTGAAGGTGGTGGAAGAGCAAGACATGGCAAGATGGGCTAAGAGTGCTCCAGACAGAGGGAGGACTGAGGTCCTGGACTGCACGGTTCAAGAAACTGCTATCAGTGAGGTCAGTGGCTAGGAGCAGCATGAGGGGACAGGTCATTGTGCAGACTGGCTTTTACTCTGAGTGAGAGGGAAAGAAATAATTAGACAGTCCTGGGCAGACGAGCAGCACATCCTGGCTCATGTTTCATTCTGTTCTGGCCACTGTGCTTATATTAGACAGTAGAATCCAATAGATAAAATATAGTATCAGAATATGGATGGCATTCTGCTAAATCACTCAGAGGCTACAGTAAAATGCACCTGTCTATGCCGGAAAGGGAGCTCACTGATTCAGCGAGTTTTCTCAGATTCATGAGGAACATTTTGATAGACATCTCCTCAGCCTAGAAAACTATAAAATGAACCAAAGTGTCTGGCCTTTGTGAGTAATTCCTCCCAGGAAACTTTGCTTAAATTTTTTAAGACATCACTATTCAGCTTCTATAGAAAGAGCTCCAGAAAGTTATAATGGGGAACTGTTTCTTTGAAAAACTAATATGTTTCTTCTATTCCCAGAAGCATTTTTTTAATAATAATTTTTGCTTACCTTGTGGTAATAGTACCTCCTGAATTTGACAGATGGAGAATCACATATGGTCTTTAAGCATTTGACGGTTTAATGAAAAATAAAGAAATGAAAAGAAAAGAGATAATCTTTCCCTTTGAGACTGATAACTGAAATTTCAAAAAGTGGAAATTGGTAATTTAGATAAAGACTCTCCAAGAGATTGGTTCTCACCAGTAGTTCTTCAAGATTGGTGGTATCTTTAAACTATTGAAAACAATGTAAAAGACGGTCTATACAAGATTCTAGCAACTAGAAATTTCCACCAACTGGAAATTTCCACCCCTTTAAACTCAAAGTACAATGGTAATTCATGTTTGTCATGGTTCACATAAAGAACTGCAATCCTAATTCACCTTCTAAATCACCTAAAGAAAATTATGTACAATATAGCATTTTGAATATGTTATTAATTTTGAAGACTCTGGGTTTTCAAATTGTGTGTGGCATATTTGATAATAAACTATTAATGAGAATATTTTATTACTCAAAACTACCTAGTCTCCCCATCTGTATTGGTTTATTATATAAAATTTCAAAAATGGAATTTCTAGCCTCAAGATATAAAATCTAGTCATTGACTATTTGTGGAATATTCTTAAAATAATCAGCTAGAGGCAATCATTGGATGTCTGTAAGGAACTTTAGAGATGATCTAATCTAACTTGCAAATATACTGCATATGAGAAAATTGATACCAAAAGAGGTTAATACATATAATTAGTGATAGATGCCCAAGCAGAGCAGTTTTGCCCAACTGAGGAGAAAGATGGTAGAACTCAAAGCAGCCGAGGTGCCTGAAACCTGCAGGGCAGAGTCTCAGGAAAAGGGGCAGGATAGAGAAGGAGCTCAGATACTTAACAGATTCCTTGAGTTTGGGGCCAAATGATAAGCCGTGAATGCTCAGGATGCGACTGAGCTAGACTGAAAAGAAACAACAAGAAAAGAACAACTACTCGGGAATTACCAAGAGAGGAGCTGAACAAATGCTGGAGCTCATGCAGGGCAGGGAGAGTTTCTAGTTCTGATCAGCGGCAGAGCTGAGCCTCCGAGATGCAGTTAGTGCCCTTTCACGAGGAGACGCCAGAGTTTCCTCTCTCCGCCGTGGGAGGACACGGCAAGAAGGTGCCCGTGTGCAAGCCAGGCATCTTGGTCTTGGACTCCCAGCCACCAGAACTGTGAGAAATTAATGGTGTGCAGGCGCCTCAGTCTACGGTACTCTGTTATGGCAGCTCAAGCCAACACTCTGCCCACCTTTTCTGTTTCCTCTACTGCTTCAGCCTCTTTGACTTTGAATTTAAATGCAGAGCTAGTGAAGATTCATTCAGTCCTAACCCCTTGCAACCACTCACTATTTCCGCTCCAATAACAAGGGCCCCCTTCTTGCTTCCATACTCACCAGGCCCTCTCCCATCCTTTGTACACATTGTTCCCGTCCTTCGTCTTTCTCATCAGCCTGTGCTTTTGAGTATGTGGCAATTACAAGCAGTAATAATACTCTAGGCTAAAATTAAGTCCAATTGAATGGCAATAAAAACCCTCCTTTATCATTTCCTATTAATGAGAGGCAGTGGTACTCCAAATTTGTTCCATAATAATCTGGTTGTGGAAGTTAAGTCTTTCTCATTCTCTGTCCTCCAAAGTATGAAAAGACGAAGGAAATATTAAGGGAAATAAAACTGAGGCACTATTTCTTCTCAAGTAATTCACATTAGCTCTGCCAGTGACAGTTTAAAAGTTATGAGGACTAAAATCTGGCTCACTCTCCCACCATAACCAGGTCATAGGTACTTGTCCACAGGACATCACCTGCTTCCCCCCGCCACCGGGGTCGGCCCTCAGTCCTTTCTGTGCCTCAAGGTGCTCACTAAACGGATGACTCAGCTGGCTGCCTTACCCTCTGGCTTCCTGCTGGGTTCAGCCAAAGAAAAGCTGCACCAGGGGATCAAAGTGAAGACGGGGTTGCCCTGGGGCTGGTGACATCCCTAGCTTGACCAGAGGCCACAGCGCCTGTCGGGAGGACCTCCCCGCGCAGATCTTGCCCTTCCTGCCTTGCCCCTGCAGATCCAGCGGTGGTGCCTCCCTTTGGCCAGTCCCAGGGTACTGCAGTGACTCCTGGGATTTCTCTACAGCCTACCCATACCCTATAAATCATTTCTCTGTTAAGAAATTACTCAAATTACTCTTCTGTCTCCTGCTGGGATCGTGATTTCTCAAAGTGGTTCCACAGAATCATAACTCTAATATTAAACCATACATTAGAAAAAAAAATTTAGCTCCTCTAGCAAAAAAATTTGGAAATCCTGGATGAAACAAAAATTAAGCTATTTGCATATTATATGCTGCATTTCCCAGACCATTTAGATCACAGAATTTCCCCCCTTTTTTTAAAAGCATCTAGAGAAACTGGTGTTCCACAGAACACACTTAGGAAAATTCTGATTTAAATCAATAGAAATAAGAGAAGACAGACACATAACTCTGTACAATTTCTAAAAATGCTCAGATTGTTTTTATCTTGACCTTAAAATATGGCCAGTCACTCACTTGATGATAGCATGGCACATGCACTGCTGTTCTCCCACACCCCCTGCACTTGGCCTGAGTCCGCTGCTAGGACCCCCAGCACCCACCACTCTGACTTCACAGTCACTGTGCAGGTCCCTAGAGACAACCAACCAAGGAAGTTTGTCATCGGAGATATGCAGTCTTGAACCACCACAGCTTACAAGAGCCACATTGGACAAAGGAAAACAAACTATAGACAAATTGTGTCAGAGAGAAAGAGTGTGGAAGCTACTGAATTGTTGGAATACATGTGACACCTCTACACAGAAAGTACTCATTTTCAATGGAGACTTTCAGAAATACTGAACCTGGAAAAACCCTGAAAAGATGCTCTTTCTTATCTGCAAGACTACACCTGAGTCATCCCAGATAGTCAATAATTATTGAATAAGGGCCCTAGCTACAATTCTCCTTAATAAGAGGACCAGGGAGTACAGTTCCTGCTCATCCCTGACTAGCAAGTTTCAGTTGTTTCCTGCCAGCTTGTAGACTTATTCAAACAAATCAACCACATCTTCCACAGGAACCAAGGGTCACCTCACCCTTTTGATACTGCAGAGCCTGCCTCCAGAAGCCCCTGCTTGTTCACTCTGTTCCTGAGTGTAACCCTCACGACTCCCTGCGTGGCGTGCGGTATCCTCCTCCTGTGCTGAGTATATGTGACAAAGAACTGTTGTCCATCTCCTCTCTCCAGTGCTGGGTGTCATGTTTGGCCGTCCTAATAACCCTCAGGCAGGAATCCCTCCCTCACTAATATGGTGAGCAGGACACAATTAAAACAGGCATGGACCAGGCATCAGAAAGACAGCTGCTAGAGGAAGAACTGCAAAATACGTGGTCTGCATGCCTTTGAGCTAGGAAATGATGGGGACATGGTCGAATGGTCAAGACTTGCCCCAATTTGAGTAGGCAGCTGCCATTCAGCACTAGTCTATTGTTGATAAGCAGGAATGAGGGCACAGAACTACCAAATTTTCAAGTTTTCAAGAAACACTAAAAATCTGAATTTTATGTCCAAATCTACTTTTTAAAGTTCTTTTCCTTCTGTTAGCTCAAACAAACCCATCTGGAGTAGTTTTGTGGTTTGTAAGGTGTCACTTTGTAATAAGCTCTGTCCTAGAACTTAAGTCCAGTCCTGAGTACACAGCTCTGATCCCAAAACTTACGTAACATTCTGCCATTCTGTCTTTTAACATCATGTGCTTTTCCTCCTAACACATCCTGCTAACATTGTTGATTCAGGCTAGGTTTACCATACACTTAAAATTCAAAATTTTAGTCATGTGGGTCTATAAGTCCCCATTATATAGTAGGGCATTCTTTTATTTATCCCAGCAACAATTAACTGAACTGAATTTAATTCCAGCCATATTTCACACTCCTTCAATTCCTAGGGCCTTACTGGATTTCAGTAATATTCTTCCAGGTGCTTCCTAACCACACTCAGCTTGTGCTGTTCTCTCCATTATATCATTCCAAACATTAGTAAAAATATCAAGGGTCATAGCTTAAAAATAAGACCTCTAAAATACCTGTTGTTATGTTCCTCCCAGACTGACGTGACACAAATAATTACTTTCCTAATTATTTCCAGGTAAGGTAATAAAGCTTTTTTTTTCCAGGATGTCACTTTTTAAAGACTGGTAAATAGTAGTTTCACAAGAGGTAATAGAATTGCTGTGGAGAAAAACAACAGCACTTTTTAACCATGCCACAATATTTTAATGTTTGATGACTTTAAAAACATATTTAAAAGAAATGCTTTTGAATTATAGTCATTCAACAAACATTTATTGAGCACCTACTGTGGTCTGGTCACTCTTTGAGACACTAGAAATACATTAGTGAGCAAAACAGAATAAAATTCCCACTTTCATTGAGTTCACATTCCTATTAGGCAGATATAAAATCAACTATTTTTATCTACCTGTTAATTACAGCTAGATAAAAATATGTAAGCTGATGGGCAAAATCAGAAGAGAATATGTAAAAATTAAAACGGTAAGTGGGTGATAACACGGGTGAATGTAGTAGCCACAATGTTGTTCATGTGAAACCTTCATAAGATTGCTTATCAATCATACCTTAATTAAAAATAAATAAACAAAATAGTAAGTGGGTATGTTAGAGAGGTTACACGTGATTTCTTTCTCTAGTCAATATAAAATCCATGAATTCATAATAAAATAAAATAAAAACAAAAAATAAACAACATATTGGTTACCTATGAACGTTGCTAGTATATTCTGAAAATAGATAAATAAATAGAATGATCACTGTCTTAGTCCACTTGGACTGTTATAACAAAATACCACAGACTGGGCAGCTTATAAACAACAGAAATTTGTTTCTCACACTTCTGGAGCTCAGAAGACCAACAAGGAACAAAAATAAATAACACATGTGTTTAAAATCACTATTAAACAGAGAATACCAATAGTTTCAACTCAGCTAAAAGTAGAGAGATAAAACTTAAATTCCATCATTGCTCCCACCAAGCCGGTGGAGGTAGAGATCAGTGGCAGAGGAGGCTTAAGATATTCTGTAAAAAAGAGAAGATGATTGAGGACTTAAACAAAATGCAAACAAAATCACCCCAGAAAGAGAAAGTCCAGTATAATCACCAAAACACAGGTCCAAGACTTGATAGTTCATGGCACGTGACAGAGGGAAGGACCAGAAGAGACAGGAGAGAAAATATTAATTCTGGAGGAGAAAGAGATAAATAAAGAAACGGTGGGCACCCCTGGAAGGTATTAGTGAGGAACATAAAGAAGTAAAAAGTGAAATTAAGGATCCTGGAGAAATAAAACATGCCAACCCCTCTCCCACCCACTGCCACTGCCAACAGACTCATCTACTATGAAAAAAAAGTTCATTTCACTAAAGCAAAAGAAAAAGGTGTTCATGAACCAGAAGCTGTCCAAAAAATGCTTTGGAATAGAAAATAAAGTCAAACAAATTCCATACAAAGCTATTGTAAGAAAAAAGAAAAGTAGAACACATAAATCAAAACATTTAAATAGGTGAAGATTTTCCTAACAATACCAACCACAAAATGTGATAGACTCAAACTGATTTAAATATTAAACGTTTTGAAATATTAAAACGTCTAGAATCAGATATCTAAAAACAAATAACAGAAATAGAGCCATAAAGATCTATGCAAAGGAAGAAATGCAATGAGATAGATTGGACTGAAGAAAATAAAATATGTAAAACTATTTCAAAAATAAAAATAAATTACAAGGTGCCCAAGGGAAAATATTGAAAATGGAAATCTGATAAGAAACCACAAACATGAAAATGAAATAAATTAAGAAGCAAAAAGCATCAGAGAAAGTCAAAAGCAGTTGAAATGGAAGTCAGGCAAAGAAGGTCTAACATATGCATAATCAGAATTACACATAATTTTTGTCTTGGCCCAGAAAATTTTTTCCTGATATAGAAAAACAAAAAAAAGGAAGCATAACTAACATTTAATACTCTAAGTCAAGAAAACTTTCTGGAAATAATAGAAAACTTAAACATATAGAAAGAATCTATCATTTACCTGAGAATATTAATCTAAAATGATCAACTCTAAGATGTATCCTAACAAAATATTAAAATTTAAAGGCTAAAAATATTCCCCAGAGCTTCCAGGCCAAAAAAAAGGAAACCACTTATGGAAGTAAGATTAGACTGGCATTAGACTTCTCAAGAGCAATATATAAGGCAAGTATATTTTCAAAGAAAGAAATTATAAGCCAAAAATTTCATAGCATGATGCCCTACAAGCATCACATCTATATAAAAACAATTTTGAACCTAGGGAATACAGTACTCAAAAGTCGTTTTTAAAGAGTCTACTAAAGCAGGAACTGGTAGATTACAGCTCATAAGCCAAATCTGGCCTGTGCCCTATCTTTGTGTGGCCCACAAGCTAAGATGTAGCCTTAGTATTTAAAGGGTAGTAAAAGAAGGAAGAGTATAAAGAGAAAGAAGTGGGGAGGGGGAGGACGAGAAAGCAGCATCAAAGAATGTACGTGACCCACAAGACCTAAACTACTTACTCTCTGGTCCTTTACAGAAAAAGTTTGCTGACCCCTGGCCTAGAGGATAAGCTTTATCCAAGCAAAAGATGAATGGAGAAATATCAGTAAACAGACATGGTCACATTTCAAATATCTAATTCTAGAACCAAGACTTAAACAAAGGTAGGGACAGCATCAGAAGAACAGTATGTGACCATTATATATTCTGACAAAGAAAAAAAAAAAGAATGCAACTCCCAAAAAATGGAAGAAGAAGAGAGTAATGAGAGTAGCAGAGTAAGGTCATTGAGTGTTTTCAAGGTAATAGGTAGGAATCAAAGGAAATCTTTTAAATCTGGCAGACCAGCTACTATAATGTAAGAAAAAGGTATTGAGGGCACTATTAAAGGGATAAATGCAAGCATAACCATAAGAATAACAATACAAATCTTCCTAAATACCAAGAGAAAAAAAATTTTTAAGCTAAGGAGACACCATACATAGAAAGAGTAACACAGTAAGTATAATTACATCTAGTAATATTAACACAAGATAACATGACAAAGTTGAGATGAAACATATCTGTGTATATATCGATATCAATAATAATATATCATATACATATAACAGTATCAACAAGTCATATCAATAAATGTTAATGGGTTTAGCTTTCCCATTAAGAGAAAATGAATTTCAAATTGGCTCATAAATCAAAACAACTCTATACAAGAGACAATTCTAAAACATGGTCATTTAAAAAAAACTAAAATTAAGGAATAGGCACAATTACATTAGGCAAATGGAAGCCATAAGAAACCAGAGGCTGCCATCTTGATATCAGCCAATAGAATTCAGGCTAAAAAGCATAAAATAATACAAATGATGACACTTTATTATGCTAAAAGTCACAACTCATAAAGAAGATATAACAATTCTGAATATCCTTGAACCAAATAATCCAGTAACCATCTATATGAAGTAGAAGTTTCAGGAGACAGAATAAGAAATAGACCCTAAAGAAGACACTTTAGTGCCCAACCCTTGGTACGGACAAGTCAAATACATGAAAAATAAGTAAAGACATGGACCATCTAAAGAACATAATCCATAAGGTCAATCATATGTATATTTCTTGAATATCATAACTTGATAATAAAGAATATACTTTTTCTTAGGTGTATGTGGAACATTCACAAAAAACTGATCATATTTTCGGTCACAAAGAAAACATCAATTCCTAGAGAACAGAAATACTACAAACAACACTGTCCCATCACAGTGCAATAAAACTAGAAATTTTTTAATGAAATCATAAAATAAAAAGCTACTTCTGCTGGAAATTAAAAAGTCTTCTATTATGCAATTATTGGGGGAAATAAAGAATATAAACATAAATTATAGAATCTCTGAGAAATGGTGTTGAGAACTCCATATCAAGTCTATGGGTATGTTTAAAGCAGTGACCAAGGAGATTCTGTACCTTTTACTGTAGGCTGAATATAATGGCCCCCTAAAGACATATTCACTTCCTAATCCCTAGAACCTGTAAATATTACCTATGTGGCCAAAGAGGTGATTAAATTAAGGATTTTGAGAAGAAGATCTTCTCCATGTATGCTTATGAGAGAGGCACAGAAGGACAGACAGACACAGAGGAGAAGGTAATTTGAAGGCAGAGGTGGAGACTGGAGTTTGTGACCACAGCCAAGGAATAGCAACAGTCACCAGAAGTTGAAAGAGGCAGGAAATAGACGCTCCCTACAGCCTCTACCAGGAGTGCAGCCCTGCCTACATTTGCATTTAGGGCTTCCAGCCTTCAGAACTATGAGAGAGAGTGGAGATGTGCAGTTTAACCTGTTAAGGTTGTAGTTGTTCATTAAGCAGCCCTAGAAAAAGACAAATAAAGCACATCCAAAATAATACAAAAGAAAGGAAATAGCAGAAATCAGTAAGAGGAAAAACAAAAATAGTAGATCAAATTTTAATGTCAAAATCCTTGTTCTTTTTTTAAAAATCAACAAACTAGACAAATGACTAGCTAGTTCAATCAAGACAAAAAAGAAGAGAGTAATAATATGCAAAATAATACACAACAAGGAGAAATAACTATTAATACATAACAAGGAGAAATAACTATTAAACTCACAAAAGATAGTTTTATATGCCTCTAAGTAAACAAAGCTTAAAACCTAGATGACATGGAAAATTTCTTAGGAAAATATCACTTACCAAAATTTACCCCCAAATTATCAAAACTTACCCGTATCAAAAAGAACCAGGCTCAGATGGTTTCAGAGAAGAATGTTCCAAATCCTTAGATACCAGCTATTACCAATGTTATATAAATTCTATCAGAGAATAAAAACTAAAGGAAAACTTCCTAATTATTTTTATGAAGCAAGTATAACATTAATATCTAATATCACTTATAAATGTAGAAGTAAAATATCCTAAATAAAATATTATTATACTTTAACACCACATTAAGAAAATAACATGGCAAACTCAAGAAAATTTATACCAGAATTACAAGGATAGTTTGATATTAGAAAATCTAATAATATTGTTCACCATTATAATAGCTCTGTGGACAAAAATCAAATGATTGTCCTTTATAGATGCTGAAAATACCTTTGAGAAAAATTAATACCTATTCCAAATCAAAACTCTCAAGGAAATAGGATTGGATGGATACTTTCTTGCACATATATACCTTTATCCTAAAGGCAACTTCTTACTTAATGGAGAAAGGCTAGGTTTCCCGCTAAGGTCAGGAACAAGGCAAAGATGCCGTCTATCTCTACTACTATTTAACATTGTACTGGAGATAACAGTCATAGCAGTTAGACCCCTGCCGCCCCCCAAAAATTAGAGATGTAGAAATTAGAAAAAATGAAGCAAAACTATTACGTGCAGATGACATGCTAGTAGAACTGGAAACCCTTAAAGAACCATTAATAAAAAAAACTCATGCAATAAGAAAATCCAACAAGATAACATTTATTAAATTAGCATGCAAAATCAATGGCTTTCATATGCAGAAATCCCCAACTGAAGGATATAATGGAAGAGAAAATCCCATTTAGCATAGTAACCAAAAAAAAAAACTACTTAAAAATATACCTAATATGAAGTTTTTGAAACTAAATGAAGAAAACTGAAAACACCCTTGAAAAACACAAAAGTAGAATGATGCAAAAGGAAAGACATCCCTTGTTCTTGGTTGGAATGTCTCAACATCATTAAAATGTCAGTTATCCCTACATAATTTATAAACTTAATGGGATCCTAGTTTTTAAAAATTACTGAAATACCAACAAGTCTTTCCTTTTCTGGAACTAGAAAAGTTGACACTAAAATTCACATGGAAAAATAAACATGCAAGGAAAAGGAGAACATTGAAAAAGGAAAGTTTATGGTAGGACTAGCCTTTATGATTTAAATGAGTAGGTAGACACATTAATGGAACAATAGAGAAAGTCCAAAAGCAGATTCAATTACATATCAAAATCTAGTATATACTAAGGGTGACATATCAAGTCACTGGGGCAAAGATGGACTTTTCAATAAATACTATTGGTACAACTGGATAGCCACCTGAAAAAAGATAAAATTAGATCCATTCCTTAGAGCATATAGAATAATTCCTAAGGTTTTAAATATAAAACAAAAAACCGTACTAAAAGTACAAAAGGAAAATATAGGTGAAACCCTCCAAACTTGAGTGTAGGCAGAGGCTTCCTAACCATAGCCAAAATCTAAGTGTAATTAAAGAAAAGAAAAAATTTTGACGACATAAAAATAAAAAACTGTTACATGAAAAAAACATGTCACAAGATAAATGATTAATAGCAAATTACATTGTTGTAATACATATTTTAAATAAAGGGTTAACAGACAACTTTAAAAATGAATAAAAAACAAAAAATCCTATGGAAAAATGAGCAGAAGAAATGACTGGATAATTCATTTTAAAAAGGTGTAAATATGACCCTTAAACACAAGAAAACATGTTCCAAGTCACACGAGCAAAAAATTGCAAATTTAAATTGTACAGAAATGCAATTTTTCCCTCATCAGATTGTCAAAAATTCAAAAACCTGACTGAACATTCTGTTGGCAAAACTATGAGGAATAGACACTGGTAAGAATGCAAAATGGTACAACACCATTGGAGAAGAAATTGGCAATCCCAAACAAAGCTATAGCTACATTTATCTTTAAACCCAGCAATTCCACTTTCTGGATTTTTATCCTAAAGATAAAACCCTAACAATATGAAAATACATGTGCAAAAGTTTCATTGTGGCATTATTTGCAGTTATAAAGAAACAGAATCCTATCTAGATGCCCAAATAAAGAATATTAGTTGAATAAACTGTAGTACATATGCTTTACAACTACTAAAAAACTATGAAAAAGATATCTGTGAAATGATATGTGAGATTTCCAGGGTAATTTTTAGTGAAAAAAAGTCGAACTATGAAAATGTATTGAATGTATGCTTCTTCTGTACAAGAAAATAGGGGGAAAGAGAAAACAAATGTATATCTGCTTCCTTTTGCAATAAGATGCACAGAAAATATAAATTAAAAAACAAGGAAATTGAGGCCCAAAGTCAGTAGAAGGACGGACATAATAAAGATTAAAGAAGAAATAAATAAAATTGAGAAGAATAAAACAATAGAAAGAATCAATGAAAGCAGGAGCTGGTTCTTCGAGAAAATAAACAAAAACTCATGATAAAAACTCTCCACAAAATGGGTATAGAGGGCAAGTACCTCCACATAATAAAGGCCATATATGACAAACCCACAGCCAACATTATACTTAACAGCAAGAAGCTGAAAGCTTTTCCATTAAGATTGGGAACAAGACAAAGATGCCCACTCTCCCCTCTTTTATTCAACATAGTACTGGAGGTCCTAGCCATGGCAATCAGACAACACAAAGAAATAAAACGCATCCAGATTGGTAAGGAAGAAGTCAAACTGTCCTGTTTGCAGATGACATGATATTGTGCATAAAAACCCCTAAAGACTCCATTTCAAAACTACTAGATCTAATATCTGAATTCAGTAACGTTATGGGATACAAAATTAACACACAGAAATCTGTTGCATTTCTATACACTAACGGTGAACTAGCAGAAAGAGAAATCAGGAAAACAATTCCATTCACAATTGCATCGAAAAGAATAAAATACCTAGGAATAAACCTAACCAAGGAAATGAAAGACTTATACTCTGAAAACTACAAGACACTCATGAGAGAAATTGAAGAAGAATACCAAAAAATGGAAACACATCTCGTGCTCATGGATAGGAAGAATTAATATTGTCAAAATGGCCATCCTGCCTAAAGCAATCTACAGATTCAAGGCAATCCCTATCAAAATACCAACATCATTTTTCGATGAACTAGAGCAAATAGTTCCAAAATTCATATGGAATGACAAAAGACCCCAAATAGCCAAAACAATCCCAAGAAGGAAGAATATAGCAGGGGGAATTATGCTCCCTGACTTCAAGCTCTACTACAAAGCCACAGTCATCAAGACAATTTGGTACTGGCACAAGACCAGACCCATGGACCAATGGAACAGACTAGAGAGCCCTGATATAAACTCAAGCATATATGGTCAATTAATATACGATAAAGGAGCCATGGATATACAATGGGGAAATGACAGCCTCTTCAACAGCTGGTGTTGGCAAACTGGACAGCTACATATAAGAGAATGAAACTGGATTACTGTCTAACCCCATACACAAAAGTAAAATCAAAATGGATCAAAGACCTGAATGTAAGTCATGAAATCATAGAACTCTTAGAGGACAACATAGGCAAAAATCTCTTGGACATAAGTATGAGCAACTTCTTCATGAACATATCTCCTTGGGCAAGGGAAATAAAAGCAAAAATGAACAAGTGGGACTATATAAAACTAAAAAGTTTCTGTACAGCAAAGAACACCATGAGTAGAACAAAAGGACATACTAAAGTATGGGAGAATATATTCATAAATGACATATCCAATAAGGAGTTGACATCCAAATTTTATAAAGAGCTCACCCACCTCAACAAACAAAAAGTAAATACGCCAATTAAAAAATGGCCAGAGAAGCTGAACAGACATTTCTCCAAAGAAGAAATTCAGGTGGCCAAGAGGCCCATGAAAAGATGCTCCACATTGCTAATCATCAGAGATATACAAATTAAAACCACAATGAGATATCACCTCACACCAGTGAGGATGGCCAACATCCAAAAGGACAAACAACAAATGTTGGCAAGGATGTGGAAAAAGGGGAACCCTCGTACACTGCTCGTGGGAATGTAAATTAGTTCAACCATTGTGGAAAGCAGTATGGAGGTACTTCAAAAAACTCAAAGTAGAAATACCATTTGACCCATGTATTCCACTCCTAGGAATTTACCCTAAGAATGAAGCAGCACAGTTTGAAAAAGACAGGTGCACCCCTATGTTTATCGCAGCACTATTTACAATAGCCAAGAAATGGAAGCAACCTAAGTGTCCATCAGGAGATGAATGGATAAAGAAGATGTGGTACATATACACAATGGAATATTATTCAGCCATAAGAAGAAAACAAATTCTACCATTTGCAACAACATGGATGGAGCTAGAGGAAACATGGATGGAATAAGCCAGGCAGAAAAGGCAAGTATCAGGTGATTTCACTCATCTGTGCAGTATAAGAACAAAGAAAAAACTGAAGGAACAAAACAGCAGCAGACTCACAGAACCCAAGAATGGACTAACAGTTACCAAAGGCAAAGGGACTGGAAAAGATGGGTTGGAAGGTAGGGATAAGTGGGAAAAAGGGGTATTACGATTAGCACACATAATGTAGCGGGGGTGGTGGGGTGATATGGGGATGGCAGTATAACACAGAGAAGACAAGTAGTGATTCTATAGCATCTTACTATGCTGACAGTGAATGTAATGGGGTATGTGATGGGGACTTGATAATAGGGAGAGTCTAGTGAGTATAATATTGCTCATGTAATTGTACATTAATAATAGCAAAATAAATATATATATATAAAAAACAAGGAAATTTGTTACCTACAAGGGCTGGCTGGGGCTGGTCGGGGGGTGGGTAAGAATGAAAACTATAGAGGAAGGAAAACATGTCTCTTAATAGAACTAACTGTCTAGTTGGACTCTTGAAAACATGCCCATGTTCTACACAAATAAAATTTTCAAATAACTTTTAAATATACAAATAAATACAAAAACTAAGTTAAATCATAAAGGATGTGGAGGGGTGGAAGAGCCTAAAATAAATGCAAAATAAAACAAATGGATCCTACTATATTTCAAATATATTACATAGCCATATGAAAGAGGGGAAAGAACTATGGAAAGCAGTATAGAGGGGCCTCAAAAAACTAAAAATAGAAATGCCATATGACCCAGTAACTCTACTTCTAGGAATTTACCTGAAGAAAACAAAATCTCTCATTTGAAAAGATACATGCACATCTATGTTTACTTCCACATTTATTACAATAGCCAAGATATGGAAGCAACCAAATGCCCATCAGTGGATGAATGGGCAAAGATGTAGTACTTATACACAACGGAATATTACTCAGCCATAAAAAAGAAAAAAATCCTGCCATTTGTGACAACATGGATGGACCTAGAGGGTATTATGCTCAGTGAAATAAGCCAGGCAGAGAAAAACAGATACCGTATGATTTCATTTATATGTGGAATCTAAAAACAAAAGAAAACAAAATGAACAAAGCGGCAATAGACCCAGAGACACTGAGAAGGGGCTTGTGGTTACCATGGGGGAGGGTGTGGGGTGTGTGGGAGAAACAGGGGAAGAGGATAAAGAGGCACAAAATCTCAATCATAATATAGATTAGTCATGGGGATTAAAGTACAGCATAGAAAACATAGTCAATAGTTCTGTCACATCTTTCTATGTTGACACGTAGCAACTATACTAGTTGGGGTGAGGATATAATAATGCATATAACTGTTGAATCACTATGTTGTAGACTTGAAACCAATATAATATTGTATACCAACTATACTAAAAGAAATAAATCAAAAAATAAAAATGTTTTAAAAATTAAAAATTAAAAAAAAAGAAAGAGGGGAAAGAGCTAATCCAACAAATTTCCAAGCATGTCCTGTGACTATATACTTTCAATCTAGGGAAAAGAAAACACCCCTAATAAATCCTGAACTCTTGTTTTGCACCGTGGGGTGGCTACGGACGGTACTGTAGGACTGAGCCATGGGCAAGTGTGTTGACGCCGCAGAGGGATCTTAGTGTAGAAGCCAGGAGAAAGCAATGTGAATGGGGAGAGGTGAAGAAGCACCCTACAGGGCCAGACTGTAACTGGAAGTATCAATAGGATTTCATGGCTTCTAAGAGAAAATAAAATGTTTTTCCCTACAGGTGTCTCTGTAAAAGGGCCCAGAAACAATGACATCTCAGAAATAAAAAGAAAACCTAGCACCTAGCTCATGGTTTTTAAACATTATTCCTAGGAGAAACAAGGGGATTTTGAAGAAAAGCCTTATTACAGGAGTGGGGAAGAAAAGGTACAAGATTAGCCTAGAACATCTTTTTGTATCAGGAAGTAAGTATATGCTTAATAAGTGAATAAATAAATAGGGGTTATTTCAATAAAACACAGGAGTCAGTCGGAGGGGATACCACAGGACAAATCTGAGATAATTTGATTATCAAAATAATGACATTAATGGATTATAGCTCATTAAAAAATAGGAATTCATGAGCCCAAGCTAATACACATGAATGCATACCTATGTATGTGAGTAACGAACAGGGTGGGCTCTTCCCTAGAGTGAGGACTAGTAAATTGGGGGCAAGGCCAGCTTCACAGAGCCCCACACTCAGCAAGACCTCAAGCTCGATTTAATGTTCTGCTGTTGTGCTCTTGAAATTCTCAATAAGTTTATCTTTGAATTTGCATGTTTTAAGTGAAGTCCTATGGGACAATGGAGCATGCATGGAAGCAGGGAGATATACTAAAAATGAGTGTCTGCATCTCTTGCCCCTCCACTTGCATTCAGTGTTCTACATGACCCCTGAGCACAGAACTCAGCAGTCTCACTGTGGGGGAGACAAGACTCAGAACGAGTACCAGATAAGCATGTCGTGTCCACAACTAAGCAGGGCACTGACAGCCCTGAAATGCCATGCTTTCTGTTTGAGCCAGAACTCATTTCAAACACAGAAAGAAGAAAATGGCATTCTAAGAAATAAGAACAGACAAGGAAATCTATCATATCCTTTCATATTTGTGTTACTCCTTGTATAAGCCAACCACTTAAACTGAAAATATGACATGGAAGGAAAGGAAAAACAGGACAATCCATAGCTTTTTTGTTTTCAGTCATTCCTTACTCATCAGTAAGCCGAAAGTAAAGAGTGTTGGTAAAATGTGAACAATCAATAAAAATAGTTGAGTTAGTTGTGTGCAATGTTTCCAATATTCTGTAAGAAAGCATGTATGACCTTACATACAACAACACAAATGTTCATACTAAATGCACATCGTGAGAACTAATAGGTACGGAAGGGAGCGGGCAGAGGATGGGGGCCCTTATCAGATCAGAACCAACCTGGTCAGCAGTGTTCCCAGATTTCCCCCAGATCCAGTGGCTTCATGTTTGAGAACACTTAACACTTAAAGAAACATTAAGTCATAGTCAATGCCTTACCTTATTCTTACATCAACTACTTTTGGATTTGCAGTCGCTTCCTTGTTTTACTGAATATTTAACTTTGTTTGAACATTTTAGTAACATTTTTAACAAAACCACCTTCAACTCCAAACTTCTCCTTTCATACATATCAGGCAAAACAAGAAGGTGGTGTGAACCACTCAGTGAGGGAACGCACCAATATCAGGGTTGGCAGCGGCCGGCACTGCCAGATGCAATCCTCCCAACAAACCGGAGCAAGTGCTACTACTATTCATGCTTTCTGATCCAGGACATGAAGGTGCAGAGATACTGAGTAACTTTCCCAAAAGCACAGTTAGAGATGGTGCGGCTGTATTTGATCCTCAGCAGTTGGAACCCAGAACTCCCTCCTGCCAACTAGGTTACCCTCCTCCCAGCTCACTATTTGTCATCCAAACTAGAGCATTTTCAAAAAGTGCTGGCCTTTCAGGTGCCATGTTTCCTTTTTCTGTTTGTAGCCATCTCTGACTGACAGTCTCAGGCAGTGTAAATACTCTTCCAGCTCAAAGGCTCAACACAGCTTCGCAGGTTTTCAGTCTCCGTCCTTGCCTTACAAGTGTCCTACCTCCAGACTGAAGACAGTGGACAAATGAGGTGGGCAGCCTTCCCGGTTTGCCTGCAAACAAGGAACTTTTGACATGGAACTTTTTAGTACTAAAATCAAGGAATCCTGGCAAACCAAGGCAAGTTGGTCATGCTGTAAATTGTGCCCAAGTTTATGTACTCAAGATAACTAAGGACATTACATGAAGAAAAAAAATGTGTGTAATTTCAGATGATTTCACATACGTATTGTATGCTTTTATATTTGTGCTTTAAACTGGCACTGTATGATATGAACAATAAAACTTATGCTAATAATTTAAATTTAAACTTTTTCTTTAGAACATTAAATAGTAAAGAACACCAAGTCAAGAGAGACTGTGGAAGAAAGGAAAAGCTTTCTTAAGCGTGAGTGCCATGACAAAGCGATCAAAAATTAGCATCAGCAATTAGAGGCAGGCAGATGTGATATATCCATCTGGAGGATACAACATCATTTATGCACTATTCTAACTGGAAATGGATAACCTGAATTTAATCATGAGGAAACTACAGAAACCTAAGTGCAGAATATTTCCTAAAATGACTGACCTGTTTCCTTCAAAATCGTCATTGTCATGAAAGACAAAGAAAGGCTAAGAAACTGTGCTTGTAGAAGATCCTACAGCATTATCCCTACACTGGATCCTTTACTGACAAGGGGGTGGGAATGTACTGTATAAGGGACATTATGGGACAATTTAAAAAGTTGGAAAAAGTACTGATAAAAAGTACTGTAGCAATGCTGAATTTCCCGATTTTGATAGCTATACTGCAGTCATATAAGTGAATAGCCTTACTCTTAGGAAACACATACTGACATATATACTTATATCTGATATATGTCAGTGATACATATATCTGAAATATTTCAAAATAAAAGTTTAAATGTATATATCAGATCATATATATATTCAAACCCCTCTATCAGTTTTCTGTCGTATTTCATTTTTCAATATGACTTAAAGGGTATTCAACTAATAATAATTCATTATGTATCTCTTTCATGCGGTTTTTTGTACCTATGTTATATATTACAATAAAAACAATTTTTAAAGATTTTTTTATTTTAAAATAATAGAGATTGTGTTTGGAGAAATTTAGCAGCTAAAGTAAAAGTCGGAGTGATTACTAGATATGATGAGTATCCACATCTAGTTCCAAAAAAACAAGTATATTCCTGCAATGTTTTTGACCAAGCTGGGGGAAGAGTTGGATGATAGAATAGAAAATATGATTAGTGTCCTAGAGTTGCTTATGTTGAACCCAAAACTTGCAAGGCCTTAATATATACTTTCTAACAAAAGCTTTAAAGTAAACTCCTTTCTAAAAATTGTTTTAGAAACTTCCGGGAAGATGGTGGCATGAGCAGGGCGGCAAATATCTCCTCCCAACACTATATTTATCTACGAAAATACAGCAAATACAACTACTCCTGAAAGAGAGATCAGAATACACAGGAAAACGGACAGCATGCAGCTACACCCAAGAGGACTCAGCACCCAAAGAGGCAGGTAAGATACGGAGCCGTGACCCAGCAGGACCTGAGGACTCAACCACCCCAGCGCACCGGTGGGAGGAGAGGATCCAGAGCCGGGAGGGAGTGGAAGCACACCCCGCGAAATAAGCCGCCCCAGTGGTCTGCGCAGGGATCGCTGACACACGTCGCTCGGTGTAGTGGACATTGGAGAGACAGAGGGGCATGATCTGAGTGGGGAACGCACCAGGGTGCTTGCAGCCGGCTCCCGGGAAGGAAAAAGAAAAGCGCGTGCTTTCTTCAGCAGTCTTAAAGAGACAGGAGCCCAGCGGAGGAGCCGGATCGCCCCGGAACACTCAGCCCAGAGGGCTGGGAGTCCTGGGCAGTTTCGGACCCCTTAGCCAACGACTGGGAAAGCGTGGCCACACTTAGATTTCTCACTGAGATCAACAGCCTCCCATTCGTTCCCACCCCAGCCAGAGCTACAAAGGGCCCTATGGAGCGGTGCGGCCATGGCTGCGGAATAGTGGGACAACAGCGCCACCTACATCATCCCCGCAGAATCTACTCTTGGTGGGATTTTTTTTGTTGTTCTCTTTTTTGTTTTTTTGTTTTGTTTTGTTTTGTTCTCCTTTTTGTTTTTTTCTTTTCTTTCTTTTTTTTCTTTCTTTCCTTCTTTTTTTTTCTCTTTTTAAAGTCTTAAAGAGCCCAGCTGACATATGTGGCAACTACCAGCGACCACTTCTATAGCCATGAAAAGACAGAGGAATACGGTCCAAACTAAAATCAACCAGACAGCCCCAGAGAGGGAGCCTGAAGGGATGGAAATGCACAATCCTCCTGAAAAACAATTCAGAATAAAAATCATAACCATGCTGATGGACCTACAGAGAAATTTGCGAGTGCTGAGGGAGGAAGTGAGGGAAGTGAGGAAAGACAATGCAGAAATCAGACAAGCGATCGATGAGCTTAACAGCAGACTGGATGAGATGCAAGAGACTTCATGGAATAGAAATCAGAGAACAGGAATACAGAGAAGCTGAGGCAGAGAGAGATAAAAGGATCTCTAGGAATGAAAGAATATTAAGAGAACTGTGTGACCAATCCAAACGGAACAATATTCACATTATAGGAGTACCAGAGGAAGAAGAGAGAGAAAAAGGGATAGAAAGTGTCTTTGAAGAAATAATTGCTGAAAACTTCCCCACACTGGGGAAGGAAATACTCTCAGAGTCCACGGAAGCCCACAGATCTCCCAACACAAGGGACCCAAGGAAGACAACACCAAGACACATAATAATTAAGATGGCAAAGATCAAATATAAAGACAGAGTATTAAAGGCAGCTAGAGAGAGAAAAAAGATCACCTACAAAGGAAAACCCATCAGACTATCATCAGACTTCTCAACAGAAACCTTACAGGCCAGAAGACAATGGCATGATATATTTAACATAATGAAAGAGAAGGGCCTCGAACCAAGAATACTGTATCCAACACGATTATCATTTAAATATGAGGGAGGGATTAAACAATTTGCAGACAAACGAAAGTTGAGAGAGTTTGCCTCTCATAAACCACCACTACAGGATATCTTAAACGGACTGCTCTAGAGGGAAGCACACCTAAGGCTAAAAAGATGTCACCAGAGAAAATAAAAACATAGCAAAGAAAGCAGACCATCCAAATACTAACTAAAGGCAAAGAATAAAACACCTAGTATATAAAGAATGGAGGAGGAAGAATAAGAAGGGATAGAAATAAAGAAACATCAGATGGTGTTTACAATTACTTAACAAGAAAGTTAAGTTAGATTATTAGATAGTAAAGAAGCAACCCTTGACCCTTTGGTAACCACGAATCTAAAACCAGCAATGGCAATAAGTACATATCTATCGATAATCACCCTAAATATAAATGGACTGAATGCACCAACCAAAAGACACAAAGCAACAGAATGGATAAAAAAGCAAGACCCATCTAAATGCTGCTTCCAGGAGACTCACCTCAAACCCAAAGATATACACAGACTAAAAGTGAAGGGATGGAAAAAGATATTTCATGCAAACAACAAAGAGAAAAAAGCAGGTGTTGAGTACTTGTATCAGACAAAATAGACTTCAAAACGAAGAAAGTAACAAGAGATAAAGAAGGACATTACATAATGATAAAGGGGTCAGTCCAACAAGAAGATATAACCATTATAAATATATATGCACCCAACACAGGAGCACCAGCATATGTGAGACAAATACTAACAGAATTAAAGGAGGAAATAGACAGCAATGCATTCATTTTAGGAGATTTCAGCACACCACTCACTCCAGAGGACAGATCAACCAGACAGAAAAGAAGTAAAGACACAGACACTGAAAAACACACTAGAACAGATGGACCTAACAGATATCTACAGAACTCTGCACCCAAAAGCAACAGGATACACATTATTCTCAAGTGCACATGGAACATTTTCCAGAATAGACCACATACTAGGCCACAAAAGGAACCTCAGTAAATTAAAAAATACGGAAATCTTACCAACCAACTTCTCAGATCACAAAGGTATAAAACTGGAAATAAATTTTAGAAAGAAATCAAAAAGGCTCACAAATACATGGAGACTTAACAACATTGTCCTAATTAATCAATGGGTTAACAACCAAATCAAAACAGAAATCAAAGGATATATGGAGACTAATGACAACAACAACACAAAGCCACAACTTCTGTGGGACGCAGCAAAGGCAGTTCTAAGAGGAAAGTATATTGCAATACAGGCCTATTTAAAGAAGGAAGAACATTCCCAAATGAATAGTCTAAAGACACAATTACTGAAATTGGAAAAAGAAGAACAAATGAGGCCCAAAGTCACCAGAAGGAGGGACATAATAAAGATTAGAGAAGAAATAAATAAAATTGAGAAGAATAAAACAATAGAAAAAATCAATGAAACCAAGAGGTGGTTCTTTGAAAAAATAAACAAAATAGATAAACTCCTAGCCAGACTCATTAAGAGAAAAAGAGAATCTACACACATAAACACCATCAGAAATGAGAAAGGAAAAATCATGACGGACTCCACAGAAATACAAAGAATCATAAGAGAATATTATGAGAATCTATAGGCTAACTAGCAGGAAAACCTAGAAGAAATGGACAACTTCTTAGAAAAATACAACCTTCCAAGACTGACCAAGCAAGAAACAGAAAAACTAAACAGACCAATCAACAGCGACGAAATCGAATTGGTAATCAAAAAACTACCCAAGAACAAAACCCCCGGGCCTGATGGATTCACCTCTGAATTCTACCAGACATATAGAGAAGAAATAACACCGATTCTCCTTAAAGTTTTCCAAAAAATAGAAGAGGAGGGAATACTTCCAAACTCATTCTATGAAGCCAGCATCACTCTAATACCAAACCCGGGCAAAGACCTCACCAAAAAAGAAAATTACAGACCAATATTCCTGATGAACGTAGATGCAAAAATACTCAACAAAATATTAGCAAACCGAATTCAAAAATACATCAAGAGGATCATACACCATGATCAAGTGGGATTCATCCCAGGGATGCAAGGATGGTAACAACATTTGAAAATCCATCAACATCATCCACCATATCAACAAAAAGAAGAACAAAAACCACATGATCATCTCCATAGATGCTGGAAAAGCATTTGATAGAATTCAGCATCCATTCATGAAAAAAACTCTTAACAAAATGGATATAGAGGGCAAGTACCTCCACATAATAAAGGCCATATATGACAAACTGACAGCTAACATCATACTTAACAGCAAGAAGCTGAAAGCTTTTCATCTAAGATTGGGAACAAGACAGGGATGCCCACTCTCTCCACTCTATTCAACATAGTACTGGAGGTCCTAACCACGACAATCAGACAAAACAAAGACGTACAAGGCATGCAGATTGGTAAAGAAGAAGTCAAATTGTCACTATTTGCAGATGACATTATACTGTACATTAAAAACCCTAAAGACTCCATTCCAAAACTTCTAGAACTAATATCTGAATTCAGCAAAGTTGCAGGATACAAAATTAACACACAGAAATCTGTTGCTTTCCTATACACTAATGATGAACTCACAGAAAGAGAAATCAGAAAAACAATTCCATTCACAATTGCATCAAAAAGAATAAAATACCTAGGAATAAACCTAATGAAAGAAGTGAAAGACCTGTACTCTGAAAACTACAAGGCACTCCTAAGAGAAATTAAAGAGGACACTAACAAATGGAAATGCGCCCCATGCTCTTGGCTAGGAAGAATAAATCTTGTCAAAATGGCTATACTACCTAAAGCAATCTACAGATTCAACGCAATCCCTATCAAACTACCAACAGCTTTCTTCAATGAACTGGAAGAAATAATTCTAAAATTCATATGAAACCACAAAAGACCCCGAATAGCCAAAGCAATCCTGAGAAGGAGGAATAAAACAGGGGGAATTATGCTCCCTGACTTCAAGCTCTACTACAAAGCCACAGTAATCAAGACAATTTGGTGTTGGCACAAAAATAGACCCACACACCAGTGGAACAGAATAGAAAATCCAAACATTAACCCAAACATATACAGTCAATTAATATTTGATAAAGGAGCTTTGGATATACAATGGGGAGATGACAGCCTCTTCAGCAGCTGGTGTTGGCAAAACTGGACAGCTACATGTAAGAGAATGAAACTGGACTACTGTCTAGCCCCATACATAAAGGTAAACTTAAGGTGGATCAAAGACCTGAATGTAAGCCATGAAACCATAAAACTCTTAGAAAAAAACATAGGCAAAAATCTCTTGGACATAAACATGAGCGACTTCTTCATGAACATATCTCCCCGGGCAAGGGAAACAAAAGCAAAAATGAACAAGTGGGACTATATCAAGCTGAAAAGCTTCTGTACAGCAAAGGACACCATCAGTAGAACAAAAAGACACTCCACAGTATGGGAGAATATATTCATAAATGACATTTCTGATAAAGGGTTGACATTCAAAATATATAAAGAACTCATGCACCTTAACAAACAAAAAGCAAATACTCCAATTAAGAAATGGGTAGAGGACATGAATAGATACTTCTCCAAAGAAGAAATTCAGATGGCCAACAAGCACATGAAAAGATGCTCCACATCGCTAATCATCAGAGAAATACAGATTAAAACCACAGTGAGATATCACCTCACACCAGTGAGGATGGCCAACATCCAAAACACAAACAACAACAAATGTTGGCGAGGATGTGGAAAAAAGGGTACCCTCCTACACTGCTGGTGGGACTGCAAATTAGTTCAACCATTGTGGAAAGCTGTATGGAGGTTCCTCAAAAAACTCAAAATAGAAATACCATTCGACCCAGGAATTCCACTCCTAGGAATTTACCCTAAGCTTGCAGCAGCCCAGTTTGAAAAAGACATATGCACCCCTATGTTTATCACAGCATTATTTACCATAGCCAAGAAATGGAAGCAACCTAAGTGTCCATCAGTAGATGAATGGATAAAGAAGAGGTGGTGCATATACACAATGGAATATTATTCATCCATAGGAAGAAAACAAATCCTACCATTTGCAACAACATGGATGGAGCTAGAGGGTATTATGCTCAGTGAAATAAGCCAAGCCGAAAAAGACAAGTATCAAATGATTTCACTCATATGTGGAGTATAAGAACAAAGGAAAAATACTGAAGGAACAAAACAGCAGCAGATTCACAGAACCCAAGAACAGACTAATAGTTACCAAAGGGAAAGGGACTGGGGAAGATGGGTGAGAAGGGAGGGATAAGAGGGGAAAAGGGGCATTACGATTAGCAGACGTAATGTTGAGGGGGCACGGGGAGGGCTGTACAACTCAGAGAAGAGAAATAGTGATTCTATAGCATCTCACTACGCTGATGGATTGTGACTGTAATGGGGTTGGTGGGGGGGACCTGATGAAGGGGTAGTTTAATAACCATAATATTGCACATGTAATTGTAGATTAATGATACCAAAATAAATTATATAAAAAAATTTAATCGTTTTAATGTATCATTCCTATGGGTCTTATGGCTTTGTAATAACTTTTCTGAAATAAAAGAATGTAAAGGCATATTAATTGGCAATTTTAAAATGCTTAATTTCTAAGAACTAAAGCACTGTAACTGTTATAATGACTTCAATAATATAATAATTCAACAATATTACCACTTAATTTTCAGAACCCCAAATATCCGTGAGACTAACCACAGAAGAAAATATTTTGACATCATGTGAAGGACAAAATGAAAATCTCAGTACTTTGGGGTCTGATTATTCTGCGACTATGCAAAAAACATCTGTCTTCTTCCATAGCATAGTTAAGTTTGCCCTTCTTTTTGTTTTTTTTTTGTTTTAGGTTCTGTATTTGATTCATTTTGTGGCCATAACTGATATAGTTGCAGAATATTGCAGTGGATATTGTAACTCCATGAGCTCTTTAATTTTCTGCAGTTCTTATAAAATCTTCAAAAAGAAAGCAATACGCGGATTGGAAACCCTGTAAAATGCTCAGTGAAATGAAAACTAAAAAGTTTGCTAGAGGGAAGCCCAGGGGGGAAGCCGATTCTACCATCTGGTACCAAGACTTAGTCTGCAGGTCTTAAAAGCCAGTCAGATCCGAACCATGGAACCCCTTCAGGTTCAATTTCGGAATCACAAATCAGGAATTCAAGCATCATTTATCAATACCATTTCTCAGTTTTCTTCAGTACCAGGATCCTAATAAATAAGTTCAAAAGTTATTTGAACAAGTTCTTCAGCCAGTAGATCTGAAGGCTTCCCTCCCAGAGCTGCTAACATTTGTGGAACGTGAAAAACAACCCAAGTCCACTGAACAAATCTTTTCCCTTTATATGTGTATATGTAGACACACTCACAGACATGTCATGGATAATGATTAGGATAGTTATGCCTTCACTGTTATGAACTGTGGTTTATTTACCAAAATATTACTTACCACATTCTGTATTAAAGGCTTTACATACTTCCAACTAGCACAAAACTCTGCTAGGTAGAAACTTTTCCCCCCATTTACAGTCAAGAAATCAGTGTTAAGAGAAAATGTGGCTTGCTCAAGGTCACATGGATAATAAGGAGTGGATCTGGACTCCTTCCCCACCACTCCAGGTCAGCTGTTCTCTGAGCATGGACACAGACCTGAACGAATACACCAAAGCTGCCAGGTCAGCAGGAAATGGCAGGGAAGTATTGCACACTCTCCCTCCCGGTCCTATTTGTATGGCCTACAGAGGCCACATGCAGATTTGCGCTTGTGCCATACTCTTTCCCATAAGCCTCCCCTGCTCCACTTTGATCATTGGGAACTAAGGCTGTGACTCTCACAGGAAAGAGCAGATAGCAAACACCAATGAAGATATGTCTATTTTGGAAAAGTCCTCCAAGATATTCTGATACCCTGGAGCCCCTCCCCAAAGTTGAGAATCACTGAACAAGGAATGTTTGAAGAGTTTGGAGAATTCCTTCCACCTATTTTCTGTAATGACTGCATTTATCTTCTCAACAGGCAGTTGAATATCGGCTTGTTTGCTGCGACTTTTGTCACTTGGGCCCAAAATACATTTTATCTGGCTGAAACTCCTAGAAGTACATAGCTTATGCTTAGTATGACTTCTTAGTTTCTGAGACAATGTAGTTTGTTCTTTTTACATCTTTTTGGCAATTACATTCAATTATAAGCCTATGTTTATGCCATCACCTTTCTGTTGAAGAAAACTACATATATACATACAATAATATGTACATATATATATGCACAAATATGTAAATGTGTATATATACACATTTATACAAAATTCTTGATATATTCAAGAATTACATATTACAATATATCTGTAAGTTTAAGCAAAATAAGAAAAAGAACACCTTGTATGACTGCAACTGGAAAAACAGAACACTGCCAAAAACTTGTATTTACTTATGTGCCCTCTCCTTATAAGCAAAAGCTCACTGAATATACCTGGCAATGTTTCCTGATGCCAGTGCTGGTGAATTCTGTTCCTTGTTTCTGTAGCCATGTCATCAAGCTTTGGCTTAGAGTCCTTTGGGTATTCATGATTGACTGATGATTCCATCTGTATATATGTTAAGGAGTAACACTGATCTGTAATTTCCTTTTTCATATTGACCTTGCCTGGATTTGGTTATCAAGGCAAAGTGAACTCATAGAATGAGTTTTCTATTCTCTGAAAGAATTTGCGTAAGTTCCTCCTTGAAAGATTAGTAGGACTTGCCTATAAAACCATCTGGGCCTGGAGTTTTCTTCATGGGAAAATATTAACTTCTAGTTGAATTCTTTAATAGCTTTAGAACGATTTGTGCATTCTGTTCTTTTAAAACTATTTGCCAGCATTTGTGGAAAAGGTTAGTTCTGGAAAACTTACAGCCCATATCTCCATAAGTATTACCCAACTACCATCCCTCTTTTCTCCTTTTCTGGGACTCCAGTTAGATATACAACATATTAGATTTCCTGACATATCTACCCATCCCCCATATTTTCCAATTTATTTTCTCCCTCTGCCATGGTGATTACGGCTGTGTCACATCTGCCAGTAAACCTGCTCATTGAGTCTGTAAATTTTGAACAATTTCATTTTCCATTTCCAGAAATTCCTTTTTATTTTCAAGTCTACCTCTTCATTCCTGACGGTCTTTTTTTTGGTTACTCATCTTTGCAACTGCCCATTACTTCTTTAAATATTTTTAACATAGCTGCCCTACATTGTGTGACTGACAATTTTGACAACTGAGGCCTATGCGGGTCTAAATCTGTTGTTTATTTTTCCTGCTCTCATTCATAATGGCTCGCCTTCCAATGTGCAGAGTGATCTTTGATTGTGAAATACTTGTTTACTCTACAAACTGAATTGTTGAGACTTTCCTCGGAGGCAGTGCTTCTGCTTCTGCTCCTGTTGGACATGCCGGCCTCACCTGACCCAGTGTCTTGGTGCCAGTGCAGCCATTAACATCTGCTCTCAAGGGAACCCGCCTCATGCGTCCATTGCCCCGGCCCTACCGGTCGTTGTGTTAGTGGGGACTCAGCCCTTGGAGCCCTCTGTGACCCCTCTGAGACCAGAGATGCCCAAGAGTGTCCCAGAAAGCCACACTGCCAGAAGCAGAATCTGACCATGGTGGTTTGTACTGTGTTACCCTGGTTAAGCTACACCTGCTCCCCGAATCTTCTCCTTTTGTGATGTGGGTCTGAATTGATGAAGAGGAACTTATGTGAGATTTAGAAGGCAGAAGTGAAGCAATGGCCATCGATCTTTGCAAAGGGTTTCATCAGACCTGGTGGCAAATGGGGAGCGGCACCCTGCAGGGTCCTGCTTCTCCGTGCCCTGCTCTGCTCCACGTCAAGCTCCTCCCAGCAGCTGACCCTGCTGGCCCACAGCAGCCCCACACCTACAACCAGACACATAGGTAGTAGCTGACCAGCTTCCCACAGACCTGCCCATGAGGTTACCAGCACCAGATGTTCTTGGCTTCTCAGGTCCTTTTCCCCAGTCACCTGACCCCTTCCTGGGCCTTCACTTCCACAGCTTTCTCCATTGCATAAGATCTAATTCCTCTAAAAACCCCTTATCCCATAGCACTCATAATGTCTTTTCTCTCCAGAATGAACTCTGACTCATACCCCCTGGCTTTTTTATTTAGCTTTATAAATCGTTAAAAAAAAACAGCCCAGAATGTCTATATGAAGCTAATATTCAACCAATAAACCTTTACTGTGCCCCTGCTATATGCCAGGTGCTGTTCCAGTCTCTAAGAGCTTTAATAAATAACTGCTTTCAGGAGAAGACAAATACATAAGAATCACAATGGCATGAAGTAAATTAAGAGATAAAACTCTGCACAGATCCAGAAGAGAGGCATCCGTCCAGCTGGGTTTATCAGAGAAGGTGTTAACATAACCCTTGAACAGAGCCTTCAAATAAGTCTTTCAAACTTGATAAATGCAGTATCTCTTCTTTAGAAGGGTTTGGTCTGTTTGTGAGTTGTGTATTGGCAATTCTTCACCACTTTTCTCTCTCCTAACTCAAAATATCCTGCAGCAGTTTGTGCAATATATAGTTTGCAAGTAGTGATTTAGTTTTATCCAAATAATACCATTTGTCATGTAAAATTAAGGTTATTAATTTAGATTAACTGGTTTTATATTTCTTTATATTTAATTGGTAAATATGTTCCGGTTTTATAAGACTAGTATAAGAAATTTATACCTAATTTATGTATATACATAGTTACGTAACATTATCATATAATTAATTCAAGTCAGCACCAGATGCTGTAAGAATTTCTTTTTCTTCAGGGGAAATGTCTGTGTTGCTAAGGCCTAAGAAAATGAGGAGTCATCCTTAACTACTTCCTTCTCTTCACCACCTAACTCCTCCCCCAGGAGACACACAGTCACCAAGTCAGGCTGATGCGATGTCATGGAGATTCTTCTCTCCATCAGCACTACCTCAACCTCATCTGCATCCCTTCATTGGTTTGTCACCACAGGATCCACAGGTTCTGATGCAAACTCCTTTGTGTGGGCTCTTAGCTTGGTAGAAGTGAATCATTATGTATCACCCTGCTTCTGTTTTGTCATGTATGCATGACAGTTTATCATAAATATATGACCCCAACACAACCACCATCAGGACAGATGCATCCGTGGGCCCGGAAACAAGATGGCAGAACCTAAATATGAGGCGGTCAGCTGATGACCTAGAACATGTTTCCATGACATTTAAATTTTTTTCATCAAAATAAAAAACAAAACATTTTATATTCCCACTGATAACTCATGCACCATCCCCTCTCCACTTTGAGTAAAACCAAGCAAATGCATGGTACAGTAGCTCTCAACCCGGGCTACATCCATGCATAAGGGATCCTCAGTTAAAAACTTTAAAATGTTTAATAGCCAATAACACTGCCTACTATGGTAATTACTAGGGATGATTTAACCCAAAAGGGAGAGAATTAACTCAGGAAACTGTATAGAATAAAGGAGAGTTACTATTAAAACAGGGTGAGATGTATTAATTGTAGTATAGTCTTGACAATAATTATAAGGAGTTCTAATAACCCAGACAAAGCATCCAAACATTCTGCCTTTCCCCGTTCTCTCCTAGAGCTCCTCAAATTGCTAGCCTAAATAATTGCTTTAGAATACCACTGTTATTTCCACATGCCACTGACAGAAACTAGCCCTGCAGAACTTTAACATTTAGGTGACCTGCTTCTTTAAAGGAAAATACTAAATCTATTAGTGGGATCATTTTGGAATAAGATAAGTTGCCTAACAATATAGATTCATTCATTCACCCATTTATCAAATATTTATCAAGCAACGATAACATGTTAGAAACCATGGGCACTGGGAACCCAGTAGTGAATAAGACAAAGACCCCACCACCGAATGTGTCCTGCAATGGGGACAGGTGGTTTAACAAATAAGTAAATAATATAAGCTCCCATATAAGTGCTATAGAAACAAATAAGCCAAGGTAGAGAAAGAGAGCCACTGGAGGTGGTTATTTTTAGTAGTCATCCCTAGGGATCTTCAGATAAAAGAGAACTTTTCCTCTTTGCGTCCAGGAGTCTATACTAAAAATTTCCAGCTCCCTTTCCTAATTTCTATCCAGATGTTAAGAATCTGAGGCTCTGGCCTATTTGTTCCTCTTTAACAAACAACATGGGAAAGGCTGACAAATATTTCTGTGGGGTTACTGAAAACAAAAGTAACAATTCCAGCCACCTGTTGTTTAAACAGACGGAAACTCAAAGGCTCTTTTTGTTTTATTAATTAATAAAAAGCTCCTCATTACAGGTCTATTATGACAATCAAACAAAATATGGTCTTGAATATTATTCAGCCGTAAAAAGGAGGCAATCCTACTATTACGACAACACGGATGGACCTTCAGGGCATTATACTCAGTGAAATAAGTCAGACAGAGGAAGACAAAGACTGTATGACCTCAATTATATATGGAATCTATAAACAAACAATAAAACATAAAACTGAGCTCATAGATTCAGAGAACCAATTGGTTCCCAGAGGCAGGTGAGGTGGTGAAATTGATGAAGGGGGCCAAAAGTTACAAACTACCAGTTGTAAAATAAGTAAGCCCTGGGGATGTGATGTACAGCCTGATATCTATAGTTGAAAATACTGTACAACTGAGATTGCTAAGAGAGTAGATCTTCAAGTTCCCATCAAAGGAAAAAGAGTTCGTAACTATGTGTGGTGATGAATATTAACCAGACATACTGTAGTGATCGTTGCAATATATACACCTATCGAATCATACTGTTGTATACATGCAAAGAGTCTAATGTTATGTGTCAAATACAGCTCGACAAATACGATAAAATAAGGTCCCAACTGTGAGTTCTCATCTCACCGAGTTGAACAGTGGTTGAGATTTGGGGATCCAGCCTATAGGATTAGTCAAAAGTTGTCTGGGTCTGATGAGATATTCAGGGCTAACATCTCAGACTCTGGCAACTTCAAGACACTGCCAAACTCCCAAGAAGGTGTAATAGATGCTACATGGTCAACATAGGCTCCTAAAATTCTCCCAGCAGAACATTGCTAGGTTCTGGCAGCTTACAAACCAAAAAGGGTTTCTCTAATTTACAGAACTGTGCTTCCTGGAAACCCTTATTAAGATCAAGGTGCAATCTCAGGGGCTAATCAAGAAATCCATTTAGAAGACCACGATTCATATTTAAAAATCTAAAGCAGTGTTTCTCAACATGCAATCCCCAGACCAGCTACAGCACCAGAGAACTTATTAGCAATGCAAATTACAGGCTTTAGTGATCTGTATTTAACAAGACTTCCAGGTAATTGTGATGCCCACTAATAGTTAAGAACCAGTGACAATGGCATCCTAAAAAATATTGGTGGTACTAAGAAGCTGAAGAGTAATAAACAATCTGGTAGGCAACACACCTAAAAACTCCAAGAGTATAGCGAACTGATGGAAAAGTAAACCATGAGACACTTCTTTGCTTATTTGTTTGTTCCTTTGTTTTCTAAGAATTGGGTGCCAGGAACATGTGGAGCCATTTGGTTCTCTGGTCTAAGTAGCTGGCCAGAATCTGGGTCCAGATCTGGACAGAAGGCACGGGCGTTGCAGAGGCCAGAGAAGCAAGAACAACAACAAAAGGTTCCAGAATGCCAGCAGATTTTAATATTTTGTGGTAGAGTTGGCCATTCTCATACTCCACCCCATACCACGGCACACTGAAAACATATCCATCTGCTTTAAGCACAATCCCACCCTGACTGTAAATTTTTTTTGCTCCCAAATATGGCACACATTTAAAAAGACGTCACTGTAGTCTGTGGATCTGCGCTTTTTGCAAATGCAAGGACCATTAACTGCGTTCACAGCCATGGCCCTCCTCAGGCTAGAATGCTAGGCTGCCAGCAATGCTTTCTCTGTGAGAGCCAAGGAGATAAATCACCTTTTGTCTCTATGTAGTGGCTTCCATAAGCTCTCAGACTCCAGCAGCCCAGGAAATCTGGTCCCTTGGTATTTTGTCAATAAAAATAGGAAATGAAAAATAACAAATAACAAGAAATTACATCATCCAAGATAATCTCCATTACTAACAGAGAATGGATGAACTTGGTAGAGAAATACGAACTTACAATCACACACATCACTGTGGCCCCAGTTTCAGAGCCCTGAATTCAGCTCCAAGGCAAGTCTCTTTCTAGGGATTCTCGAATTCCAAAAGTTAATCTCAGGCATCTGTGAACTTAAATATCAGGCAAAATGGTCAAGAGAGTGAAATACACCTTTGATGCTCCATACCCCCACCTTCTTTCTGTAACCCTCTCCCACCTCCAGGTAAACCTTCTTCACCACCCACATTCAGTCAGTCAATTATGTCACCTTTGCAATGTCTCGCTCATCACCTTGACCCAAATGTCTAAGGCTGTGTAAAAACAGCATTGTCAGATTTCATAAGTGTGCAATGATGACTCAGTCTGAAAAGAGACATCCTGTTGCAAGGAAAACAGAGCTTGTCAAAGAAATTCATGTTAAAATGGGGTAGCTTGCAAATTATAGGTTGAGAGCTTTATTTTTAGAGATAAGTTTTATAGTTTGCACTGTTTCTCAAAAACTAAATTTTAATAAGTGGCACTTCATTTTAAAAACCAGGACTAGTATTTTACTATGACAGATCCATTAAATTTTGTATTTGTCAATAATTAAAACAATCTCTGCTTTTAAAGCATTTTGATTTTTGGACTCTTATTTCACTTACTCTTGAAATTGAACAGCCGTTAATTTTTTTACCCTGTGAAACACTTTATTCTTCTGTCGTGTCTGAAATAAATCGACTTACATGTCTTTTATGTTCAAATACCAGTCAAAAGCCAGCTGGGTGCACAGCCTTTGTAAAGTCAACACTCAACACTGCTCTCAACATTGTTTAAATACCTATCTTTGAGTAGTCTACCTCTAGGAGTCAAGTTCCCAAGTTTTCTTTGAACTGTCATCTTCCCGCATTCCTTCTTTTTTTCCTCTTCCTGTTTTTCCCTGACAACAAAGGTCTAAAGAAAATAAACTAATAGTGAAAATAGTTACAGGGTGTATATTCAGAGCATTTCCAGCTGGGACTCCTACTTGAAGGAAAGTATGAGATTTGGGATGTTTGTTATTCTTTACTAGTTTTGCTTTGCCCCTTGCCAGGTGGGGAAGGTCCCCTAGGTGTCCCCTTCGTTATCATCTTGCTGGTGGACGATCACACAGCTCTGTGTGCTAAGCTCTGAGCCGCCCGGGCACAGGGGAATGAACCGCTCATGAGGACAGGCAGACACAGCATGACCCACCCAACAGTCCTGCCAGAAAAGCAGGGCAGCACATCCCGTCCCGGTTCTTTCCTTTCCCTCCAAATTACACCATCAGGTAATGTTTACAGGGAAGGAGTAAAGCCCCTTGGACAGAACTCAGCTGATGTGCCCAGTCCTAGAAGGGGAAAGATTTCCACCAAGACCTAAGAAGAGGACGGCCTCCCATTGCAGGGCATCTCAGCGCCGAGTGGCAAGGACAGGGGGCCAGCCAGCACCGCAGGTTAAGTAACTGGTGGTTTTCCATCAGACAGCCGAGGCCCTCTGCAGAGTGGCCCAGCAGTATTCAACCCAGCATGCCCAAAGAGTAAGAGATTATAATTCAGCAGTTAAAAAGGAAATCAGCACAACTTCCTGGGAAGGAAAGACTCCTTTATAGAGAAGAGAGGAAGGTACAGTTAGAAAGAAAAAAGACCGAGGTGGAAAAGTTTAGGAGACTTGGAAGAAAAATGATAAAACTTAGAACTACGAAACAAAAGAAACTGTATCAAGATAATGGTATGACCATGACTTCTTATAAGGGAAGGATAAAAAATGAATGACCATGTTTGAGTCTTTGAGAACTATTTTACAATTCCCTCTAAAAATTCAGGAGGCATAAAGAATGACAGGTTTGGAGGGTCATTTGGGGAAAAGAACCTACTGACACAGGCTGGTAAACATAGAAATAGTTATTGAGTAGCTGTGGAATTTAATCATTTAGAGAAGTGTAAAAAGGGAATTTTAAAAGTCTTGATCCTAGTACACCTGCTATTTGTCTAGCACATTATAATTATCTGTCCTGATTACTTTCCAGGGGTGTTACAGGTATTGAATAAGATAATATACCTGGACTAGACTGGAAAGAGTTCTTCTAGTTCTTTTCATTCAGTCAGATTTGTTGAATGAGTACCCCCCACTCTCAACTCTTTTACACATGGCATCTAGTTTAACCCCACAACAATCCCATGAAGCTGGCAGGGGGTGTAATGGTCTCTGTTCTGCGCTCAGGCCCATGGAAGCCAAGGGTGTGGCCCTAGGTCACGAGGTGGCCACTAAGATGGTGTGAGGCGTAGACTCCCTATAAAAGCACTTTTGAAAGATATTAGTGGTGGTTCCCACTTGAGAAAATTCACTCACAATATGTTTTATTAGAATAAGTGTGAGGAAGGAAAGAAACAGAACTCTTTGATCTAGTTCATTTACTTGGAAGAATGAGCATATCCTATGACATCTTCCCAACACTGAGAAACTGGGGCACTGGTTTATACTTGGGAATAGGTGCCCAGGTGTTCTCATATAACCACTCTCAACCAACAGAGCTGATAAACTAACGCACACTGTGTTGCATTCATTACACGGAAACAAAAAGCTGCCTTTTCACCATGACAGATAACTGAAATGAAATACTTTTTGAATAAATATTTTTGGTTTGCTAAGTCACAGTTAGCTTTCATATTATGCATCAAAACAGGCTTTTCTTAGAAAAATCATGCTATTTTGTAAATAAAACATTAAGCAAATATGAACCTGAGTTATCGCTGAAGGGCAGACTTAAGACCAAGCTTTGACAATTGATTCAAAATCCATCTAATTAACTAGGTAATGTCAATATTGTAACTGAAATTTCTTATATAATAGTTAACTCTAGATTATTCAGCTTTTGATTATTCAGGTTGTAAGAAACTTCCACCCAAGTTAGTGGGAGAGGGCAAAGAAAACCAATGTTAAATAAGCATTCAGGTAACCGACATCCATGGCTCTGAATAAAAATGCAGGAAGAGGAAAGGAGGCAGCTGGTGGGGAGGAAGGAGCTGGCGTTGCTGCGGACCTTCAGTGAGACATCTAGACTCACTGAAACCACATTGCTGTTCATGGCAGACAATATCACCCTTGTTTTAGTGCAATGGAAACCAATTCACAATGAAATTAAGTGACATGCCTGTAATCGTAAGAGAAGAAGCCAAGATTTGAATCCAGATACCTCCAGGTTCCAAGGTTCAAATGACCAGAGTGCATAAGCTTGCTCCTGCCAGCCTCCCCCAGCCTCCCTCCCTCCTCTCTCCCCTCTCCACCTTCCTACTCCAACAGGACAAGTGCTTTCCTCCATCACAACTAAGCTGCCTTTTCTTTTGCTTAGAAAATTACTGCTACTCTACCTCGCGGGCTCTTTCTCACCTTTAGTTCTCAGCATAAACACCACTTCCTCAGAGAGTGGTGCCCATTCATGAGAGGACTCCTGGTATATGTCTTCATGGCATGCAAACCTTTTCCATTTCATCTGTCACAGTCGTAATTACATATTTGATTGTGTTTCCTCCCTTGATGCTGCCTTCCCCACTGAACTACAAGCTTCAGCAGGACAGAGATCCCATCTGTTTGCTCTTTACTCTCTACCCAGGACCTAGGAGAATGCCTAACACAGAATGTTTCAATAAATATTTTGAATGAATGGGAATTGTCTAAAATTATCCATTATCTAAGATGCTCCCAATTCCTGTCTATCTAATACAGTTAAGGTAGCCAAGAGCATTTAGAACTTACTAACTTACTAACGGTAGAGGACTTCTTCAGGCCTTTTCTGGTGTGCCAAAATAGGATATTAGCAATGAGAAAAGAGAACATTACCCACTTTATCAAAAACTCACTGCTCAAAATACTCATAAGGAAACCACGGAAAACCTTATGGCCTTGAAGCCCCTCCCGGCGCTGGGAAATCAGCATTGTCTTGGGGATTTATAGTCAACCCTAGCCCCTGACCAGGAAGCCATGGCTTTTCCTTATTAGTGTCACAGACAACATACCATGTCTGTCTGGGTTACCAAAAGATAGTCTGATTAAACCACATGCCTAGTCTCATTACCAACTCTTTAACGTTAATTACTGCAAATGATCCGAGGCTTAATCCTTTCAGGTTTTATATTTAAAGGCACAAGCCTGGCCTTCCAGTGATGTCCCTGACTTTTATCCTGGTGTCACTTACACCATTGGCTTCGGTAACGTCCTACAGGGGAAAAGCCCCTGCATTCTAGCTAAGCAACAACTGCACAGCAAGCCAAAATACCTCAGTTTCCATTCAGTTCTGTTACTGCCCAGCTATGTATACACTCGGTGGCCAAATAATTTTAACCCTCTACTTTAACTAATCTTAATCAATCTTAATCTTAACTTTTCCATCTGTAAAATCATGGTCATCACTCTGACAGACTTACAGGTAGTTGGAAGGCTTGTAAGATTCTCAGAGACATCTGGGGGACTGACCCTTGCTCTAATTTTGCAGCTCTAAGATCAGAAAAGGTCCTAGACCAGATTGTGCTAGGCTGGGGAGAATAAATATGTTAAAAGATGGTATGGTGCTCACTTTGGCAGCACATATATTAAAATTGGAACAATACAGAGAAGATTAGCATGGCATCCTGTGCAAGGATGACAGGAAGCATTCCGTATTTTTTAAACCAGGGGAAAAAAGAGGATGTGTTGATATTTGTGTAGGCTGTATTATACCAGTCTCCATGGTCACACTGTGTAACATCAAGATCGATGATCTGATCATGAAGATTCAGCAGGGCTTGGATGGTGGTGGGCTGAGGGTGCTTCTGCCCCTTGCTCTAGGGACACTCCCTACAAATCCCACTGTGATCCTTACTCAGACTTAATCATATCCAGTGATACTGAAGCCCTCCTTGGGAGACCCAGAGGCATATACATTGTGTCTGTCATCGAAGAACATTGTTGATCTCTCTACAGTGTATCCTGTTGGGTCTTCTCCCATCTGTATTCCTTAGATAAATACACCTTGACTCATTTCCCCAGTAGCATCTGGGTGGGGCTTCTACACCAGGGAGCACCTACTGTTCAAACTTGTCATGGAGGTTCAAATGTGCTTTGAAAAAATAAAAAGTATTTCACATGATATGGTGATATAAGTGTTTATTACCAACTGCCTGGAGTTGAGGGTTTTGAACTCTAATATCTTTTCTATAAGAAATAGATACAATATGGTAATTGTGATGGGCTCAGATTCAGACTCTACTCCTGCTCATAGGCTTTGTGCCTTTGGAGAAGTCACACACCCTCAGAACCTTCTTCATCTGAAAAGTAGATTCAGTAATAGTAGTATCTACCCCCTAAAGTGGTTGTGAGGGCAAAAGATAACTCAAGAAGTACCCAGTGCCATGCCAGCACACTGACGGTGCTAGTAATAAATTTTAAAGTTCCGTATCAGAATATTTTATGATGAAAATAATAGAAAACTGAATGTTGCTGGGAGCCAACCTACACCGCCTGCCTGATGGCACAGCCCAGGAGGCTAAGGGGTGGATACCGCACAGCGGGCCTCCAAAGGAGGGCTACTGATATCTCTTCTATTGCTTAATTTGACTATTCCCCCAGCCCAAACAGCCCCCATGAATCAGAAAATGCCCCAAGGGGCCATTCCTAAGAAGGGCCTCAGATTGAGCGAATGAAGGAAACCCCTGGGAAGGGACTGTTAGGACCCGTAAGGCAATCATAAAAACCCCGCTTGTGTCAAGATAGTTCCCTTGTCTGACGAGAAAATAAAACCCTACACATTCCCCCCAGGCCAGTGGGTTATTATCCCTGGGTTGGGAAACAAAGAAAGGGTCAGGTGAAATCAGGATGCAACCCCTAGGCCAACTTGGCCCCCAGAAGAAATAAGAGATGACCATCATGAGGTATGGGTCAAGAGGACAGGTGGGAGCCTTGTTTTGAGAGGCCAAGTATCCTGGTGGAGTCTCCTTATGAACCACTACTACAGGGATTACGGTAGGCAGTGTTCTAGCCAAGATCGACAGAACGAGGGCTGCGCATTCTACTGTAAATGGTTTCAGGGAACTGTAGGAAAAACATGCCCCCACAGCGAGTCTAGGTAAAAGACCAATTTTAAGATGACCTTTCCTAGAGTAAACAAGTTTTAAGACACATTTAGAAGACATTGTGCTGCTGTGTAGAAGTTTAACCTCAGATTAGAATCTAAAAGTAAAAGAGCAAAATCTTGAGGAAAAGACCATGATGACCTTTCATGGTTAGAAAAGCAGGGGAACATTCCAAGAAGTAGATTTGCCATAAAATACCTAATGACGCATGCTTTATGATGATTTTATGATGACTTTATGTAACCAATCCCTATATAATGCTTGATGTTTCTGTTAATAAACGGCCAGCTTAGCATCTCTGCTAGTGTCTGTGTCCTCACTCACTCGCTGACGCCGTTTATCCTCCAGGGACCCCTGGACCCGGACTCTGGCAGAATGTGAACAGGCTTAAGTAATGATGGGCATTCATTGGCACCTGAAACTGAGAAGTCCACAGGAACTGTAAGCATCAGGCATTGCTCATGGACGGTCCCGCCCCACTTCCTGCAGCTCTCCTGGCTCGGCCCTACTCCTGAGAGTCACCTCTCCCTCAGGTTGGTCTCCACAGCCACTATTGCAAGATGCCTGCCAGCAGCTCCCGGGGCAATGCACTTTCTCCATCACACCTAGGGAAGTGAGAACATGACTTCTCACAGTGCAGCCTTGGTGACCCTTGAACTACCCGTTGTGGCCAGGGGAACACCATGCGCCGGCGTGAGGAACTGGGGAGACTGAATGGAGAGGTGTTGCCCAGCAGGAAGAGGTGAAATGAATGTCACAGAGACAAGCACAATGTTCACTGTAGTAACACAGTAAATGCTTCGTAGGTAACAATGCATTCCAAGGTTTGGGGTTTTGTTTTTTTTTTTAAGGAAATAAAATACCCATGAAGAAATGTTGAATTCTGAGATTTCTTGGACTCTAATAAGCCCAGTATCAGGGCATAGGAGTGGGGAAGGAGCTGGTAGGGACTCTGAACTGCCCAACAGGAATCCCAAGGTGGAACCCTGCTCTGGAGGGAAGTCTACTGTCCCCAGAGAACCTGGGAGTTTGAGCGCCACCATCTTCAAGGCTGCTCTGCAGTTCCCGAGCTGAGAATCAGGGCTTAGCCCTTGCCTCCAGTTCCCACAAACCAGAAATCAACAGGAGAAGCAGAAGAAAAATCTCCCAGTGCAGGGGAAGTTGTCAATGATGGAAGCTCCTCTCCTTCCCTTTCCACAGGAAATCCACAAACACCCTTGGAAAGGCAAAAACACTGGCACCCATGTGGCCTCTACTGAGAGAGTAACAGCCTCAGGACGAACCTCTTAAGATGACTTCCTTTGGGTCTGGGGTCTCATTTGAGTGTAAGGAATTGAAATCCACTAAAGGTACTTAAGCAAAAAGGGACTTTTTTGGCTGAATACCAAGTATCTCTCAGCTAGGAAGCGCTGCTGGCCTCAGAGGGACCAGAGTCCCCTGACTGAGAAGTGAATGCCTGCTTCCCTTCTCTGTCACAACCAGCTCTCAAAGGTTCTCACAGTTTGAACGTGACCTGGGTCAGGCCTGGCTTTACATATTCCTTGTTCAAGAGCCACTACTCCAGTGCTGACTAGTTACTATGAGCCAATTTCAAATTGCTGGGAGAAAGAGGCCACTGTTACATCTAGGGTCAGACTTCTGTCCAGGGCTAGTCAGCCACAGCCGGGGAAGGCAGGGCAGCAGGCTGGGGAGGGGCAGGAACGGGAGGTCAGAATGACTGACATGGGTATGGTAGACGTGTGCATCCTTTCCCCTTCCATCAAAGTACAGTGCTACATGATTTTCTAGAAACATCAGAGAAACGGACGCCAGGAGAGGACATGGCAGTAAGTCTAGATAACCTCTCAACATGGCCCCATATTAACTTTGTATGTAGGCTTTATACAACACAGTTTTTGAGTTCTGCATATTTTTTACCCACCAAATACAAACAATTATACTTGTCCTTGTAACTCACCAGATTATAGAAAGGATAAAGAAATAAAAGATGTGGAAGTAATTAAAACATTAAAATGATGTTGTTTATACTCTGCACACTATAAAGCATCTCTTTTGAATTCTAACCCAATTCCCTCTGTTTCTATGGAAATAGGAGTTCAAGAATCGTTTGTTCAAACAGCCACTTGGGATTCATTCTCCTACATGGACACAGATCTTCTAACACATAATTCTGTAGTGGAATGTATCACAAGGTATGTGGTTACACAGCACACACAGGGTAGAAAGGAGAGAGGAAAGCTACAAGGATTACAGACAGGCAGAAAAGTAAAAACAAACAGAAACTAACTGCTAAGTAAAAACAAGAAAGAAATCTCACCCCCAAGAAAACAAAAACACATAAGGTAATAACTGTGCACAATGATACGTAGTCCTTGTCCACTAAGGGGGAAAAGAATGGAAATAGACTGCAAATGAGGTATTTGAATTAGATATAAGGGGAATTCCTGAGAATGAGGGCTACTAACAAAAGTATTTGGTTACTCCTTCCATGCGGCGATGCCGCCTCCCTTGATGGCAGGGTTTTGTGGCATTCACCCTCGCTTCCCCAGCATCCCCCAGCGTCCCCCGCCGTGCTGCCCTGGAGGCACTTAGGTTGTATCACTGAGAACATGAACGTTCAGAGATTGAGAAGACAGCCATAGACAGTAGACATTCTTGTCCTTTCTCTGGGTATAAAACTTATTTTGATCTAGATCCAGCAAACGATCCACTTAAAAAACAAAACTTATAACACAGTGGAAGCAATGTGAAGCCTAAGTGGCTATTATATTAAGGAATTAGTAATTCTTAGGGTATGGTAATACTAATATGGTTGCATGTTAAAAGAGAGGCCTTGGAAATAAACCTAACCAAGGAAGTGAAAGACCTGTACCCTGAAAAGTACAAGACACTCTTAAGAGAAATTAAGAGGACACTAACAAATGGAAATTCATCCCATGCTCTTGGCTAGGAAGAATTAATATTGTCAAAATGGCTGTACTACCTAAAGCAATCTACAGATTCAAGGCAGTCCCTATCAAAATAACCACACCATTCTTCAATGAACTAGAGTAAATAATTCTAAAATTCATATGGGACAACAAAAGACCCTGAGTAGCCAAAGAAATCCTGAGAAGGAAGAATATAGCAGGGGGAATTATGCTCCCTGACTTAAAGCTCTACTACAAAGCCACAGTAATCAAAACAATTTGGTACTGGCACAAGAACAGACCCATTGACCAGTGGAACAGAATAGAGAGCCCAGATACAAACCAAGCATATATGGTTAATTAATATACAATAAAGGAGCGATGGATATACAATGGGGAGATGACAGCCTCTTTAACAGCTAAGGGGTTGACATTCACATTATATAAAGAGCTCACCTACCTTAGCAAACAAAAAGCAAATAAGCCAATTAAAAAATGGGCAGAGAAACTGAACAGACACTTCTCCAAAGAAGAAATTCAGGTGGCCAACAGGCCCATGAAAAGATGCTCCACATCGCCAGTCATCAGAGAAATGCAAACTAAAACCACAATGAGATATCACCTCACACCAGTTAGGATGGCTGCCATCCAACAGACAAACAACAACAAATGTTGGCGAGGATGTGGAGAAAGGGGAACCCTCCTACACTACTGGTGGGAATGCAAACTAGTTCAACCATTGTGGAAAGCAGTATGGAGATTCCTCAAAAAACTCAAAATAGAGACACCATTTGACCCAGGAATTCCACTCCTAGGAATTTACTGTAAGAATGCAGCAGTCCAGTTTGAAAAAGACATGTGCACCCCTATGTTTATCACAGCACTATTTACAATAGCCAAGAAATGGAAGCAACCTAAGTGTCCATCAGTAGATGAATGGATAAAGAAGATGTGGTACATATACACAATGGAATATTATTCAGCCATAAGAAGAAAACAAATTCTACCATTTGCAACAACATGGATGGAGCTAGAGGGTATTATGCTCAGTGAAATAAGCCAGGCAGAGAAAAGGCAAGTATCAAATGATTTCACTCATCTGTGGAGTATAAGAACAAAGAAAAAACTGAAGGAACAGAACAGGAGCAGACTCACAGAACCCAAGAACAGACTCATAGTTACCAAAGGGAAAGGGACTGTGGAGGATGGGTGGGAAGGGAGGGATAAGGGGGGAAAAGGGGCATTATGATTAGCACACATAATGTAGTGGGGGGGACACAGAAAAGGCAATATTTACAGAGAAGACAAGTAATGATTCTATAGCATCTTACTATGCTGATGGACAGTGACTGTAATGGGGTGTGTGGGGGGGGACTTGATAATGGGGGGTCTAGTAGTCATAATTTTGTTCAAGTAATTGTACATTAACAATACCAAAACAAAAATAAACAAATAAAAAGGAAGAATGGAAAAAAAAGAGAGTCCTTGGAGAAAGATCTTGAGAAATTATAGAGTATAATATCTGGGAGTCCTTTAAAGTAACAGAAGTAAGGGCCTGGAAGCACAAGAGTAGCCACAAATTGATCATTGTTCAAGCTAGGGAATAGATTTAAAAGGTTTGCCATAATTTTTTGTCCACTTTTTGCACATGTTTGAAGATTTCCATAACAAAGTTTTTTTTTTAAGGGATAAAATCTAAAATCCAAAACTTAACTCTTGGGCTTAAAACACAAGTTGAATTAGCTTTGGTGATCATGGAACAGCTTTTATTACAATTTTAAAACTGTTGCTCTTAAATAGCTCAATCTAAAAACAGCTGAAACTTGTGCTTTTCTTCTGCCATCCATGAAAATGATTTTCAGTACCAATTAAATTTCCAAATAATTGTGGCTTTTCAGGGAAATATAAAGCTCAGCAAATCTCATTGCTATGTTTTTCTACTTGGTGTTGCATTTCTATTAAAGATGTTCTTTAATGTAAAATGTTGGATAAGCAAATTTAAATAAACTTCGTTTTGAAATTTCTAAAGATATTGGCCAAGTGTTCTCTCATGCTTTCTGCTTTCAAAGGTTGAAGAAATGGTCAAGTGAAAATGCTCCTGTGTCTTCTTTAAAACTATTGTTAAAGAAAACATCCTTTACGTTGGATAGAGCTCTTTCCATATGTACCAAGAATCAGCAATTCTTTTTATAACTCAGTTCCAGAAAAAATTTTGTCATTCCAGAGGAATAAAGCCTTATAATTATTCAATAAATATATAATGACTTTTTTTTTTGCCCAGCCTTCGAGGAAACTCAAAGCTAAATTTGATTACTACTCTTTTTTTTATGTGTCTCCCCCTTCTCTTTCACATGGTTTAAAATTTTTTTAATTTTTATGAAAGAATTAGGAATAACATTTGTCATTGATGCACATTTTAGAACCTTTGTAAGCTGGATGCATTTTACAATCAGCACAGTTTTTCAGAAGCATATTTTTCATAAAGTTATATTAATAATGAGTCTTATATTTCATTGCAGCCTAAATTTGACAAAGTATTACAATGTCTTCAACAATTATTGTATAATATGAAAATACTATCATAGCAGAACAATAAAACTGGAAAAACTGGAGATGGAATTTACCTTATTAAATACTTCAGTTTATATATATATATATATATATATATATATATATATATAAAGTATTTAATGGTATATATATATGTATATATGTATATATATATATATATATATATATATATATACACCATATTTCACAGAGCTCTCATGACTTTTCAAAATTAATGTGTAAGGTATTACATATTTGCCATTCATAATTATTTGTAAACATTTTGAATCCAGTTTACATCTTTGGTCAAATAGAAAATGTTACGTGAGCTTCAATTTTTTTTATTAACACTGTCAGTATGTAATTCCCGGAACCACATACACTTGATAGCTTATTTCAGATTCTAATGGTTCAACAAAGCATATTGGATCAATAACTTCAAACTCTGTCACCATCATTTGACCCCTATACCACAAATAAACCACATCTCCTGGAAGAGGAGAATGAATATGTATATTACACTGCATGTGTATTACAAAAATAATTTCTAGTTGGACCCTTGGAGAAAAGGGCTTGGGATCAGCCCTAATGTCCACCTATCTTAAAAGCTAACTGAAGCACATTAGGCTTTTGCTCCATATAGATATATTTTAGAAATTGTTTGACCTATTAAGAAAATGAGCAAAACCTTCGGTGTTTGTGTTTGGAATACATAATATTTTCCTATTATCTTATTATGCTAACCTATGAATTATGTGCTTCTCTTGAGGATGTACCAATTTCATAGCAGATCTCAAGGGCCACACATGCCTGGCAGATCTCACACCAGCTACTCCCACTCAGGAATTCATTCCTTCTTTTTCCATATTCTTATAGTCCTTGTCATTCCAATCACCTTTTGGTTTTATTCAAACCTTTCTTTGTGGCTTTATTTTGCTATTATGAGGGAAAACACAGTATAACTTGGTGGGTAAGGGCATGGGCTTTAGAGACCTAGATTTGAATCCTGGGTCTGCTCTACCTGTGTGATTTGGGACATGTCCTTCAATCAGTCTGGGCACCAGTATATTTATTTATAAAATTAGGACGATAGCTATCTTGCAGGTATGTTCCATAGGAACACATATAAAGAGCTTGACACAGTGTAAGGATAACTATTATTATTAGCAATTTGGTTACACCTTTGCTAAGAACCAGATGGGCAACTTTCTGGCCCCAATCTTGCAGGGAGAAAGGATAGCCATCAGCAGAAAATCCCCAGGACTGGAAGCTATGGACCTTCCTGTACACTGGTGACAGCATCTCCTTGTACTCCATAGCATTGTGCAAGCCACTGGGAATAGAGGAGCAGATGAATAGTGTCTGCCTTTAAGAGACTCACAACCTTTTGGAGAAGAATTGCCACATATAAAAAACAGACAATCAATAAATAGGAGAAGAGACAAATTTCTCTTGGCAGAAGAATTTCCAATAATTTATGAAGCTACTTCTCCCTCCAGGAGGTTGAACATAACTCCACATTCCTTACGTGTGCACTGCACATAGTGACATCCTTTCAAAGAGGCCAGGATGAAAAGGGCTACAAAAGAGTAACTGTAGAGAACAGAAAGCTGACAAACACTACCTCAGCCAGGAGGCCAAGGTCAACATCAACAGAGATGAGCCATATTGATAATATGTGCCCTTGATATGATGTGATGAGAATGGCACTTCACCACTGTGGTCCTCCCTCTCCCAAAGCCTCTCACCACAGTGCAGTGATGAAGGAAACATCAGATAAATCCAGTTGAGGGACATGGCACAAAATACCTGACCACATGCCTGGAAACTGTCAAGATCATCAAAATAAGGAAGAAAATATTATAGCCAAGAGGTATCTAAGAAGACATACTGACTTAGTGTAATGTAAAAAATGTGACATTAAGAAAATGTCATAGCAAAGAGGTATCTAAGAAAACATACCAACTAAATGTAATGTAGTATCCCAATGGGATCCTAGAACAGAAAAAGGACATTAGGTAAAATCTAAGGAAATCTGAATAAAGTATGGAATCTACTAAATAACAATGCATCAGTCTTGGTTCATTAATTGTACCAACTGTGCCATACAGTAAGATGCCAACAGTAAGGGAAACTGAGTGTGGGGTATATGGAAATTCTCTGTACTGTCTTACCAGTTTTCCTGTAGACCTAAACTAGAATAAATTTCTAAAACAAAAAGTTTAAAAAGAATCATTATAAGGTAGCAAACGACAAGACAGGATGGAATTGACTCATTCATTCAACAAATACTTCTTGAGCACCTGTTATATGCTAGGCACTCCAGTGGGGACTAGAGGTACAGCAATGAACAAAGGGAGACAGACCCTTGATCCTTGAGGAGTTTGTACTAATTAAGGTTCCCTGTTACAGCTTTTCTTCTTAGGAGGGAAATCCCATTGGCACTCCACAGACAATGTGATCTCCATTACTTCTTGTTAAAAAGGGGGCAAAGAGACTTCCGGGAAGATGGCGGCGTGAGCAGGGCGGCATAAATCTCCTCCCAAAACTATATGTATGTATGAAAATACAGCAAATACAACTATTCCTAAAAGAGAGACCAGAATACACAGGAAAGTGCACAGCGTGCAGCTACACCCGAGAGGACTCAGCACCTCACGAGGCGGGTAAGATACGGAGCCGCGACCCGGTGGGACCCGAGCACTCCCCCACCCCAGCGCACCGGTGTGAGGACAGGATTCAGAGCCGGGAGGGAGTGGAAGTACACCCCGTGAAATAACCAGACCCGGTGATCTGCGCAGGGAGTGCTGACACACATCGTGCGGTGTAGCGGAGATTGGAGAGACAGAGGGGCAGGATCTGAGTGGGGAATGTGCCAGGGTGCTTGCAGCCGGCTCCCGGGAAGGAAAGAAAAGGAAAAAAAAAAAAGAAAAGACAACCACGTGCTTTTTTCAGTGATCCTAAAGAGGCAGGAGCCCAGCGGAGGAGCCGGATTGCCACGGCACACTCAGCCCAGTAGGCTGGGAGTCCTGGGGAGTTTTGGACCCCTTAGATGGCGACTGGGAAAGGGTGGCCGCACTTAGAATTTCGACAGAGATCAAAAGCCTCTGATTCGTTCCAACCCCAGCCAGAGCTATAAAGGGCCCTGTGGAGTGGCTCAGCCACGGCCGTGGAATGGTGGAGCAACAGCGCCACCTACAGCCTCCCCACAGAATCTACTCCGAATGGGGTTGTTTTTTTTTGGTTGTTTTGTTTTGTTTTTTGTTTTTTCTTTCCTTTCTTTTTTCTTTTCTTTTCTTTCTGTTTTTTCTTTTCTTTTCTTTTTAAAGTCTTAAAAAGCCCAGCTGACATACATGGCAACTACCAGCAACCACTTCTATAGCCATGAAAAGACAGAGGAATACGGTCCAGACTAAGATCAACCAGACAACTGCAGAGAGAGAGCCTGAAGGGATGGAAATGCACAGTCTTCCTGAAAAAGAATTCAGAATAAAAGTCATAACCATACTGATGGATCTACAGAGAAATCTGCAAGAGCTGAGGGAAGTGAGGAAAGACAATGCAGAAATCAGACAAGCGATCGACGGGCTTAGCAGCAGACTGGATGAGAGGCAAGAGACTGTTAATGGAATATAAATCAGAGAACAGGAATACAGAGAAGCTGAGGCAGAGAGAGATAAAAGGATCTCTAGGAATGAAAGAATATTAAGAGAACTGTGTGACCAATCCAAACGGAACAATATTCGCATTACAAAAGTACCAGAGGAAGAAGAGAGAAAAAAAGGGATAGAAAGTGTCTTTGAAGAAATAATTGCTGAAAACTTTCCCATGCTGGGGAAGGAAATAGTCTCACAGTCCACGGAAGCCCACAGATCTCCCAACACAAGGGACCGAAGGAAAACAACACCAAGACACATAATAATTAAAATGGCAAAGATCAAAGATAAAGACAGAGTATTAAAGGCAGCTAGAGAGAGAGAAAAGATCACCTACAAAGGAAAACCCATCAGACTATCATCAGACGTCTCAACAGAAACCTTACAGGCCAGAAGAGAATGGCATGATATATTTAACGTTATGAAACAGAAGGGCCTCAAACCAAGAATATTGTATCCAGCACGATTATCATTTTAAAATGACGGAGGGATTAAACAATTTCCAGACAAATGAAAGTTGAGAGAGTCTGCCTCTCATAAACCACCACTACAGGATATCTTAAACCAACTGCTCTAGAAGGAAGCACCCCTAAGGCTAAAAAGATGTCACCAAAGAAAATAAAATCATAGCAAAGAAAGCAGACCATCCAAATACTAACTAAAGGCAAAGAATAAAAAACCTAGTATATAAAGAATGGAGGAGGAAGAATAAGAAGGGAAAGAAATAAAGAAACATCAGACAGTGTTTACAATAACTTAACAAGAAAGTTAAGTTAGATTGTTAGATAGTAAAGAAGCAACCCTTGAACCGTTGGTAACCACGAATCTAAAGCCAGCAATGGCAATAAGTACATATCTATTGATAATCACCCTAAATGTAAAAGGACTGAATGCACCAATCAAAAGACACAGAGTAACAGAATGGATAAAAAAGCAAGACCCATCTATATGCTGCCTACAAGAAACTCACCTCAAATCCAAAGATATACACAGACTAAAAGTGAAGGGATGGAAAAAGATATTTCATGCAAACAACAAAGAGAAAAAAGCAGGTGTTGCAGTACTTGTATCAGACAAAATAGACTTCAAAACGAAGAAAGTAGCAAGAGAGAAAGAAGGACATTACATAATGATAAAGGGGTCAATCCAACAAGAGGATGTAACCATTATAAATATATATGCACTCAACACAGGAGCGCCAGCATATGTGAAACAAATACTAACAGAATTAAAGGAGGAAATAGACAGCAATACATTCATTTTAGGAGACTTCAACACACCACTCACTTCAAAGGACAGATCAACCAGACAGAGAATAAGTAAAGACAAGAGGCACTGAACAACACACTAGAACAGATGGACCTAACAGACATCTACAGAACTCTGCACCCAAAAGCAACAGGATACACATTCTTCTCAACTGCACATGGAACATTTTCCAGAATAGACCACATACTAGGCCCCAAAGAGAACCTCAGTAAATTCAAAAATATTGAAATCCTACCAACCAACTTCTCAGATCACCAAGGTATAAAACTAGAAATAAATTTTAGAAAGAAATCAAAAAGGCTCACAAATACATGGAGACTTAACAACACTCTCCTAATTAATCAATGGGTTAACGAAAATCAAAACAGAAATCAAAGAATATATGGAGACTAATGACAACAACAACACAAAGCCACAACTTCTGTGGGACGCAGCAAAGGCAGTTCTAAGAGGAAAGTATATTGCAGTCCAGGCCTATTTAAAGAAGGAAGAACATTCCCAAATGAATAGTCTAAAGACACAATTACTGAAATTGGAAAAAGAAGAACAAATGAGGCCCAAAGTCACCAGAAGGAGGGACATAATAAAGATTAGAGAAGAAATAAATAAAATTGAGAAGAATAAAACAATAGAAAAAATCAATGAAACCAAGAGGTGGTTCTTTGAAAAAATAAACAAAATAGATAAACTCCTAGCCAGACTCATTAAGAGAAAAAGAGAATCTACACACATAAACACAATCAGAAATGAGAAAGGAAAAATCATGACAGACTCCACAGACATACAAAGAATCATAAGAGAATATTATGAGAATCTATAGGCTAACTAGCAGGAAAACCTAGAAGAAATGGACAACTTCTTAGAAAAATACAACCTTCCAAGACTGACCAAGCAAGAAACAGAAAAAGTAAACAGACCAATCACCAGCGACGAAATCGAATTGGTAATCAAAAAACTACCCAAGAACAAAACCCCCGGGCCTGATGGATTCACCTCTGAATTCTACCAGACATATAGAGAAGAAATAACACCGATTCTCCTTAAAGTTTTCCAAAAAATAGAAGAGGAGGGAATACTTCCAAACTCATTCTATGAAGCCAGCATCACTCTAATACCAAAACCGGGCAAAGACCTCACCAAAAAAGAAAATTACAGACCAATATCCCTGATGAACGTAGATGCAAAAATACTCAACAAAATATTAGCAAACCGAATTCAAAAATACATCAAGAGGATCATACACCATGATCAAGTGGGATTCATCCCAGGGATGCAAGGATGGTACAACATTCGAAAATCCATCAACATCATCCACCACATCAACAAAAAGAAGAACAAAAACCACATGATCATCTCCATAGATGCTGGAAAAGCATTTGATAAAATTCAGCATCCATTCCTGATTAAAACTCTCAACAAAATGGGTATAGACGGCAAGTACCTCAACATCATAAAGGCCATATGTGACAAACCCACAGCTAACATCATACGTAACAGCGAGAAGCTGAAAGCTTTTCATCTAAGATCGGGAACAAGACAGGGATGCCCACTCTCTCCACTGTTATTCAACATAGTACAGGAGGTCCTAGCCACGGCAATCAGACAAAACAAAGACATACAAGGCATCCAGATTGGTATAGAAGAAGTCAAATTGTCACTATTTGCAGATGACATGATACTGTACATAAAAAACCCTAAAGAACTCCACTTCAAAACTACTAGAACTCATATCTGAATTCAGCAAAGTTGCAGGATACAAAATTAACACACAGAAATCTGTTGCTTTCCTATACACTAATGATGAACTAACAGAAAGAGAAATCAGAAAAACAATTCCATTCACAATTGCATCAAAAAGAATAAAATACCTAGGAATAAACCTAACGAAGGAAGTGAAAGACCTGTACTCTGAAAACTACAAGACACTCCTAAGAGAAATTAAAGAGGACACTAACAAATGGAAATGCATCCCATGCTCTTGGCTAGGAAGAATAAATATTGTCAAAATGGCTATACTACCTAAAGCAATCTACAGATTCAATGCAATCCCTATCAAACTACCAACAGCTTTCTTCAATGAACTGGAACAAATAATTCTAAAATTCATATGGAACCACAAAAGACCCCAAATAGCCAAAGCAATCCTGAGAAGGAGGAATAAAACAGGGGGAATTACGCTCCCTGACTTCAAGCTCTACTACAAAGCCACAGTAATCAAGACAATTTGGTATTGGCACAAAAACAGACCCACAGACCAGTGGAACAGAATAGAAAATCCAAACATTAACCCAAACATATACAGTTAATTAATATTTGATAAAAGTGCCTTGGATATACAATGGGGAGATGACAGCCTCTTCAGCAGCTGGTGTTGGAAAAACTGGACAGCTACATGTAAGAGAATGAAACTGGACTACTGTCTAGCCCCATACACAAAGGTAAACTCAAGGTGGATCAAAGACCTGAATGTAAGTCATGAAACCATAAAACTCTTAGAAAAAAACATAGGCAAAAATCTCTTGGACATAAACATGAGTGACTTCTTCATGAACATATCTCCCCAGGCAAGGGAAACAAAAGCAAAAATGAACAAGTGGGACTATATCAAGCTGAAAAGCTTCTGTACAGCAAAGGACACCATCAGTAGAACAAAAAGACATCCTACAGTATGGGAGAATATATTCATAAATGACGTATCTGATAAAGGGTTGACATCCAAAATATATAAAGAACTCATGCACCTTAACAAACAAAAGCAAATAATCCAATTAAGAAATGGGCAGAGGACATGAATAGACACTTCTCCAAAGAAGAAATTCAGATGGCCAACAGGCACATGAAAAGATGCTCCACATCGCTAATCATCAGAGAAATGCAGATTAAAAACACAATGAGATATCACTTCACACCAGTGAGGATGGCCAACATCCAAAACAGAAACAACAACAAATGTTGGCGAGGATGTGGAGAAAAGGGAACCCTCCTACACTGCTGGTGGGAATGCAAATTAGTTCAACCATTGTGGAAAGCAGTATGGAGGTTCCTCAAAAGACTCAAAATAGAAATACCATTTGACCCAGGAATTCCACTCCTAGAATGAAGCAGTGCAGTTTGAAAAAGACATATGCACCCCTATGTTTATCGCAGCACTATTTACAATAGCCAAGAAATGGAAGCAACCTAAGTGTCCATCAGTAGATGAATGGATAAAGAAGATGTGGTACACATACACAATGGAATATTATTCAGCCATAAGAAGAAAACAAATCCTACCATTTGCAAGAACATGGATGGAGCTAGAGGGTATTATGCTCAGTGAAATAAGCCAAGCCGAAAAAGACAAGTATCAAATGATTTCACTCATATGTGGAGTATAAGAACAAAGAAAAAAACTGAAGGAACAAAACAGCAGCAGACTCACAGAATCCAAGAATGGACTAATAGTTACCAAAGGGAAAGGGACTGGGGAAGATGGGTGGTAAGGGAGGGATAAGGGGGGAAAGGGGGCAGTACGATTAGCAGATGTAATATTGGCGGGGCACGGGGATGGCTGTACAACTCAGAGAAGACAAGTAGTGATTCTATAGCATCTGACTATGCTGATGGACAGTGACTGTAATGGGGTTGGTGGGGGGGACCTTATGAAGGGGGTAGTTTAATAACCATAATATTGCCCGTGTAATTGTAGATTAAGGATACCAAAATAAATTATTAAATATATATATGTACACAACATAGGAAATATGATCAATAATATAGTAACTTTGTATGGTGACTGATGATAACTCATTGTGGTGAGCATTGAATCACTATTTTGTACACCTGAAACTTACATATTATATGTCAACTATACTTCATTTAAAAATTAAAAAATTAAATAAAAATTAAAAATAAGACCAACAACAAAAACAAAAACTTCAGGGTAACACTAAATTCATGCTTAGGTAAAACAGAATCAGAGAGCAGACCTACAGATTTAAGAGCTTATCTATGCAGATAACAAGCCAAATCCAGGCATCAATAACCAGGCTTTTCTGAAGAAACTCTTTTAGGGCTGTCAGCAGCATCCTAAAGATGCCACCTAAGGTATCAGTTTTAGAGCCAACCCCCTGCTTCAACAATGCCAGCCCATTCTGCACAAAGCTAGACTGTGACAGACAACACACTTGGGCAAATTACTTTTGAAATTGAGTTTTCATCCTTTCTGTTAAGGATTGTTTTTAAACAACCATCAGGCCAGAAGATGCTTCCATGTTTCATCAGGGGGACATAGTCGGTACATTTAAGGTGGAATTTTAATGAAAAGATAATGAAAACCTGAAAATTTAGCTTAACCTCTAACGTTAAGCTAAGTATTCTGTGCCCTGGGCCGCACAGTAGGACCACCTGGAGAGCTTTAACCCTCTATCGCCCTGGGGGCCTAGCAGACTGATTACATGAGCATCTCTGGGGCCGGGCTCTAGCTCAGTACTTCTTAAAGCTCCCCAGGTGATTCCACTGTGCAGCCCTGTTAGGAATCGACTGCTCTACAGGGAGTCTGTCTCAATTTTGAATATCAAATACTTTTAGTTCAAGTCAGATAAACTAACCAGGCATCCTAGGAGTATAAGACCTGAAATATCACCCAACTGAATACAGAACTAGAAGCTCAACAGTTTGTCTTTTTAAATCAAAACATACCCAGATTTCTTTGACGTCCCTTTTCTTCAGATATTCCACAGCAGAGGCAAGTACCTCTCAAGGTTCAAATATTGTTTCCTCAATACACTTATGGTGAGTGTGACGTACATACTAAAAATGAGAAATCTCATCCCCACTCTCCCACTCTCTTTAGTTGGCCTTTCAGAATAGAAAGATAAGGACTAACTTCCCTTAAATGTTTCAAAACAAGATGATTAAAATGTATCTTTGGATAAACAACCATGAAACTCAATGAGGCATTTCCTTTACTTTTTAACTGTCAGGGACTCAGCGTCCATCATGGCAACAGCTGCATGGGTTCTGACTCCGGCAAAGGGCTCGGGAGATTACATCCCGGGAGCGCTGCGCTCTGGGGCGTTCCGGACCCCAGAGAGCTTGCGCCCCGTCGCCCTTTTGGGCGGCCGCCTGCTGAGCTGTAGGAGCGCAGCTTTTTTCCAGAATGTGAACTCTCCCTAATTATATGGCAGCATGACAATCTGCCCAGACTAGTTTGGAGGAGATTATCCCACCCTGACTGAAGAACCTCAATAAACAATAATAAAAAGACAGCTTTAATCATCCCCAAGGCTTGAAATTTCTCCCAAGGAAAATATCAGGGGCGGTGGCAGATTACTGGGCTTCTAAGAAAAGGGTCACTCTCTTTCCAAGAGACAGGATTAAATCTTTACGGCAGCTGTGAAAATTATAAATCTCCTAGCCTGCAAATATTATTTAATTTAGTTTCTTTCTCTCCAGAAGACATTCAGGGAGTAAAGGGAATGAAACCAGTCGCCTGATGCAAATACAGACTTACCCCACATCCAAGGGGCTTCCAGGGGCTATTTGTATGTTTCCTCGTCTAGAATGTGTGTGAATACCAACTGGCAGTACGAAGGAAACACTCATACACGCTACAGCACTGATGAATCTCAAAAACATTACGCTCAGTGAAAGAAGCCATGTATTGTACCATCCCATTGCTATGAAATGCCCGTGAGAAGCGCATCTACAGAGACGAGGCCGATCAGCGCTGCCTAGGGCTGAGGGTGGGAACGACCGTCACCGGCCAGACGCGATCCTCTCGGTGGCGACGGGACGGTCCTAACACTGCACTGTGGCGCTGGCTGTATGGCTCTGGAAACTCAACGACAACCATCGAATTGTACACTTGAAATGGATGGATTTCATGGCACATAAATTGTTGGTTACTCTCTGAACCTAAGTGAAATCCTATTCTTTGGACTAAATAAAGCTGAAAAACAAAAACCAAACCACGACGTCATGCCACGTCCTCTGAGTCTGCGGGTGATTCCTGAGCTGCCACGCAGGTCCCTTGTCTGCCGCACTCCCCATGAATTCCGCGCTTTCTGCCATTTCCACCTGTAAAAAGTCATCAGGGTGGGAGGAGTGGGAACACAGCACCGAACGCGAGAGTCTGCGCAGTCACAGGAGGCGCCAGGGCTGGGAATTCGGACGGCAACCGAGCATGCATCCCCTGATCTAGGGAAGAGGCAGGGGTGACGAGGGCTCCGGGCCGCCTCAAGCGTGGCCCTACCCGGCACGAAGGAGCCCGCGGGGAAGCTCCGATTCCAGCAGACCAAGTCGGAGGGCTGCACCCCTCAGGTCCGAGGAGTAACCCAGGGCTGCACCCCTCAGGTCCGGGGAGTAACCCAGGGCTGCACCCCTCAGGTCAAGGAGTAACCCATCAGCTGACAGGGTTTCCGGCAGGCACCCAGGTTGCTTTTGCTTGAGAAGTAGGAACTCTCTCAACGGAAGCACCAAGTCGGGAAGTTTTGTTCTGGGGCCGGGTGGACGGGTGGCCACGGCCCTGGGCGCCGCCTCCGCCGCCCGGGCCCAGCAGCTCCGGGGGTCGCGGCGGGCCTCCCTCCCCAGCTCGGTGCGCGGTCGCGGCCCGTCGGACAGCCCTCCCCGGCGGGGCGCAGCTCCAGCCCGCGCGCCCCCGCCCCGCCCTCGTCGCAGCCCCGGGACTCCGACCGCGGCCTCCGCAGGTGGTCGCCCTCACCCCAGGCGGGGAGGCGGGGAGGGCGGAGCGGGCGGCCGCCGCCGGGCCCCGGCCCCTGCTCGCAGCTCCTCCCCGCGCGCCCCCCCGCACAGGGCTCATGCGCGCGCCCCGGCCTTTATAGCGGCGACGGGAGCCCCACTCCGCGCAGTCCGCGCAGCCGGGCGGACCCGACTCAGCTGGAGCCCCGGGAATCCGGCGCCGGCGTGCGGGAGCCTGGAGCCTGTCCGTGTCTCTCCTTGGTCGCTCCCGGCGTGTCTGTCTTCACGTTGCCGCGCGGGCCCGGTCCGGGGTTGCACCCTGACCTGCTCCATCTGCAGCCGGGAGGTCGCGTCCAGGCGAGAGGGGCGCCAGCTCAGGGGCAGTGGCCTCTCGGTGTCCTCGCTCGCTCGGCCGCCCCTGAGCTTCGAGCGGTGCGCGGTCTCTGGGGCGGGCGGGCGCGGTGTGTGCGGAGCCTCGCCTGCGTTCTCCCTCACCCGCCGCTCTGAGCAGCCCCTCGACTACCATGTCCGCAGCCTGGATCCCCGTTCTCTGCCTCGGTGGGTCCGCGCCCCTCCCCGCCCCTTTGCCCGCCGCCTCGCGGGGAGGAGGCCGGAGCGAGCCCTCGTGCTGCCCTCTCTTTGCAGGTGTCTGTCTGCTGCTGCCGGGGCCCGCGGGCAGCGAGGGAGCCGGTGAGCTGCGGGGTCCCGGGTCGGGACGGCTGGGCTCTGGCCAGGCGATGGGAGGGGCAGCGGGCCGGCGGGTAGAAGCGCGCTCGGATCGAGCCTGGACGACGGTGGCCCGGGGACCGGGTGGTGGGCGCCAAGGTTGGAGCGGCTGCCTGGCGCGCCCGCATCCCTTCCTAGTGCTGAGCGCCTCAGCTTTCCCAGCTCTCCCCGGAGAGGGGTCCCCTGGGGGCTAAAGGGACGTTCTTCCCGCGGCGAGGAGGATGCCGTTCGCACCCTCACCCCACCCCCGAGTGGAGCCGCAGCGGAGGAAGGTCGAGGCAGGGGTATTCGTGAACCCCACCGAGGGGCACAAGTTCTGCTGCGTTGGGGGGTCAGGGAGAAGCCCCCCAGACCGGGCTTCGAGCTGGAGGAGAAATGGAGAGACAGAGAGGGACAACGCAAGAGGGCTTTACGTCGCTGTCCTACTTCGACCCACTGGTTTTGTTTCCAGGAGTGACCCCCAGGAAGAGCAGCATTTGTGTGTCCATTTCGTAGTCGAGCGAGTCTAGAGTTTTTTCCACAGAAGTCCGAGTTACGGTTGTGTGGCTTAGTGTGTTTTCTATGACATAAAAGGCAAACTCCCAAAATCCGTCCTGTTTTCCTTGAAAGAAGAAATGAGGGTCAGTATTGCACGGGGCTATATTCACGTCCTCTTCAACCCCCACACTCACTGAAGTCAGTGCTGGCAGATAAAATCTAATGCCACCGAAAATGGGAAGAAGGATTAAGGTTGTTTAATAACATATGAGGCTCATAGGTATGAGGCTACTGTTTTTGTTAAGGATTTTACCTTCCGCAGCAATCTAGGGTATTTCAGAGCTAGGGAATCAACTATTGTACCTGGCATGTACTAGAGTCAGCCCAACACGGAGCTCTTAGAAGAGAGTCCTCGATAGAGGCAGGCTGCTTGATGTGGCAGTACAGCCAGACAGCATGACTCTGTATTGGGAAAAAGTTTGTGTTTTGTTTTAAGTTAACATTTGTTTCAAAAATGTTTGGATACCATTCACAGTAAATTGATGAATTAATAAGTTGTATCATGTTACCTTGTTACATGTTGCCAAGGGCTTGTCTCTACCAAACATCTATTGTAGTAAAAACTTTTATTAGTATTTGAGTTGACCATGTAAAACTTAAGAACATTAACAGTGCTTTCTAAAAATGCATTCATTACCTGATATATCTCTCTGGAAACAACCAAGTTCAATTCAGATAAAGTCCTTCATTTTGAAAGGACTAGCTTCCCTGTTTCCTATCCTATAGGAGATATGGAATGTTCCTTGGACTGTGTGACCTGGGACAAATTAACCCCATGACATGACTGTAATTTCTTCATTAGTAAAATGAGTGGTCCAGCTAAATGACATTCTATAAAGTGAAGCTTATATCAAGGTATCATTTTAGGCACTGCATTTGTCGGAAAACTGGTATAAATGGTCCTCTGAAGCAAAGGATGACTTAGAGAGGTTTGTGCATATGTCTTTGAAAAATGTTCCTCACAGGCTTAATTCAGATTTAATGTCTTCACTTCAGGCAACTATGTACACAATTGTCATCAGAACTGATATGCTTCTGTTTCTAGAATGAATGGATAGATGGCCAATGAATAATTTTTCTAGATATATTTCCACTGATGTATTTTCAAACCGGTAAGAACTGAGAAAATTCTTTTATTACACTTCATAGGGGCTGAGGACTAAATTAAATTGAAAAAATGATTTTTGGCTTGCTAAAATCTGGAATGGTGTGGAACAGTACACAAGTCAATAGTCTTAACGAGAAGTATAGAAATTAGGGAGGTAAAACTTCAATCTCATATCCTAGTTCCCCGACCACCACCACTCCCCTGAAAGTCCTAAAAATGGTTATTACATCTCCCCGTTTCTCTTCAGTTCCCATTGCTATCACATGCTTTACTAGAGGCCTGGACATCAGGAAAGAGAAAGCAGATGTCCTTTGCCCAGGGGACTGCCCTCCTGAGGAATTCTCCGTGTTTGGGAACGTGGTATATGCCTCTGTATCGAGCATCTGCGGTGCCGCTGTCCACAGGTAAGCCCAAGAATGAGGAGACAGAACTGCAAGCGTGATTATTGCCTTTCCCTTGTTAGCCATCTGGACCTCCCCACCACCTGCCAAACACACACACCTTTTCTTTCTTTCGGTGCTAATTTTGGCCATCAAAAGTGGGTACATTTTTAAGATTTTCCTGGATGTCTTCAAAACACCAACTACACAAAGTTGACAAAAGGCGAATTGCATTATTTCTTGAAAGCTAACACACATTCCTAATCCTGTAATTCATTACTGAGTTTTTACAGTGTGGCAGCCATTGTTTTGCCTTCCACAACACATCTACCACTGTATAAGGTAGGTACAACTGGGCTCCATTATACAGATGGGATTAAACTGAACTCAGACAGTTGCCAAGTAGTTTACCCAAAGTCACCATTGTTAGCAAGTGCCAGAGCTGGGACCAAAAGCCCAGGTCTGCGTCAGGAGCCCATATTCATCGCTCTACTGTCCTACAAGAGAATGGCCAGTGTAATGAAGTCCAAAGACATGTAGTTAAAGTATCTCAGAAAACTAAGAAACTTGTTTAGTGCTCTTAACTCTGAATCTTTGACCTGTAGGGAACAAGATATACTGCAAGTATGTTCTCATCAACACTTAAGAAATTCGCAGCGCAAAACCATTTCTCTAGGCAGGCTTTGTACTGATGTAAGCAATTTTCTAAAAAGGCTGGCAGCATGGCTTCCCCACTGAACTATTTTCTTGATTAATCAGATCAAAAGAGGTAGCATGGCACTCTAAGTCAGCCCCTGAAAAGCCCTGTTAACCTTCTCTGTTATTACCCTTGTGCTACAGGGGAGTAATCAGCCTCTCCGGGGGACCTGTGCGAATCTATAGCCTACCAGGGAGAGAAAACTATTCCTCAGTAGTTGCCAATGGCGTCCAGTCTCAAACGCTATCCAGATGGTCTGCATCTTTCACAGTGACCGGTAGGTACCATTACATTGTTCTTACTTTTGTGTAACTATTGCCTCCCCACACACACAAAAAAAAGTTTTCTGCTTTTCTCAGCCCAACTTCTTTGACTCTGATGGAAAAAACTTGTGGTAAAGACCAAGAGGGTCAACTATGGGTTAGTCAGGGGACCCCAGGGGCCGAGGACCCATTCAAGCTAAACTTGGGTGATTGGGGCAAGAATAATCTTGCTGTCAGAAGATGACAAGCGAAACTTGCATTGTCTGCAATCAGAATGCCCTGACATTTACCAAGTAATACTAAATTTAAAAAAAAGTGAATGAATGTGAATTCATTTTTTGGTGATCCTTTTAAAATAAAATTGATAAGAATCTGTTTTGGTTCTTTGAAACTAGCATGCAGCAATTACCCCTGCAAATGCCATCAGTTTATTTATCATCCTCTAGAACTCTAAATTAAATTTATTATGTATGCTTTGATGGCAAAGAAGAGATAAAGAGTCTTCTCTTTTTTATTTATTTATTTTTTATTAAGGTATCATTGAAATACATTCTTATGAAGGTTTCACAAGAAAAACAATGTAGTGACTACATTCACCCATATTATCAAGTCCCCCCCATACCCCATTGCAGTCACTGTCCATCAGTGTAGTAAGATGCCGCAGAGTGACTACTTGTCTTCTCTGTGCTACACTGTCTTCCCCATTACCCCCCCATACACCATGTGCACTAATCATAATACCCCTCAGTCCCCTTCTCCCTCCCTCCCCACCTATCCTCCCCACCCCTCCCCTTTGGTAACAGCTAGTCCCTTCTTGGAGTCTGTGAGTCTGCTGCTGTTTTGTTCCTTCAGTTTTGCTTCGTTGTTTTACTCCACAAATGTCTTCTCTTTATTTTTAACAGAAGGCAAAAGTGGTACCCAGGAAGCCACAGGCCGTGCAGTGTCCACAGCACACCCCCCAACAGGTATGCAATATGAAACCCATCTCCTATCTCCTAGCCTGGCTCAGCATTTGGAAGTTATAAATATATGGGTTGTTGATAGAAACTTTCTTAAAATTTTTTGATGTTAAAGAAATACAAAGCAAATATCTTAAATTTACTGGTATATTACATAGGTATATTTCAAATTCCCTATTGTGCTTGTTTTCAAGTATAAACTCTGCTATCAAACATTCTCTTGAAATCCTACCGTTTCTCCCTGATTTGATAAACTATCACTACAAACTAGTCAAAGTAGCATAAACTTTCTATTTGCATTTTTCATATGAATAAAAAGAATTAGTAAGTGTTTTTTAAAAGAAATAACCAGAGAACTCCTTTTCTAAGACTGTGGCAATTTTAAAGTCAAAGAAATTAAGAGCATTAGAACCTGAGTGTCCAGTCCTGCCTCAACTGTTGAGTCTGAGAAATCAAAGTTCTGGATGGGAGGCATATCAAATACACAGGCCTGCCACAGGGCTGGCTCGTTTCTTTGTTGGAGCGTTGCTTCCCCAGTCCAGAAAGTCATGAGGAAATTAATTTTCCAAAAAAGTCTTTTCAAGAATGACACTCATCATCATGAGCTTCTTGCCATGGAACTGTCTTCCTTTTGCTAATGCCAAGTGCTTCCTTTGTTTCAGGGAAACGACTAAAGAAAACACCTGACAAGAAAACTGGCAACAAAGGTAAGCGTGCACATATTCACTTGGGAAAAGGGCATTCCTCCTCCTTCTGTCCCTCCTCTTGAAACCCTAATAGAAAGACCTGTTTGGGTGTTCACAGACTGTAAAGCAGACATTGCATTTCTCATCGATGGAAGTTTTAATATTGGGCAGCGCCGATTTAATCTTCAGAAGAATTTTGTTGGGAAAGTGGCTCTAATGTTGGGGATTGGAACAGAAGGACCACATGTGGGCCTTGTTCAAGCCAGGTACCAACCTTGTTAAAAATGGGAGAAGACTTGAGTGATGTCTTGATTGATGACAAATGATGTCCTTTCAGTGGTACATTCCTCACAGTACAAAAAGTCTTGTTGCTCATACAAATTACCTCTGCATATCTCCTCTGCTCAATTTTTAATTTCTCTTTGCTGAAGGAAGCAGCAGTGATATGTCTATTCCTCCTTCCTATTCTGTCATTATTCTTTTAAACTCTTTCCATATTTCTTCATTTGGAGATATGAATCTTGACCTTTTTATTTTATTCATCTAAAAATAATATTTACTGATGGCTTTTAGGATATTACAATATGCTCCTTATAGAATGGTTGAAGACATATAAAGCATAAAGAAGTGTCCCAAATATATCCCCCAGAGACACTGTAAAATGTTTTATTTCTTCTCAGTGTTTTAAGAAACTATGTGATTAAATATGTGTGCATTTTTTTCAAAAACTCATGCTAGAAAAATGTCTTGTATTTTTTTCATCCTTTGTATTTTGCACGTTTTATCATATCAAATATTCTTCAGAAAATATTTCATAATGTTCCTTTGCATGATTATTTAACCATACCTCTATTGTTTTTCACCATTACACATTACAGTGTGATGAACATTCTTATGTCATCTTTGCATCATCTCTGATAGTTCATTAGGCTAGATTCCTAGAAGTGAGATTGGGTCAAAGGGTTCTAACATTTCTAAGACTTCTGATATAAAGAATTAAATTGCTTTTTAGAAAGTTGATGCAGTTTAAACTGCTATCAGCAGTGTGTGAGGATGTCACCAGTACTATTACAAATATTAACTTATATTTCTTTTTTGTCATTTTTTATAATTAGTTCTGAACTTAGAATATTTTGGTGTGAGAATTAAACTTTGTTTTCTACATAGTTTAACCATTTGTCCCACACCCTTATAAAAAATGAGCTTTTTATTCCATTGATTTGTGGCATCGGTTTTATTACAAGTTTAGGCAAGTCTGCTTCTTTGGTCCATATGTTAATTCTTATTACATCTTTTCTATAATGCTTTATTGTACATTTTAACATCCCATAGGGAAAATTCCCCTCAGTACTTTTCTTCTTTGTTATTTTTATCCAATTCTTTTTCCAGATGAAATCTACACTTACTTTGTACAGAGTAAATACAAAGACTCGCATAAAGACTAGCTTCCTGGTTTATAGGTTTTAGAAAGAACATTAAAATAGATAAACTATATCTGGAGTTTAAACTTAAGCAGAGTAACAATATATCATTAAGGATGCAAAAATAAGACTAAATCTCATAAATCATTTTTTGGATAGAAAAATGACTGTAAATGTAAAAAGGTTATCAACCCTTGAAATCTGATTTTATGACCCAACATTCCATCAGGTATACAGAAATCATACCACCAAGTATGCAGAAAAAGTGCTATACTTGTCCCTCAAAAATCCTGACTTAATGGCAACTGACAATGCTAAGATCTTAAAATTTTGCACTTATGAAATATTGCCTTACCTCAGAACTAGACACAACAAAGTGTGCTTTAATTTTACTCAACGTGATCTTTAATGAACACAGAGTAATTATAAAAGTGAACTGAAATTCTTTTACTATAAAATACAGAAAACCCAAATCTCTTACAATATAATTTTGATTGGCAAGTCTAAATATCATTATAAGAAAATTTCAATATTATAATAATTGCTAATTTGTTCCCTTATAATTTTTCTCATTTTTAAAAATGTTGACCTTGGTGTCACTGAAATGGCCTCTTCCGACCAGAGGCCTGGATTAATAGATGTAGACTATTCAGTGCTTCCAGGGCCCCCACTGGAGCAGACCTCACACCCAGCTGCCTTCCAACTATCTGGTACCGAACTCTGCAGATTTCTGTGAAGCCAATGCCCGGAGCCAAGCCTGGTTCAAGTGCCTCATATAGTTTAGGCATGGACTTCAGAGCCCGACAAACCTGAATTTAAGATGAGGCTATGTTTTGTTGGGCAAATTATCTAAATTCTGTAAGCCTCAGTTTCTTCATTTATATAATAAGGATAATTTCCACCTTGTAGAGTTATGATTGAGATTATACATGTAATATGTTTACCCAGAATGTAACCCTCAAGGTAGCAATTATTTTTGTTACATTTCTGAAAGATTCCTAAAAATTCAAGTAAGGATGCAATGTCTTAGTTGACTGTATACTGTGGGATTAAGAAAGAAACTTGGGCATTGTCCAATTAAGACTTTTTTTAAGGTATATAATGTTGCTTGTTTGTTTTATCTTTCCAATTTTCCCTGGATAACATTTTTTCATTTTTCCACTTAGTGAACATCCCAAAATAGAATTTTACTTGAAAAACTTTACATCAGCCAAAGATGTTTTGTTTGCCATAAAGGAAGTAGGTTTCAGAGGGGGTAATTCCAATACAGGTAAGTACACTGTGGCACCTGGGATGTAACACAGGAGAGGGTTATTAATGATTAGACATATAAAAAGCAGCATTATGCTATTTTATATAAGCAGATATGTGAAAACCTTCCTCCTGGTACTGAAATCTTGGCTAGTTCTGCACTTGATCACCTGTGATATTCAATTTATAATAGAAAACATATCAAAGGGTTAATTGATATTGCTTATTTTAGAAAAAGCATTGTGATTAAAATCTTTACATTGGTTCGGGCAGATGTCACTTTAGAGAAGTACTTGTTTAGAATGTTAAAGGAAGCAAAAATCAATAGACCTATCTAATGAGTGCAGACATGGCAGAAAGAACTAGAGTATCACCGTGGACCCTCTGGAGGGAGACGTCCTGTGAGCCCTTCGAGGTACTAATCAATCACACTGAGGTTAGATAGGAGCACAAGTGAAGTAGTGGGAGTCAGTTTTGTGTTTCTGACTGGTGATTGATGTAAGAAAGGAAATGTGGGGCTTCTGGGAGGTGATGGGGAAGTAATGTGGGTTGTGAAGACAAAAAATAGGCCTGATAATTGAGCTTTCCCTTCTAATGCATCTATTATAAATCAAGTTCAATATAAGTTAACTTCATAAACTTGGTGGCATCAGGTTGGTACAGGGAAATAGAAATGTTATTTGAGCAGTGGTGCTGTTCCATTTTGCTTCTTCTTCAAACCTAGGGAAGGCCTTGAAGCATACTGCCCAGAAATTCTTCACGGCAGACACGGGAGTGAGAAAAGGGATCCCCAAAGTGGTGGTGGTGTTTATTGATGGCTGGCCTTCTGATGACATCGAGGAAGCAGGCATTGTGGCCAGAGAGTTTGGTGTCAATGTATTTATAGTTTCTGTGGCCAAGCCTATTCCTGAAGAACTGGGGATGGTTCAGGATGTTGCGTTTGTTGACAAGGTAAGGAGGTGAGGAGTGTCTTCTGTTAACAGAAATGGTTCATCTTTGGACCCCAAGGCATAGTGCTAACTGGCCCATATCTAGACTAACTTGAAACATTCAAGTATTAAATGTTTTAGTAATTTTAAGGAAACTACTTTTGATCTCTTTGGACCTCTTTTCTGTGTCTCCCCCATCAGGCTGTTTGTCGGAATAATGGCTTCTTCTCTTACCACATGCCCAACTGGTTTGGCACCACAAAGTATGTAAAGCCTCTGGTACAGAAGCTCTGCACTCACGAGCAAATGATGTGCAGCAAGACCTGTTATAACTCAGTGAACATTGCTTTTCTAATCGATGGCTCCAGCAGTGTGGGAGACAGTAATTTCCGCCTTATGCTTGAATTTGTTTCCAACATAGCCAAGACTTTTGAAATCTCAGACATTGGTGCCAAGATAGCTGCTGTACAGTTCACCTATGATCAGCGCACAGAATTCAGTTTCACTGACTACAGCACCAAAGAGAATGTCCTGGCCGTCATCAGAAACATTCGCTACATGAGTGGTGGAACAGCTACCGGGGACGCCATTTCCTTCACTGTGGCAAAGGTGTTTGGTGCCGTAAGGGACAGCCCCAACAGGAACTTCCTGGTGATCGTCACAGACGGGCAGTCCTACGATGACGTCAGAGGCCCTGCTGCGGCTGCGCACGATGCAGGTAAGGGCCTTGCTCTTTGGGAAGGGAACTGAGGAGGGCGTTCAGCGAATTTTAGGAGTAAATATAAACTTAAGCATTTATTTTATTGAGCCGACACCTACAGTGTGGCAGTCATTGTTCTAAGAGCTTTATCCAATATTAACTAACTTGTCAAAGCAGCCTCACTAATCTCATTCTGCAGATAAGGAAACAAACTTCCCCCCTAAATCACAAAGCTAGTGTGGTGAGGCCAATATTCAAACCCAGGGAGTCTGGCAGAGTCCACACTCCTAACACTGTTGGAAGAATTGCTGTGAGAACTCTTATCATGTCAAAGAAATGTTACAGGTGCCTGCCTACCTTGGGCTGACTTGGAATCTATCCCCCCAGTCACAGTTTGCAGTAATTTACAATGACATTTGATAATTTGTGCCCCCCTTTTTTTTCAGTCTGGCATGACTTTTCTAATCAGGTCACCAGTACTTTAATCCTCTTCCATCTAAACTTCCTTTTCAGTGGCTTTTTTTCCCTAAATTAATGAAAACACAGTCATAAAAGGGTATAAAAAGGTTTTTTTTCTCCTGTACCCCAACCTTAATATTACTTTTGGGAACAGCAGCTAGTTCCTGAAGACATCATGAGAGATCAAATAGGCCAACAAAAAGTTTGCTTTCCTGGGATAGAACTTAGTGGAGTCCAATATTAAAAAAAAAAAAAGCTAACTTGGGAGGGGGGAATTAGCAGCCTTGCATTTTCCTATACTCTTCTTCACTGCCTTTCCCTATTTAATCCCTAAAGATTTCATCCATCTTCCTTTTATACAATTATTAGCACCTGTTAATGCACTTATGTATTTACATATGGATACTGTTAAATAGAACAAAATTGATATTTTATTAAGTAGGACAAAAGCTATACATTGGCTTATTTTTATACATCTGGCTTATTTCATACATCAGCAGCTAATCTATGTTGAAAACCTGTTTGCTATCATACTCTTAAAAAAATTCTAATTTATGGGTAACAGGATTGGACTTAGGCTAAATAAACTATTAATTCAAATATATTTTCCTTATATGATTAGTTCAACTGTAGGAAGTTGAGCCACACTATTTCCATGAAAATTTTTCCCTGGTAAAAGCAAAGAAAACAGGTAGACTTTCAGGGTTAGGTCGCATTTTTTTCTTTATAAAACTGTAATTATATATTGGGCCTGAGCTAACAATCTAAGCTTGAATGCAGAGCTAAAAGTGAGAACTGAGGGAAAAGAAAAATTTTGACTTTTTTTCTTTTGCCAGAGTTGAGATTGGCTAGTGGTGGTAAATCAGACAGTTTCAAGCACCTTTGTATCACCTAAAGTTGTTTTATTTGTATCTTCAGTACTTAGAACTCAGCACAGTATACCACTAGAAGGGGAATGAAGCCTTGGATTGGGGCTGGGGGTGTGGAGTAGCTATTTCAGAAACTCAGAATATAAGGGTAATTTCACTCAGTAAACGGTAGTCTACAGAAAGAAATCTGTTCAATCACTATTTCTACAGTTGTGATTTGAGGTGAATGAAGCTAATGTAATACCACCCAACCAAGATGTACAGTTGGGAGTAAAAGTCTTTTAGTAAGCTCAAGGGAATGCAGATGGAATGCCTCAACATAACTGGAAGAAACTATACCAGCTTCATAGACATTTCTCTTTGGCTATTTTTATCACAAGAACATTTTTTGCTTTGGCATTAAAGACTGACAATTTCTATCAGTTAGTTTGCCCATGTAATATAAAGATTGAAATGGAAAAAAGTTATCAGTTATTCACAGAAGACTAGTCACAATTCCCAAGATAACCCAAGTCTTAGAAAACTTCCCCCATTTATGTATCCCAACTTTTGTGCCCTTCTTTCTTGCTGTTGTACTGGCTATGACTCCAGTATAATCATTAACTGATGATGGCAGGCAGACTGTATGCTAGTCTCAGAAGGGAAGTTTCCGCCTTTTCTGTAAGTATTCTTGCTGTAGGGTTTGGTTTGGTATTTTTAGATTTTATCAGGTTAGAGTGTTCATTTCCCTTCTACTTTTGGCTTACTATGTTCCATCACGAATGGATATTCAACTTCATCAAATATCTGTCAGAGATCTTAAGATTTGTTTAGGGGGTAAATTACACTGATTGCAAAGTTTCTGGGTTTGACCAACCTGTTAGCCATTCTCATCACAATGACTACTAAAACTTACCTAGCAATTTGGTACAGATTTAGTTCAGACATTACTAGGCAGTGTCCTCTGCAACTATGTACTAACTAATGAAAAATATTTACACCTATTTTTATATTTAAGCTATAACTTGGTTTTAATTCACTTAAAAATATTTCATTGTAGGTATCACCATCTTCTCTGTTGGTGTGGCTTGGGCACCTCTAGATGACCTGAAAGATATGGCCTCAAAACCAAAGGAGTCACATGCTTTCTTCACAAGAGAGTTCACAGGATTAGAACCAATTGTTTCTGATGTAATCAGAGGCATCTGTAGAGATTTCTTAGAATCCCAGCAATAATGGTGGCATTTTACAACTGAAAGAAAAAAGTGCAATTATGTTTTTCTGTAATACTGAAATACTATATAGCATACAGAACTATTACGTTAAAGATGTGACCCAAGTAGATGTCCAATCAAGTTAATATACTAAAAACTGTAATTATGGATGAAATGGAAGGGAATTAGGTATCAAGCTTCTTTTGTAGTGTATTTTTATAGTAACATAACTAAAATATCACACTGAATAAAATAGGATTACCTGGCATTTTCCTATTTATATCTTAGTTTTATATGTTCATAAATATATTTGGATTGTACTCTAAAAAGTCTTCCACGTACTGGTAAATTTTTACTTACCACTTATAAACACTTAGCTTTAAAAAAAAAAAGCACATGCTTCAAATAACTGGGGGGCAGGGGGATATTGTAGTTTGACTATGTAAGCAATAAAACTGCTAGTGACTATTATTCTAAGCTGCCTTCCTTTTATTATTCCAAGTGTCTCTCCCTAAGACATGGTAAAAATTCTGCATTCACTACCCCATGCGGAAAGACCCAATCTGAATTTTTTCTTAAAATCATGCAGTAAGACTTTGTCTTTCATTCAGCTACTTATGAATGCTTCCTTTCCAGGCGTTATACACAGTGACTACCAGGTTCAACGGCAGTAGATACTTTTGGTTACTTGGTTCAACAAAAAATGTTCTGTAACATTTTTACTTAAACATGATTGTGATATTGGTTCCTAAGAAAAGTGATCACAACTCCCTCAAAGTCACTATCATTACCTCACCAAGAACTTCCCTTCAGTGGTGCTGTTATCCTGCCTTATGTTCTCTAAAAACAGGACCTGTGCTCCCCACCTTCATCCACCGGTGCACCCCATCTCCTTTCACACACACACTAATCCTATCTGACATGATGGTGGTAACTGGTTGGAATACATATACTCCAGCACATCTTCTAGGTTAAGTTTTATGACCTGTGTAAAAGAAATTAAAGGACTGTGTATAGAGAGGCAGAACTGAAATTGCCTTCAATATTATAGGAACATTTGGCCAACAGGAGTATGGGAAGAGAATAAACTGCCCCTCACTCTTACAAAAAAAAAAAAAGCTGCAGATATGACAGACTCATGCAACAAGGATTTTCATTTAACTAAACAAAAAGGAGTTTAACATGATTTCCCCCCAACAAATAGACCACAAACTGTCAGATGAAACTACCACTACTTAAAAATTCAACTTACGTGAAAACCCAGCCTGTAGTGTACTAGTGCTCTTAAAAATGTGTTTTCTTTCATTTATAAAGAACACGGTTTTGATTCATCTGAGGCAGCCAGGGAGGCTTATACTTTGACTTAAAGAGCAGCAAGAGAGCAGAAATGAGCACTTTATTAGGTTAACATCAATTACTTTGTGTAAGTAAACAAAATAAAGGGTTAACAAAAGAATAGAGAGTAAGATTTTTAAAACAATGTTATTCAACTTTACCAGGCATACCTAAATTTCAAAAATCCTAGCCCATTTATAACATTAACATGTTAAATGAGATACTGGTCTTCAGTGGATAATTTACTTTGAAATATAAGTACATGAATAAAATATGAAAAAGGCAGAATATGATTACTGTGAAAGCCAACATATTAAAGTTTTTATATAAAAATATTCTTTAACATTACATATAAAGCACCAATTTATAGTCCAATCTAATTTCCTGTAAGTCACAAATGGAAGCACACAAATAAAATGAAAATTAGACATTCTTTTTGCATCCTTTCAGTATCTTCCAAATGTTTAATATTGTAGAGAAAAACCACAACCAAGGTAGGTAAGAGAAAAATAAACATATATACTAATTTTTATTCATTTCAGTTTTAATACATTCCAAAAGAGGTGAATGTTTATGCACTGCAATGATGATAATCACATTTCAGTTAAACAGTAATGCACTGGTTTGGAATAGCTGCCAGAAATACTAGCTTTGGAAAAGTTTGTTTTTAATTACTTTTAAAAAACAGGAGGAAGAGAAAATTACCCCTTTAATTTGTTCATTAAGTTGAATCTTCAGAAAACCAAAAAACTAGTATTTTCTGAAAAGGAAAGTTTCATGATACTAATATTTAACATTTGTAAGGACCACTTTTAATTAATGAATAAAGCAATTTATTCTCTGTTGAACTTTTTTGTGGAAACAAGTATGGGTAGACAGGAATGACAACACTATTAAGCGAAATTCAGATTTAATAAAGTAATAGGATGTCTAAGGAAATAACTTAAAATTGCATCTCTGAATCTTTTTGGTTATTTTGAATTATCTTATTTCAACAGATTTTTTCTAATCCCCAAATGGGGTGAAATGCTTTAAAAGGCATTCTTAATAGTATTAACTGTTCTAATCATATTAGAATATCAGTAGCAGTACAAAATTTAAAAGAACAGCATAAAAATGAAGGACTCACTGAGAAATCATCTCCATTTCCTAGATTAATGATGGAGAGTCAAGTATTGCACTTTATTATTCAACACAAAATAATGTAGCCAACAGTAACATACAGGTACACAATTTAGTATTTATTATATGCATTTTATATACATTATTTTTCAACAGATGTACGTTTGCTATGTGGTACAATCTTAAAAATTTGCTGATTCATAGTTTGTAAAACAAAACCTTACAAAACTCATCAAAACTTGCAAACCGATCAGAAAAATTTTTTGGAAGACTAGAAAAAATACTTTATTGTCTTAATCATGCATTACACAAACAAAATCTTTAGTTACACCATAAAATTAAGCACATCTGAAAAAATAAAATGGATAACCAGTCCAAACACAGATTTCTGTAACCTGATTCAACTACTTTTGTATCCTATTTGTAACGCAAATAAAATTTTACTCCAAATATTTTTAAACATGGTATTTTTGTTTGGAATCATGACAAACCAAGATATGTAACAGGGGGAAATCTCCTTGGTTTGTAACTCAAACTATAAAATATTCCATTTTTAGTCTATTTTAGACTATTTAAAGAGTCCCAAAATAGATATACAGGTTCCTTTAGCACATTAATAAAAGGATATAAAGACCAACAAAAAGTGAAATAAATAATAGGCTATTAGCAAGATGGATAATCCTTGATAAATAAACTTGTAATACAGTAAGATGTACAAAATATCACATAGTGATAGGATGCCAAGATTAGGTTTTTTTTTTAAGAATTCATTTGGAGTATTAAACCCCACTGTTTCATCTTAATACACATAGTAGTCCTTGCTTTACAAAGACAATTACGTGATGATGAAGGTGATCTAGCATCTTTACGGAAGGACTTAGCTGAGCTGTATTAGGCAAAAGAAGGAACGTGTGGCTACATGGCAGCGGGTCAGTGAGATCTCTGTGTTTAGGGTTGTATAATGCAGAAAAACTTCAATACAATCTTGAGCACTGTTGTGACAGGCTAAATATATAAAAAGACTTATAAAAACTAGAATTTTATCCAAACATTTTGTGCAACTAATGCTAAAATATTTTAAGTTAAATTTTCATTCTTTTTTTTTTAAAGCAAAATAAGTTTAAAAGGGAATCTGTGGCATTCAACTGATAAACAGAAGATCACTAAGAGATGGAAAAAAAGCTACTCTTGGAGCTCACTTCCCCCCAACAAGAGCACCACATTCCTAACCCTAAGGCAGCACACAGAGTCCAAAATAAAAGTCTTTTTTGTAAGATTAGACTCCACATTGGCTTAAAGATATCTAAAAAACAGACATACGCTCAGTTCCATCCAGTACAAATAATGGAGTCCTCTTTTTGTCCCATGAAATACAGTAAGTTACAATTAAATTAATGAGCCTGACATTAAGATGTGATTTCCACCAATTTATGCTTGCCCCAAAGAGCCTTCACCAGGCAGATCGCATGTAGTGTCATATCAGTAACCTTTTTGATGGCAGTGATGCAGACCCTCTTTCTGTCCAAGCAAATCTGTTGTTATAATGTCGAGTTTTTGTTGGTTCACACAAATACTTTGGAAAGGGCATCAGCCCCTGCACTGGCAATATATGCTTTTGATGGATGGAAAGCAACATCATAAATTGATTCATCTAATTTCTTCCTATGTGCTGTTATTTCCTGCACACATGTCTTGCTGTCCAAATTCCACAATCTAATAGAACAGTCATGGCCTGTAAATCAACAAATAAAGTAAGTTACTGAGCAACAATTCTCCTGTAAATATGTGGCAGTACAGAAGAAGTTCAGACTTACTTCCAGACATCAAATAGATTCCATTAGGATCTACTGCTAGACTTGTAACAGCATCCAAATGAGCCACCATAGAATGGATCATTTTACCTAAATAAAACATAACACCAAATATTAAGTTTTCACAAATAGTTACTGAAGAGAGACCAGAAACCATAAATAATACAGTATTAATATGAAATATATAATCACTCTAGCAATATTTTTAAAACTGTGATAAAATATACCTGGCAAAAAATTTACCATTTTAACCGATTATAACCATTTGAGAAGGTATAATCCAGTTTTTTTTTGGTATCATTAACATAAAATCAGATGAGCAACACTGTGGCTACTAGACTCCCCCCATTCTCAGGTCCCCACCACCAACCCCATTACAGTCACTGTCCGTCAGCATAGTAAGATGCTACAGAGTCACTACTTGTCTTCTCTGTGCTATACTGCCTTCCCCGGGCCCCCCCCCACCTTAAGTTATGTGTGCTAATCGTAATGCCCTTTATTCCCCTTCTCCTTCACTTCCCACCCACCCTCCCCGGTCCCTTTCCCTTTGGCAACTGTTAGTCCATTCTTGGGTTCTGTGAGTCTGCTGCTGTTTTGTTCCTTCAGTTTTTGCTTTGTTTTATACTCCACAGATGAGTGAAATCATTTGATACTTGTCTTTCTCCGCCTGGCTTATTTCACTGAGCATAATACCCTCTAGCTCCATCCATGTTGTTGGAAATGGTAGGATTTGTTTTCTTTTCATGGCTGAATAATATTCCATTGTGTATATGTACCACCTCTTCTCTATCCATTCATCTACTGATGGACACTCAGGTTAATTCCATTTCTTGGCTATTGTAAATAGTGCTGCGATAAACATAGGGGTGCATCTGTCTTTTTCAAACTGGGATCCTACATTCTTAAGGTAAATTCCTAGGAGTGTAATTTCTGGGTCAAATGGTATCTCTATTTTTAGTTTTTTTGAGGAACCTCCATACTGCTTTCCACAATGGTTGAACTAGTTTACATTCCCACCAGCAGTGTAGGAGGGTTCCCCTTTCTCCACATCCTTGCCAGCATTTCTTGTTCCTAGTCTTTTCCATGCTGGCCATCCTAACTGCTGTGAGGTGATATCTCATCGTGGTTTTAATTTGCATTTCTCTGATAATTAGCGATGTGGAGCATCTTTTCATGTGCCTGTTGGCCATCTGAATTTCTTCTTTGGAAAAGTGTCTGCTCATATCTACTGCCCATTTTTTAATTGGCTTATTTGCTTTTTGGGTGTTCAGGCATGTGAGTTTTTTATGTATTTTGCATGTTAACCCCTTGTGGGATATCTCATTTACAAACATATTGTCCCATACTATAGGATGCCTTTTTGTTCTACTGATCGTGTCCTGTGCTGTACAGAAGCTTTTTAGCATGATGTAGTCCCATTTGTTCATTTTCTATTTTGTTTCTCTTGCCTGAGGAGATGCGTTCAGGAAAAAGTTGCTAATGTTTATATTCAATAGATTATTGCCTATGTTTTCGTCTAAGAGTTTTATGGTTTCATGGCTTACATTCAGGTCTTTAATCCATTTTGAGTTTACTTTTGTGTGTGGGCTTAGACAATAATCCAGTTTCATTCTCTTGCATGTAGGTGTCCAGTTTTGCCAACAACAGCTGTAAGAGGCTTGTCATTTCCCCATGGTATATCCATGGCTCCTTTATCATATATTAATTGACAATATATGTTTGGGTTTGTATCTGGGCTCTCTAGTCTGTTCCACTGGTTTATGGGTCTGTTCTTGTGCCAGTACCAAATTGTCTTGATTACTATGGCTTTGTAGTAGAGCTTGAAGTCTGGGAGCATAATATCCCTGATTTATTCTTCCTTCTCAGGATTGCTTTGGCTATTCAGAGTCTTTTGTGGTTCCATATGAATTTTAGAACTATTTGCTCTAGTTCATTGAAGAATGCTGTTGATATTTTGATAGGGATTGCATTGAATCTGTAGATTGCTTTAGGCAGGATGGCCATTTTGACAATATGAATTCTTCCTATCCATGAGCACAGGATGTGTTTCCATTTATTGGTATCTTCTTTAATATCTCTTAAGAGTGTCTTCTAGTTTTCAGGGCATAAGTCTTTCACTTCCTTGGTTAGGTTTATTCCTAGGTATTTTATTCTTTTTGATGAGATTGTGAATGGAATTGTTTTCCTGATTTCTCTTTCTGCTAGTTCATTGTTAGTGTAGGAATGCAACAGATTTCTGTGTATTAATTTTTGTATCTTGCAACTTTGCTGAATTCAGGTATTAGATCTAGTAGTTTTGGAGTGGATCCTTCAAGGTTTTTTTATGTACAATATAATGTAATCTGCAAACAGGGACAGTTTGACTTCTTCCTTACCAATCTGAATGCCTTTTATTTCTTTGTGTTGTCTGACTGCTGTGGCTAGGACCTCCAAAAGTATGTTGAATAAAAGTGGGGAGAGTGGTCTTCCTTGTCTTGTTCCCAATCTTAAAGGAAACGTTTTCAGCTTCTTGCTGTTATAATGTTGGCTGTGGGTTTGTCATATATGGCCTTTATTATGTGGAGGTACTTGCCCTCTATACCCATTTTGTTGAGAGTTTTTATCATGAATGGATGTTGAATTTTGTCAAATGCTTTTCAGCATCTATGGAGATGATCATGTGGTTTTGTTCTTCTTTTTGTTGATGTGGTGGATGATGTTGATGGGTTTTCGAATGTTGTACCATCCTTGCATCCCTGGGATGAATTCCACTTGATCATGGCGTATGATCCTCTTGATTTATTCTTGAATTTGGTTTGCTAATATTTTGTTGAGTATTTTTGCATCTGTGTTCTTCAGGGATATTGGTCTGTAGTTTTTTTTGTGGTGTCTTTGCCCAGTTTTGGTATTAGAGTGATGCTGGCCTTGTAGAATGAGTTTGGGAGTATTCTATCCTCTTCTACTTTTTTGGAAATCTTTAAGGAGGAAGGGCATTAGGTCTTAACTGTTGGATAAAATGCAGCAGTGAAACCATCTGGTCCAGGGGTTTCATTCTTAGGTATTTTTTTGATTACTGATTCAATTTCTTTGCTGGTAATTGGTCTATTCAGATTTTCTGTTTCTTCCTGGGTCAGCCTTGGAAGGTTCTGTTTTTCTAGAAAGTTGCCAACTCCTTCAAGGTTACCAAGTTTGTTACCATATAATTTTTCATAGTATTCTCTCATAATTCTTTGTATTTCTGTGGTATCGGTAGTGATTTTTCCTTTCTCATTTCTGATTCTGTTTATGTATACAGACTCTTTTCTCTTCAGAAGTCTGGCTAGGGGTTTATCTATTTTGTTTATGTTCTCGAAGAACCAGCTCCTGCTTTCATTGATTCTTTCTATTCTTTTATTCTTCTCGATTTTATTTATTTCTACTCTAATCTTTATTATTCCCTACCTCTACTGACTTTGGGCCTCATTTGTTCTTTTTTCCAGTTCTGTTAATAGTGAGTTTAGACTGTTCATATGGGATTGTTCTTCTTTCCTGAGGTGGGCCTGTATTGCAATATACTTCCCGCTTAGCATGACCATGGCTGTGTCCCACACATGTTGTGGTTTTGAATTATTGTCATTTGTCTTCATATATTGCTTGATCTGTTTTTATTTGGTCATTGATCCACTGATTATTTAGGAGCATGTTATCTAGCCTCCATGTGTCTGTGGGCTTTTTCATTTTCTTTGTGTAATTTATTTCTGGTTTCATAGCTTTGTGGTCTGAGAAGCTGGTTGGTACAATAATCTTTTTGAATTTACTGAGGTTCTTTTTGTGGCCTAGTATATGATCTATTCTTGAAAATGTTCCATGTGCACTTGAGAAGAATGTGTATTCTGTTGCTTTTAGATGGAGTGTTATGTCCGTTAGGTCCATCTGTTCTAATACGTGGTTCAGTGCCTCTGTCTCTTTACTTATTTTCTGTCTGGTTGATCTGTCCTTTGGAGTGAGTGGTGTGTTGAAGTCTCCCAAAATGAATGCATTGCATTGTATTTCCCCTTTAATTCTGTTAGTATTTGTTTCACATACGTTAAGTGATCCTGTGTTGGGTGCATAGATATTAATAATAGTTATATCGTCTTGTTGGACTGACCCCTTTATCATTATGTAACGTCCTTCTTTGTCTCGTGTTACTTTGGTTTGAAGTCTATTTTGTCTGATACAAGTACTGCACCTCCTTCTTTTTTCTCCCTATCATCCCTTTACTTTCAGTCGGTGTATGTCTTTGGGTTTGAAGTCAATCTCTTGTAGGCAGCATATCAGTGGGGTTTTTATTTATCCATTCAGTGATTCTATGTCTTTTGATTGGTGCATTCAGACCATTTCCATTTAGGGTGATTATCGGTAGGTATGTACTTATTGCCATTAATCCAGTGGCTTTTAGAACATTCACAATAGTATGCAGCCAACACCATTCTCTAGTTCACTGCAAAAGGAAACCTCATACGTATTAAGCAGCAGCTTCCCATTTCTCCCCTCCTCCTCGTCCCTGGTAACAACTAATCTGCTTTCTTTATGGATCAACCTATTCTGAGTGCTTTATACAAATGAAATCATGCAGTGACATGTGGTATTTTGCGCTGTCTTCTGTTTTCAAGGTTCATCCACTATAGTATTTTAATGAGACTTTTAATTCCAATGCAGAACTTTCCCAGTTGCCCCCAAAAAAGGTCTTTCATGAATCTGACAGTATCTGATAGACAACCTTTGAAATGTCAATCATATTGTTAAACAGAAATAAGAAAGGGAGTACATCAGAGAAATTATTCTAGATTTCCCCAAATAGTAACAAAAGCATTCTGTTGGAAAATGTAAGTTATTGACTATCTTCACTGTTTGGCAAGCCAATGGGATTCAGAGCACGTTGAAATTAAAATACGAGTTGTGAATACAAAGTTGTGCTGCACAAATACTTGGGGGCAAGAGCATCAGCCTTGGCACTGGCAATATATGCTTTGAATGGATGGAATGCAAATACTTAGTTGATTATTCCAAGAAGGGAATAAAATAGTAAATACTGACACTTTAAAAATTTCCTCCCCTTTCATTCAGTAATAAGTCTTTATTACGTACTGCCTGGACTGCTCCTAATGAGAGATAGAAGCCTTCTCCAGAATATTAGTTACAATCCTTTACTGCTTCTGGTCCCCGGTGACATTACACTGGGACATGAAATAGATATAGTTTTATTTGCGATGGCCCTATAGCTGTTGACCTAAATATAAAATCCCATATAATTAAATGTGCAAAAGGTTACCACACACACACACAAAAAGCCCGCTAAGTCAAAGCACTTTCTGGCAATCCTAAACACTCACCTGTTCAAGACATAATCAATCAGTCTCTCATCATTTGAAACCACATTTGTGTGTTTGTCAAGATAAACTAACAGAATCATTTAGAGATACTTCTGTTATCATGAGGAACAGAAAAATCATTCTAACATAATAGTCTTTAATTGCTTAGTCCAACATAGTTCATCTATCAGTTCTAGAATCCATTCCTCTCAATATTCCTATTTTAAAAACCCCACAAACACTCAGAGTATGAAATTGTTGACTCCAGAAGAGTAATCTCAAAATAATAGGGGTTAAATACCAGGCATCATTAGCTTCACTTAAAATGCCAAATCCATGCCAGTAACTCCTATTTCACAGATATAGTTCTGATTTCTTTCCAGAAAATGATCCTGCATCTCCTTAATTAACATGTCTTAAACCAAAGAATTCTTTCATACAAATAGCAGATTTACCTATTCCTTTAAGAGTGCTATAATTTTCCATGTTTTAACTCTAGCTCTCCTCCCTGTGCACTGAACCAACCTTCATGCCAAATGTTAATTAAATTTAGAGGCAACCCTTCTTCTCCATGTAGTCTCAAAGTCACTTCAAACTGTGAGTCACCCCTCACCACATACAGAGAGGAGCAATAGTGAACCACATTGGAAGCTGGGCTTCTACTGGTCATCATAGAAGTCACAAGTTTTTGACTCCTCCCAAGAACTAGGACCCTGTCTTCATCAACATATACTTGTGCAGCTTCTCACATTTAACCAATTGTACTTTGGCCTCATGCCTCTGCTACTATCCCTCTTCCCCCACAAAGATTCTCACCTCCTATAACTGAGGAAACAGAGGACACATGAAGTCACCTGTTCTCCCTCCTGGCACATTAAACCCTTAGACTTGGGTAATCAATATTGTGGGCCTCTATGAAATAGACAAGAAATAGTCTGATGTAAAAAATGTGAACTCTGGAAGCAAGCCACGAGTTTGAATTCTCACTTTGTAACTCTTCTCTCTTGTATAATACTGCACAAATGACTTAAGTTCTTCTAAGCCTTTTATTTCCACTGTAAAATGGAGATAATAATAGTATACTCATCTACCTTACTTATTAGAAGAGCAAACATGTTAATATATATAAATCAACTACAAAAATGTCTCACAGTAAGCAATCTATCAGTAGATGATAAGCTCCAAGGGAATAGGACATTTTCTTTGTTTTGTTCAACAAGCATCAAGAACTGTGCCAAGGATATTGCAGACACTAAATAAATTTTGCTGAATGAATGAGTCCTGGAATTTACTACTACTCCCTTCACTTAAAACCAAAACCAAAAAAAAAAAATCTTACCATTCCTTCAGGGAAAAGCTCAAATCCTCACTAAGAAAACTCCTTTTGCTAACAAAATTTATTTTACTGCAGGTATGAAAGTGCACACATGCACAGGCACACACATATCCTATTTTTCCTAGACAACAATAAGCACCTAGAAAGCAGAAGCTGCATCTTTTTATGTGTAGCCAGTGGAGATACCAAAATGCTAATTATACTTTTGTTGTTAAAAATCTAAATATTTATTGAACCCATTCACAGTGTCAATTTCTATGATGTTTCAGATAAAAAAATTCAATAAATTTTCTATTCATTTGATAGAATATCCTATTAACAACTTAGCTAACCAGCAACAGCAGTACCAATTATGGGGATATTCTAGTTTATTGCATTTAAATGAATTACCAATTTGAACACATTTTATTTGAACACAATTTGGAGCTCAATTATTAATTAATTAAAGTATCACTGATATACAATCTTATGAAACTTTCACATGAGTGACACTGTGGTTTCAACATTTACCCATATTATCAAGTCCTCACCCCCTAGCCCATTGCACTCACTATCAGCATAGTAAGATGCTAGAGTCATTACTTGCCTTCTCCATGCTGTACCGCCTTCCCCATGACCTCCCTATACTGTGAGTGCTAACTATAGTGCCCCTTAATTCCCTTCTCCCTCCTTTCCCACCCACCCTCCTTAACCTCTCCTCTTCAGTAACTACTAGTTTGGGAGCTTAATTTAACTCTGTGTTGTAAGTTTGTACATCTGTGTATGTGTGAGAGAAGTTGATTTAGAAAGAAACTCCATTCTTCAGAGCCTACTGCTTCACACTACAGACAAGGTACTAGACTAGTAAAACAATGAATAAATTGTAAAAAATTTAAAAATAATCTGAAAGACTATATATAGGCTTTTTGCTATTAAGTAAAATTTTATTACCATTTACTTGATTTCTGCCATACAACCCTAGACTTACTTGCTTTTAATTTAACTACTAAAATTCTGAACCTCCCCTTACAAATCTAAATATTCAGTAATTAATAAAAAGCAGTATTTTTGGAAATAGAGTAAAAGGAATTATCTTAGCCTCTTAAAGCAGAGGAAGATCTTTAGGCTTCATAAAAATGTTGAAAGAACTGATTTGATAAGGTTAAAATGAGAACATACGCATGAATATGAATCTTCTTTCCTGTGCAATACATAGATCTGTGAATAGCCATTTTCTTCTCAACTTGTTCTACTGAGTTAAAAGTAATCTGTCCATGAAAGTGTGACTTGAACAAAGAGATTTATGTAAGACTCTTAAGAATAAAAATTATGACCATGTCCCATATAGCCTTCAAAGAGAAATCTGTAGGTCTAAACTGCTGCCTTGCTTGATCATCTGTTGCCCTGCCAATAATGTTGCAATTAATATTTAAGTTTCTTATTTTGGAGGTCTTTCAATATACCACTATTTTAGCTTCTCCTCAAAGAAGCATCTCTAGCTGTCAGACCTTTCCTGAAAGAGAGCAAACAATATTTTATATAGCATTCTAGGTAATGACAGATGAGACAGAGAAGTACCAATCCTATGCCCAATTAAAAAATCTGATTTGATTTCTATATAACTGGTTAAGTTTCCTTACAAAAAGAAATACAGGCACATGTAACTGTAGATTAATGATAATAAAATAAATTATATTAAAAAAAGAATAAATAAATAGTAAAAAAAAAAAAGAAAGAAACACAGGGACAATGACAGTAAGCAATTTCCACTATATCGTCATTTCATACCCTGAGAATAATTCTAAGAACATATGTGAAATGCCAAACACCAGATTGAGACCTCTTCTACTATACTAATTCACTAGAGGATGTGAAGGAAAAAATTTCAAATGGAAGGGTTTGTATTTAATTAACATGACATGAAAATAATCGTAATAGGCAGGCAAAGTATTTTATATATTTAACAATAAAACAACATATATTGTAAGTGTGTTACATTAAGTAAAGCAAAAATTTGACTTAAAATGGTTTAACTTGGCATTTTGAAGCCAAAAGGCCAATATATCTTATATTAGCATTTTTTACTATCTCAAATTTACATTATTATTAATATGACTCAAAAGAAAATAAGAATCTACTTACCTGTTTTATTGTCAAAAAATCTGATATGTCTATCTTCATGAGCAGTTATTGTAACAGGAAGTGTAGGATGACTTACCACTCTGTTAATGTGATTATTGGATTGTAAACCTGAAAAATAAAGAAAGATATTGCAATAGAATTCAAACCCTCACTTAGAAGACGGATGATGGCCTTTTTAGTTTAACCAAAAAAAATGATAATCATTAAAAACTAAAGCTTTTGTGTAAAACAAAAATCTGGTAACTAAGCCTAGGGCTCTAGAAAGATAAAATTTCTTAAAAAATAAATGTTTAGCTTTATGTCTTATAATTACGGACAGTATTAGGCTGAAGTCTAGAAATAATTAGACAAGAGCATAACAGAAGGCAGACACCTGGAGCAAAGCCATACCCTGTCTACGTTCTGGATGTATATAAATTAGGTGGATTTCAACAGTGAAGTTCATGAAGCAATTCAATACTCCAAGTAACCAAATCATCTTTGTACCATATTAATCTTCATGTATAATATGTTGTCATAGTTTGAACTTCTTTCAGCTTTATAATTAAAAAAAAACCAATATTTCACGAAGATAGAAAACTTTTCTCCTTCTTGCTATTTTGATGTTTCCAGTGCTCCCAGGAGCACAGGCTATATGATCGGACTTTCCTGAAGCTAAATCCAACTTCATTAGTTCATTTCAGCATTTGCTTTTTTTGTTATGTAACTAGATTCTGGAATTCATTTCTCGATTTCTCATCTTTTAATCTCTTATAATTGATTCTCCTTCCATGCTTATTCTAAATCAGGGTAGAAATACTACTTGATTTGACTTTGCACTTCTGGACCCTAGCACTCCAGATACAGCCACAGGAAGGACTAATTCCCAGAAGTAACTGGAGTAATGTTTCATCAGAATTTTAAGAGGGAAAGCTTGCATGTTAAGATGCTAGACTTCTGCATGGCTAGAATCTTGGGGACTAGGGACAGGACCTGGGAAAGGGAGGAATAGAAATTGAAGATGTGTAGTATTTCACAAATCAAGAAATCAGTGAAATCTCTTTCATTACTATCAAAGGAAGGACACCACCACTGTATTTGAATGGCATGAAAAAGTGATAGTTTAAAAATCAGGGATACACTACTGCACTTGGAGGCCTTAGGAATGAGAAATGTCGTATTTCTGGTGTAATGTACATTATATATTTTTGCAGTTTGGTGAAACAATAGAGGATTCTCTGATTTATGAGCTGCAGGAAGTACAGCTTGGATGTCCTAAGCCAGGCAAGATAATGGCAACATAAAACTTGAGCTTGCTTCAATTTATCTCTTTATAGACAGGTCTGTCCCTGGTTTTTGGTAAATTGATCAGCCTAGAAGAAGTAAAGAAACAACTAACATCCCTGAGATACTGTAACGTTCTGGCAGACAAAATATTATTTTATTCTATACCTCACGTGATCTAACCAAAGCAATAGTATGTGCTTGACAAATATTGGGTTGATGTCATATCTTTGGTTTAGGGAATGTAATGCAAGGCAAAGTGGAAGATTAAATTAGTACAGGACTCAATCGCTCATCTTAAACACTTTTAATCTTGCTAGGAAGAAAGGAATTTAGAAGCATTTGTTGAGAACCAGAGGAGACATAGATCTATCTAAAACTTTTTAAATGACATTAAACTGTGAGCATAATGATCTTATATATGCGTTTCACTGTAGCATGTGGTTTGTTTCATCTTAAAAGCCCTGATAAAATATTTATGACTTTTAATATTTATATATTAGTCCACAGATTGAAAAATGAGACTAGAGGCCACCTGCAAAGACTGATAATTTTCCATTATTAGAATTCTTAGTTCTAATCAATGTCTAAGCCTGTGTGTTATCTCACGATTGATTTGTCTTTTCTTTGTCTCATATTATCAATTTTCTTAAAAGAGCTTTCTGGATAGCTCACTCTTAATTTTTCTATCATTTAATATCTAACATGAGGTGAAAATTCATAATATATTTTATTGTCTTTTAAACTATGAAATATTCTCTGTCACAAGATTAAGCATATGATTAATCACAATGTTTATGGTGCTAAAAGGATAATTTTATTTTATGAGTGAAATGAAATCAACACTTTAACTTAATTTTTGAAATAAGATTCCATGTGTTGTGTGTGTTCTCCATGTAAGTTTAATAATATTAAAGAGAGAAGAGAGCATATGTTACTTTTTTAAATCTTGTGAATATAACTTGTATGTTTCATGTTCTGTGGAGACCTAAAGGCAAGATGTAGCTGTTGGACTGATGAATAGTTAGTAGTCATCTGAAAGGGAATTTCCGTTTAAGCAAAATTGCAGTCACCTAGCCCAAAAAGGATTTCACCAGTTTCTCTTCCCTCTCACTTCCTGTGCCAAGTCTCCAGGATCTCCAGTGGTCTCAAGAAAATCAGGACATTTCCAGTGGCTTACAAAGGGATTTCTGCCATTAAATTTCTAAGAAAATTGGCCCAATTGTAAGTCTGGGCACTAACCTAGACTAGGAAAAGCCACTCTGGAGAAGTTGGAAGATTATCAGGAGAAAGAGATAAAAGAGACCTAGTGCTTTGTGTTCACAGAGGGAAGACAGAGGAAAAGAAATTGGTTTTACTCTTCTCACTGGGTGAAGTGGTTTGTACAATTTGGCTTGAGGTTCTGCTTAGTGAACAAAATCTCTCTATTGTGTTCTAAGACCACAAAGCAGTCTTTGTGGAAAATATATAATAAGCTGTCTCATTGTGCTGAAAATAAAGTTCAGAACAATTTACAAACATTTCTTTCTCTGTACTCAAAACCACCCAGAGGGATTGGGGGTGGGGGTTGGGGAGGATTACCTAATTCCTCAAGAATTGTATTTCAAATCAAAAAGACATTTTAAACATTGTCAATTTGTTTTACTTTTTAAATTATTATTAATGTAGCTCCTATTTGAAAAACAAAGCTTTGGTAATGTTTCTTTGATAACTGACCTGTCATAAAATGGATAAAAATATAAAGAATGAGCCATTTGCAACTGATCTGAAATGTTATATAGATGTTTTCTTCTTACAGCTGAAAAATCAATGAGCACATGGCAGTTAATGGCTCTTGTTGAGCACAGCTGTAAGTGACTCTCCTGAGTGGAGACAAGTTCGCCAGTTTTCAAAATGCACTGTGGTCCATTCTTACCCAAAAATCTCTACTTTCCTGCTCCTGCAAACACTCTCTCAACTAAAGTGTTTTATGAAGACTTGACATTTGTTTGGCCTACAGTAAAGAAGTAAATTTAACATGCTATAAACAAAAGGAGGTTTTAACAGTCATTGTAGGCAAAGAAAATCCCTCAACCAATAAACCAAATCTTCTCTTCTTTAACAAATAAAATATTCAGGCAATATAATTTCTTTCCCAAAAAGACTACTGTCATTTAGTTTTGCCTTTAACAGCAGGGGATCAACTGCTTACAGTCTTTGAACATTGATTTAATATTAAACATTAGAGGAGATGTCACCAAATTTGCTGATGACAGAAAATATTTCAAAAGGAGTCTCTGTATGAAAATAAATCATATTTTATGCATTTTATGCCTCCATTTTATTTCACCCCTCTCATACCACAATAGAGAGAACCTGACACCAAGAGAAAACATTTGATCTGAATATTTTTTGGGAATACACAGACCTTCAATTTGTATTTTGCATGCAAAGTTGTTGATTCATCCTTCCAAATACACTCATATGGTTGTAATGGGCATGCATTGTGTACATCAGCTAAATTCTGAGAATGGGCTGAGATTCTGCTATTAGGACACATACAGAAACATGTCTAGAACAAACCTGGGTTGAATAATCAAGAGTAAAATCCTCATCACACAAAATATCCTTATTTCAAAGCTCACATACATCTCCATGCTAGAAGCAATTTTGACCTGTGCAGATAAAAACATAAAAAGATGAGGTTTGTTATTCAAGATGTTCTGAATTCTGGACGAAGGAAAAAGAACGCTCTTATTAGGTGTGATTATTTCCATACAAAACCACAATGGCTTCCAGTATTTTGGACATGCCATTCCCTGATGTGATCAAGTGTTTTAAAAATAATGTTCATTTTCATTAATAATAAACAAATGAGGAAGTAGAAATTAAGGTAACAGCAATCAGCTTCTAAAATTTGAGGAAAGTTAGGAACCATTATAGGGCCTAATAGATAAATGAATCCCAAATTATTTGTTGATAGGGAAAATGTGTTATGTGATGGTTTTGTAATTCTTCTAAGTTTACAGAAGTGGGAGTCAATATAAGACACTAGTTATATTTATCCACCTGTAATTGTGCTTAAGTATTTGTGATTATTGTGCTTCTATTTCATGATTTCTAACACTCATAAAATGATTTATAAATGGTCAATATTATCTTTGGATAAAAGAGAAATTTAATGGGGGATTCACTATAAGAGCTTTGTCCAAATTAAGCTAGAGTAAATATGAATAAGTTGACTAATGATATATGATACACACTGCATGTATAATAGAAGATTTCTCTGTGTATAGAGTAATATATCTATATCCTGGCAAGAACATTTATATTAGAACCACAAATATTCTACCTGATTGCTTTTTCAGCTGAGAATTCTTAACCAGTGGTATAATCATCCTGATAAAGTTGTTCAAGTTACACCGTGTTAGGGGCACTTACTGATTTTTATTTTAATGCCACTATTTTGTTACCATGTAGCTTTTACTTTGACTCTTGTTCTGGTCTTACAGGGCATAATTGTAAGTGCAACTTTATTCTGATCGATTTTTTATGTACTAAACGTTTTGCTCAGTCTTTGGTAAGAAAGCATGGCATAGGGGTGATTATCATTTCACGGAGGAGGAAACTTATGTTCTGCAATTTAACCAACATGGTCAAGATCATAAACTAGTATTTGATAGAGTCAAGCAAGATGGCCATTTGATTGCAAAGCCACAGGGAATCCCATTACAAGTATGGAGAGAAAGAGGATGCAGCAAGAATGGGAAAGAATTGAGGTGTTTTTCCATATCCCATAAACAAAACATAATTGAGATCTTAGCAGTGGAGATTTTTCATTTTTATGCCCTTACTGACTTTATTGCATCCATAGAAATTTTTGTTTAGAAGTAAACTGGATAATTAAAAGTTTGCTATCAAAGAAAGATCAGCTTTTACCCCCAAAGAATTTTATGTACTTCATACTGATATCAATAGGATCATTTTTTTGGCAAAGAACAAAGGGGAAGACAGAGAGAAATATCTCATATGTAGAGCCCACCGGGAGCTTCAGAAATGTCAAACAAGAACTTCAAGTATAAGATAATTCCTCCCATTCCTCTATTAGTTTTATTGGCTCAATATCATTGTGTCTAGCTGTATGAACACCAGTTTCTCACAAATAAGAATCTGTGTGAACATTAGAAAAATTTAGTGAGGGTGGAAATTTTATCACATGCTTGTCCTAGCCCTGAGCACACTGATGGGCTTTTTGTGAAGGAAAATTGGTTTTACTGTATTACATCTGCATAAGATCTGTGCAAATCCGATAGAAATTGATTTCAGTTTGGATTTAATAACAGTCTTAATTTTGCTTTGCAATTTATAGCTTACCAAGTGTTCTTATGTATATTATGTCACTTGGAATTTTATAGGCAATATCATTTCTACTTTACAGAAAAAAACAGTGAGGCTCAGCATTGTTTAAAGTTTTGCCAGGAATTTGGTGGTAGAGTCAAAACTTAGAGGTTTGAAGTAAGAAAGTCAATGAACACCTCTTTTTTAACTCAAGCCCAGAGCTCTTTCCACTCTGTAATGCCAAACCATGTTAGTGATGCCATTATCTTTACTGAGATTCCTCTGATAGTGGTTTGTTCAGTCAGTGAAAGTTCATATTCATTCACTCTTTAATTTAATTATTCAGCAAGATGTATTGAGATTTTTATATACCAGGTACTGTGCTAAGCAGAGTAAGTGTAACAAAGGAGTAAGTGCACGAGGTGAGGAGAAATAAGTGAGTCAGTGGGAGATGAAGTTTTCTGCAAAGACACCACCATTTGCAGTAATGCAAATGCATAGTTTACAAGTAAAGAGCTAAGAAATAATTGATATGAATCTGGTTAGCACTTAGAACCTGAATTTTGTGACAGAAAATGTTTCGTATTATTTTCTAAAAAGAGAGTAAAACTTTTAATTACAACAAAGCCAAAAAAGACTCCAACATGGTAAAGCGGAATTCTTCTGCTTGAAAGGGGTAAGGAGAGCCTTGACTGCATGACCTTCCCCCTTTACCTAGGGTCACCCTGGGTTCCTGGTGAGAACTTGAAGGAGAATCCTTATATGCCACCATCCCTGGACATACAACGTTTTTTACATCATGCTTTAATATCCTTATTGGTGACACTTTAGGTTAATCAGTTTTCAGTAGAAGTTAGCAGCTCTGAGAGAATAACTGGTCTGAACATTGGCTATTCTCTGAACTTGTTGAACTTGGTTGGTAATTGCCACATTCAATCAGTGTAAGAAAATCATGATTAATGCAGAATGTTGCATTTAATATATATAAGTGGAAAACCTGCTGCTCTCTGATGACTGGTTACAAATGACTAGAAGAAACACAAAAATGAGTGAAGAAATTAGGGATATATATGAACTCTGAGTTAGCTCCCACCATTTCAGTCATCTGTTTCACTCTCAGTCTTTATGTTCTTGGCATAATCACCTATACCCTAAGTTATCAAGATCTCTCTTACCTTTCCAACCTAGGCTCCTAACCATTGCTCCCGACTGCTGGCAGTGAGTATAAATCCTACCCCATTCAGGATCTTAAACAGTATATCTCTTCATCACTACTCTTTTTCTGTCTCTACTAGCTCTCCTTTAATGAGCACATATATTCTAAATACAGGGCTAAACCTTTAATATTCATTTTGAATGCAATCTTCTCAATACTTTGAAATAAGTCAAATCAGAAAAGGATACTGAAGCTTTGAGCCTCTCAAAAGGCCTAATAGCCCAAAAATTACAGAGCTGGGATTAAAGCTCATCTGGTTCTAAAGTTCTGGTAGAGACTACTAATTGCTCCCCATTATCTGACTCTTCCTTCTCTATATTAGTGGAGGTTTCATATAAGCAACTATATGACAGCTTTCTTTGCCGCAAGGAATAGCCATGAGACTAGGTTCTACCTAGCGGATATGGTGGCACACCTTCTGGGCCATGGCTATAAAGAGAACATAGTCTCTCCTGCTGCCTATTTTCTTCACTGGAACATGGTTATGAAGGAGGAAGGTTTCACAGCCCACTGGGACTTCAAGATCAAAGTTCCCTGTTAGAATGCCAAGCAGTAAGTCATAAGACAGCTATATCAATTTACCAGGTACCTAGATTTATGAACACTGCATTTTTGGGTCTGTTAGAGCAGCCTAAAATTTATCCTAAATAACCCAAAGGCCCCTGTTCTCTAAGACTTATTCTAAAAGTAAGAAAAGCAGTATAAAACAGAGGCATTTAATAATCACCTTGATGGGATTACAGAAATGATTTGAGCATAGTTTGATAATTTTATGCAATAAGAAAAAGGAGAAAAGAAACGTAGGTGTGGGAACATTTATTCTTATTAAGAATAGTGGCCTTTAGGGTGGTATTGGTGGCTTCGATCTGAACGGGTGAGTGAAGATTCAAGAAGCAATATGAAGCATCCAAAACAATTTTGATTTAAGGAATGAGTATGAAACGTCTGGATCCCATCTGCTTAGCAAAATTCAAAGCAACTGGGAGTATCAGAATGCAGTTTCAGAGATGGGATTAGGTTTGAAATATCTGAGAAAATTTTCTATGCAGCCTATTTTTTCAGAATCTGTTACATTGTTTCTGGGTCTGTCACAAATATAATTTATTTATGTTCATTTAGATGTGATAATTTTTCATAAATATACTAATTGTTCTTATTTTCTTCCTATTAATAATTTAACTTTTCCTTTTTATGTAAATATTAAGAACTGCCTTGTTTTCAACAGTTTAAAACTATTACCATATTTTGAAAGAAGCTCACTTTTCAGAATTTAGTATTTTTTTGTCTTAAAAATGCAACTACCTTCCATTTAAGTTGATTATATTTGAGGTATATTTATTATCAATTTGAAATATTAAATGAAAAAATATTAAAAATAAAACAACCATATCTGGAATCAACTATAGCCAATAAGAATTATAAACTGAATTCTAATTCATGAGTTTTCTAGATCTCTTCAGATATGATCTAACATCCTTAAACTTACTCAAGGATCAAAAACATGGTTGAAGTATAAGTTTAATATTCCTTAAACCTAGCTTTAGGAGGAAGGACAGTCATGAAAAGGGAAAAAAAAAGAGACTTATTTTCCAAAATGGACCATAGATCATACCAGAGGGGTATGGATAGATTTAGCATTCTCTCACTAGAAAGAATATATGTGTAACTGGAAATTCACAGAATGAAATCTTTGGTGTCAAGAATGTCTGCTATGATTTGCTCTGCTGTTTACTTTATAGTTTAAATAAAATATATATGAAACATAGTAACTCCCAATTATTTAGGCTCTCAAAGAGATTAAAGGGATGATGAGATGCTAATGGAAATACTGGAGTAATCCGGAGAGTGAAATATAATACAATGCATAGTTTAATTAAAATTACTACTTTTGACTTGTTCCCTTGCTTTGTTTTGCTCTCAAATGTTTGGGAGAAGTGAATTCTAATGGAAATCCTTCAAAGGCTTCCCAAGTCATTATTATAATAACTAATAACCAGTCATTATAAAAGTTAGATGCCTAGGCACAGTCTGGCTATGGGGGACAAGATCCTTCTGGTACACGATCAATGGAACATATGTTGTGGGTTGGCAAATAGCAGTTTCCAAAAATGGCAGCATCAATATATAGCCCATCCCACATCCTCTTCTTTCAGTGTGGCCTAGATGCTCCTCTTCTAAGAGGTGGAGTCTATGTTCCCTTCCCTTGAATTTAGGCAGGCCTTTGTAACTTCCTCAACAAATAAAATGCTGCAGAAATGATCCTGAGTAACTTCCAGGGCTACATCTTAAAAGGCAATTCAGTTCCCACCTGGCTTATTCTTTCTTGGGACTCTTGCTACTGTCGTGAAGAAGCCCAGGCCACATGTTGGTATTCTGGCTGACAACAGTAATTAGCTCTCTAGCTGAGAGATATAAACTATCAGACTTTTGTGTGAATGAAAAAAATGTAGATTATTCCAGTCCCCAGACTTTGAGTCTTTCAGTTGTTGCCTCAGACATCATGCTTCCCCCAGTTCCCCATCTGATCCAAAGAAAGTATGCTGTAATAGTGGTTGCTTTTTTGTAAGCCATATAAAATTTGGGGTAATTTGTTAAGCAGCAATAGATAACTAATACATGTGGTGACTGGGCTCCCATGGCTATCAACCATGCTACTACTAGATTTTGAGGAACCTTTGATTTATCTGCCGGCTTTAGAATGACACTATGTTCTAACAGTGCCCCCAAAATGGATTTTTAAAAAAGATGCAGCTTCTTGAACAAGCAAATAAGCAAACAAAGAAACCAAGCAAAGTAATCCTTAGATTGCTTGGAATACATGCAAATTTTACTGAGCCTAAAATGACTTTGAGGTTATTATTACACAGAAGTACAGTCTTTAGCAAAATGTCAGGTATTATCATATTCAACACAAGCATTTCTTTTAAGTTCACCAGTTTCACTGAACACATCATCCAGTCTTTGATATATTTATGTCTTAGCTCCCCAAAATCTAAGAAATATTTCATCATATTGAAGAAATTTGCTTTTCTCTATTTACGTTTCTAATTGCTTTCATAATGCAAGTGTGTAGGTCTCCTTTCTGCAATGAATTAAATCTTATTGTGGGCACCAGATGGACAGAAGTGGTAGATGCAGTTCTGTTTTTAGGCTGAGAGCAGATGTAGCACTGGGGGTATGAATCACTCTCCTTCACACTGTCCTGTCCCTGAACATCCTGTGCAACTGTTCTGCTCTGGGGGATTTCCCCACTGCAGCTTTCCTCTGGGGCATCCAGGAATAGGCAACTATTTTAGCATTTAAGAACTTCTGATGTCCCAGGACCTGAAGTTAGGTCCCCAATTCATTTTTACATACATGTATATGCTCAAGGACGGTGGAGTAAGTGGCTAGTTTCCCTATAGGCATTTTCTTTACCCAGTTTGAAATGGAAATTTGAGTTGAGGAATTTCTTGTCCCCTTGATCTACTGAAGACCTCATTTCCCTTACCATAAAGCATGAAACATGTGTTATGTTTTCTGATGAGGCATATGTTTTTATTTCACTGACTATTAAAAATTGTTTTTAAACAAATATGTTTTCAGTGGATTAGAGTAGTAACATATCTATGGTAGGGGTGTAGCTAATTATTCTTTCCATTTTTATAGTGTTAACCTCAAAAATATAATTGTCAGTTGTATTGCCAACAAAATGGGTTTATTCAGGAACAGCAGAGAATTGCAGTTTGGGACAACAAGCAAGCTATGACAAAATCACAGGCACGTGCAGAGAACAAAGGAGAGAAGTGCTGTTTTATAGAAGGAAGGTGGAGAACTGGGTGACTGTCCTAAGCAGAGTCCACTGGAGAAAACAGAGAGTCCCATGTGTCATGGTCGCTTCTTGGCTGAGCTGTAATAGTCTCTCATTGGCTGGGCTGTGGCCAAGCTGTTGCAGAAACTCTTCCCTCCTCCTACTGAGGGGTAAAGTAGCCAAGATAGTATGAGTTGCAAGGTGTCTGTCTCTTCGTATGTGGTCTGCAACTGACCAGGGGAGGTGGGCATGAGAGCTCCCCTCGCAGGTCTCCCAAACGCCATGACTGTGAGGCTTCCCTTTATCAATTTTCACAATAGATTAAAATTCCAGCATTTAATACATTAATAAAATTCTGGAATTTAATAGACTCTCTTCTATATGTTGATTACCATAAGACCTTCTGAAGATACTTTTATCGTCCCACCAATATCCTGGGCCTTCCTGCTAGGCTAGGCAGTAGTGCTTTGCTGATGGCTTTCTCTTGTATCTACAAGCCCTCATTGTTCCTTGCTTGGTGCTGAAAATGCAGAAAACTGAATGATCCCAGGAACAGCCCTTAACCAATGACTTAAAGAGTTGATACACAATTGTCCCTCCTTCCTTGCTCCTCGGAGAGATTAACTCTAAGGTTCTGTGTTTTACATTGGCTCCCAAGGGTCATGATGAGGATTAAGCTTCAGTTACCTGCAGGGTGGCTGGCTGGATGAGGCAGCCCTTCACTGACTCTTTCCTTTCCTGCTAACCGTCCCTGCTCTCCTGGGGGTGTTCCCTTCAGCCCTGAATCCCTGTCTCAGGCTGCTTTTAGAAAAAAGCAAAGTAATACATCAGCCATTCCACTATTACTTGGTTAATTTCAATGTCTCTGTTTAATTTCTTTAATTGGTATTTTTAAATATAGATATTATTTTATTGTTTTAATAACTTTTTCATTTTTCTGATGAATAAGCCCAGGGACTTTTATTCTCTTCTCTTCTCATGTTAGATATTATATCAATTATTTTCCTTTATTGGCATCTTTAAATGTATGTTTCTTTGTGTGTTTCTCTTTGTGCATGGGTTTCATTTGGTCTCCTTTGCTTTGGCTTCTCCTGGGGCAATGTTTTCTTACCCGTCACAATTTATTATCTCTCTTCTGATAAGTAGTCCTCTTGTTTGAGTACATTTTGCTTTGTTAGAATGTCTTAGTTGAAAGTCTTTCCATTTTTACTTTTTAATTTAGTCAAAAGCAGCCTTCAAAAATACACCCACCCTAAAGCTGATACAAAAGATCAAGTTGGTAATTGAATTTCTTTCCAGGCCCATTGCCTTCCCTGCTGCCCAGCCTCATTCTCTGTGGGAAAGAAATGCTTCTGTCATTTCCTCTCCCCACACATCTCAGCAGGCCCATGCTGGTATTGAGTATTTGTCTTGAGGGGCATGTGGTGTCTTCATATAAATTCATCTCTGCATCATCTCTTCTCACTTCAGGACCTGCCCCTTTTTGGAGACTTTTATGGATGGGACCCTTAGGAACTATTAGCAGCTGGCTAATGGTTGTTCAAGTTTAAAAAAATAAACTGTGGGAGTACTAAGAATGACAAGAAATTTTACCTATCAAGTATATGTAAATGTTGGGGAACCTTGGTGTTGAATTCATGGAATAGTAAAGTCACAAGTACATATTTTGCTCTGCATTTCTTTTGAGGACCAGGACTCTCCCTATGTGTGGCCAGTCTTGTAGTTTAGAACTCAAGAACTGTATTAAAGGAATTGGCACAGGCTCATTCCCCAAGGAGACAATATGATGGTACCATAGCTTCACTTGGGTGCAATAATAAGGTAGCAATGGTTCAACTTATGGTGAGCCGCATGAGTAGAATATATGTTTGTAAGGAATAAAATGTTTCAGGTGTGAGGGAAGTAAGACACCCAAAGGAAATTGCCAAATAACAATAGATGGTGTGTTAGAAAAGACCTCCAGTCTTCCTCCTGTGTTTCTCCTTTACTCTTAACACTATTGCTACCAATGGAATGTGTTGTGTTTCCCTGACTCTTATCTTCTTGAAGAAAATAATTCAGTCAAGAGACCAGATAGCAAGAACAATCAGCGAGGAATTTATTGGGTTAAAATGAAAAGTACTCTTGAGACAGGAGAGCGGGCAGTCTGGAAACCAGAAGCAGTCCCTCTATTAGTGTTAGGTTGGCTTTTATTTTTTCTTAAGATGGCAGGATGTCTTGCCCTGAGTCCTACATCATTTGATTGACAGGCTGATGACAGCTCTAGGTTATATCACCATTTCCTCAGTGCACAGGAACCTTACCCATAAGTACCTAAGCAAAGCCCACAGGGAGGACAAAACCATAATGCTACTTAGATTTAGTGGTATTCTAATGAGGTGGGGTTACTTTTGGACAAGGTCTTCAGACCTTCGCATGCCGTGTAATCAGGGAAGACCCTGTGGTCCAGGACTTCTTGGTGATCTAGTTGTCCTTGACTGTTTGGGCCTCCTGAGAAGCTAGGTGTCCTTGACTGTAGATCTGGGAACTAAGGAGAGCTTAGGGGTTGGCCAGGGAAGAGTCTTCCTTGGTGATGGGCTGCCCCCTTTCTACTGCTTATGTCTAACTAACTGCCCAGTCTAACACTCTCACACTCACAATACTTCTGACACTTCTGGTCACCAAATGGGTGGAGGGGTTTCCCCCACCAAGCAATCCTCTGAAACACTAGCTGGGTGTCCTACAATTTAACTTAATTCTGACACTATCTACCTGGAGACAGCATCGCATCCCACAGGCTGGTGGTTCTGTCTCACAAGACAGCCCTCACCCCACCTTGGAAGGCAATCAAAAGTCCGGTTCGCCACCTGTGCTTCATCTGCTGTAAATGAGAGGCTCCCGTCACCTCTTCCTCTGGTTTGGTTTATTTGCCAGAGTGGTTCACAAGCTCAGGAAAATAGTGACTCACATTTACTAGTCATTAAGGGATGAGATAAAGCATAGAGGTGAACAACCAGATGAAGATGAATAGGGCGAGGCCTGTGTTTTCCCAAGCACAGAAGCTTCTATCCCTGGGGAGCTAGGGTGCATCCTCCTCCCAGGGTAGATGAGTTTGTCAACCCAGCAGCTCTCTGAACCACATACTATTGGGCTTATTAACTCCACGTCCAGCCTCTCTCCCATCTCTGAATAAACAGGGGTGGAGGTGAAGGACTAGGGCTGAAAATTCCAATCTTCTAATCATCGCTTGGACTTTTTGTGACCAGCCCCCATCCAGGAGCCGATGCAGAGTCACTTCATTGGAACAAAAGATGTTTCTAGTACTCTTACCACTTAGGAATTTACAAGGGTTTTAGGAGTTCTGTGTCAGGAACTGGGGCAGAGACTAATATGTATTTTTTTCTATTATCTCACAGATACTGAATTGCTTTCAAAGAAGGAGGGGCCTGTTAACTGCAGGTCTTCCCCTGTGCTTGCAGGGGGCATGTGAATCTGGGCTTGAATTGAATTATTAGGGACAAAAGAGACAGAAGCACTGCAGTTAGTACCTTTTCTCACAAAGTACCTAACCTTCCTTCTTAATAAATGTTTAATTAATACTTAAACAAAACCACTTTCAAGACAGGTCAAATTACTAGCCTTGCCCGGTATCCATATCCTTAGTCCGGTTCTGTTGTCTTCTGACAATATGTTTTATTGTTGAATATACTACCATTGGGCCTATTTCTTGAAGTTTCCTTAAATTATTAATAAAAGTACATGGGATATAAATTCTAAATTAATATCTATATGAATCTATTTATTTTCCTTACAGAAAATGCAGTATCATTAAAGTAAATCCATCAAGTTCTTACTCATCAAAACCTCTAAACCTTTCCATACTGTAATTAAAACTAATACTTGAAATTACAGAAAGAGAAGTATTACATGTTAAAAATCTCCAGAAAATTTGATTTACTTACCTTTTCTGCTGTTTCTGGAGCTTTCCTTAAAATACACATATATTGATTTTCTAAAAATATTGGTGCTTGCTGTAGACTGAGGCATGAAATATTGTTGGAGTCTAGAACAGAATATGCTTGAAAGAGTATTTGTGTTTCTTTGGGACCTGAAGAGCTTACGAGTTTGGAATTGTAGCAATATTAGATGTAAAATACAATCAAAATTGTAAACCAAGTGCTTCTGATATTGGCGTTGAGAATTACTAATCATTCAGTCAGATGTCTGAGAGCTTGTGGTTATCTGGTCTATGGTGTTCAGATCAGGGACGATGAGGATGGTTGTGATCATTAAGACAGAATCTAATGACAAACTCTATGAGTGGAAACTGTCAAAAAACACTGTGGTAAACATCTACTGTTACAAGTACTCTGCCAGTATTTCTGGTGAAATGTCTAAACTCATAGTGGTCACAGGTTTCTGCTGTCATCTAACTAGTACTAGATGTAGAGTAATCCACTTGCTATTTTCACATTTGGTGAAGCATTTTTGATATTTTATTTTCTTTGTTGCCCCATTTTCTTTTTTAGCTTTTGATTCTCATTCTCTTCCATGTAATTTTTTTTTCCCTTTCATTCAAATTGGTTTTCCAAGAGAAGACCATTAAGAAGACCATTAAGAGAGGAGGATGCACCCTAGCTCCCCAGGGATAGAAGCTTCTGTGCTGGGACCACACAGGCCTCGCCCTATTCATCTTCATCTGGTTGTTCACCTCTATGCTTTATCTCATCCCTTAATGACTAGTAAATGTGAGTCACTATTTTCCTGAGCTTGTGAGCCACTCTGGCAAATAAACCAAACCAGAGGAAGAGGTGACGGGAGCCTCTCATTTACAGCAGATGAAGCATAGGTGGCGAACCGGACTTTTGATTGCCTTCCAAGGTGGGGTGAGGGCTGTCTTGTGAGACAGAACCACCAGCCTGTGGGATGCGATGCTGTCTCCAGGTAGATAGTGTCAGAATTAAGTTAAATTGTAGGACACCCAGCTAGTGTTTCAGAGGATTGCTTGGTGGGGAAACGCCTCCACCCAATCTGTGGGCCCAGAAACTTTCTAAAGGATAATAGTTGATTCAGCACATTAGCAAGTTGGAGTTATATCTGCATGGCAGAGATGTCAGTTTATGTTTCTAAGCTTGACTTCTACCTGGAAGGAGTAGCAGAGTATGTTGCTGCTTCTTTTCTCTCCCTTAGGAGAGCAACCAAGTGGCATAATCCATTATTTCAGCCTTTATATTTCACATGTTTACTTTGTGCATTGCTTTGGATTTGCCTTTATTTTACCTCTTTAAAATCCATTTGCCTTTTCTTTTTATCTTATAAGAAAATAAGATTATCTTACTGCATTTAGGTCATGGTGCATTTCATTAAACACTCATAAAATTGTTCATTTCTCTGCATTCACGAATCAGTGAAAAGTTGCCCTAATTACCAAAAGATTGTCAGTCTCTGAATATACAAAGAACAACCTTCCCTGTTTCAGGCGCTAAGGGAATTGGAACTATGCAGATGGCTTTGATGCAGTAACTTTCTGGTCACTGACATATATTACTGTACCTAGGAGAGATCAAGCATAAGCTTGACATCTTTTGTGCTATGAATATCAAAATCAAGGAAGTGTAGATTTCATCTTTCATAGATGAAAATAACTCTTTGTTGCTTTAGAGAATTGAAAGGCAAAAATTAATTCTCAGGTTTTCACCAATGACCAAGCTGGCTTTTTCCTTTGGGTTTGATATGTACGTTTCCAAGTCACTTAATTAACAATATCAGGATACCAGTTCTGAGTGTTAAAGGTCACATGAGGGAACACCAGTCCTTTTCTTTATATTGCTTTTTTTTAGCAGTCAATACCAGCCACCTGGAGGATTGGCCACTACTAAGCCATAGCTTCTTTTGCAGTGACATTTGCTCAATAAATTTTTTTCATAGCAATAATTGAAAAGAGTCAAAATGGTGTGAAGAAGTAAATGTCATATTCCCACAATGCAATATAAACGGAATTCATAAAAGCTCAGTGACTCACAAGACAGGTTAATTAAAGCCTCTATGTGGCACATGTAAGTTAGCACAGAATTTGTTTGACCTCATTATTTTCATGACTGTATAGAATGAATCCTTTCTTAGAATGTCTAGCAGAGTGTGATTTAATATTAATTATAATCTATGGTATTGTTACTTTCTTTCTTTTGGATTATTTTAATCTGTATAATGTTGCAAGGCAGTAATGTTTTAAGGGCTGGATTTTAATATAAAAAGTTAAGTATTGCAAAAAGACAGCACAGTCTCTGTCTCTTAATCTGACTAAAAAATGGGCAGAGGACTTGAATAGACATTTTTCCAAAGAAGACATACAGATGGCCAACAGACACATGAATGTTGCTTAATATCACTAAGTATCAAGGAAATGTAAATCAAAACCGCAATGAGATATCACCACAACAGTCAGAATGACTGGTACCAAAAAGACAAGAAATAACAAATGTTGTCCAGGTTGTAGAGAAAAGGGAACCCTCCTGCACTGTTTGTGGGAAGATAACTGGTTCAGTCACTATGGAAAACAGCATGGTATTTCCTCAAAACATTAAAAATAGAAATACCATATCATCCAGTAATTCAACTTCTGAATATTTACCTGAAGAAAACAAAAACACTGATTCAAAAAGATATATGTACACTCATATTTATCATGGCATTATTTACAATAGAGAAAATATGGAAGCAATCTGTGTTCACTGATAAATGAATGGATAAAGAAGATGTGCCATATATGTGCAATGGTGTATTATTCAATCATAAAAAAGAATGAAATTTTGCCTTTTGCAACAACACAGATGGACCTAGAGGGTATTATGCTAAGTGAAATTAGTCTGAGACAGACAAATACCAAATTATTTCACTTATATGTAGAATCTAAAAAACAAAACCAAAGAAAAAAGAAAATAAACAGATACTGACTCATAAATAAGGGGAACAAACTGGTGGTTGCCATAGGGGAGGCATATGGAGATGGGAAAAATAGATGAAGGAGGTTAAGAGATACAAACTTACAGTTATAAAAGAAATAAGTCATGGGGATGTAAAGTATAGCATAGGAAATATAGTCAATAACATTGTAATACTCTCTATGATGACAGATGGTAACTATACTTATCATGGTGAGCATTGTGTAATGTATATATAAACATCAAAATCACTATGTAGTACACCTAAAACTAATACAGTATTGCATGTCAGCTATACTTCAATTAAAAATAAATTACTTGAAAAAGGAAACAGAAAAACATCTAAGAAAAATTTCCATAATATCAAAATAAAAAAACATACAAAATATACATTACATGCTATACATACTTTTCCTTAATGCTTAGCCTCTAGACCTAGATGTTGCCTTCCACAAGTTGTTAATGTTGTTTTATAATATTTATGTATCCCATATTATCTCAAATATTTAAGTAATCTTTATATGTTTAATAACTCTTTGAGAACAAAGATCCATGCTTACATGATTTAATGACTTGGTAATTTGTTTCCAAGAAAACATTAGAACCAAAGACTTCAAAAGTACATTGCATTGAAAAATTAAAAATAACTATACAGACCACTTTTTACCACATGGCAAATATTATACCTTGGGCATGATATGCAACTTGATTTCTGACATTTTGTGTCACCTTGAGTTTTAAAAATTCATATTGCTCCAAGAATAACATGAGAAAAATATACTAAACTATTTCATGGGGAATATGATTAATATTGAGGTGGTATTAGAAAAACTAGCAAGTTTGTGTTTCTAAAGTATTATAGGTGAGAAAATCAGAGTTACATAAACTATATACCACAAAGTATTGTTTCTCATTTATTAAATTTACCTTGCTTAATATCAATAGCTTCTACAACACCTGAAAAATCCTTTTAAATTGTAAACCTTAATTACCACCAATACTAATTTGTGACTTAACAATGTCCGAGACAAGTTAGGGAGGACAAAAATCTCTGATGATTTTAGATCACACCTTTTCCCTAGAAAGGGATTTTGCTTTGGTTAGATAGTCTCAATTTGTTAATACTCTGAAAACAGGTAGGAAACATACATTCATTTCAAAATGCAGGCATTGTCACTTTCTACAATTTCTGCATGGAAACATGCTTAGGAATCATCAATCTTGAATGCAAAATAATGTTAAATGATTCTTCTACCCACTTAACTTTTCTTTTATTCTTCCTTTTCTGCCAATCTCCTCTAAATTTTGTCTGATTTTAATACCACCATGTTTTAACTCATTTAATCTTATATGAGCTGGCCTCTGCCCCAACTAATCTATTAATTTTTTTTCCTTGGGAAAACATTCATTTCCTGATGACGAAATCTAATTTCTATTCTCACTTCTTATTCTCTTTGACTGTTATGCTATAACTGGGATTGGTGACTATATCTTTTTTCTTGTTAACATATTTCATTAGGGCTTTCATTCACTCCCTCAACATGTACTCCTTAGGGTTTGCTATGAGTTAGGCAGTATGCTCAGAGGGAGAAATGAAATTGGTGCATCAGGCATGAATGAGTTTCTCACTTACTCTGGATTTATGCCTGTTTCTATGATAATCACATTTCCATGTACTTATTAGATAAATATTTAAGGAGTACCCAATATGTGCCAAAGGATTCAGTGGTAGAGATACACTGACATTCAAAATCTACTTGCTGAAGTGGACTCTTGAAGACACAACAATCATTAATTCACTCATTCATTCAAAAATATAATTTACAGAACATACACCATTACACCATGTGTCAGGCACAGTTTAGGTGTTGGTGATATGGTATTTAGAAGAAGAAAAACCAACCTGTCTTATGGAGTTTATATTCTGCAGAAAAACACAATAAAGTAAATGAACAATATAATATGACTGAAGGTTATAAATGCTATGAAGAATATAAATCAGGATAAGGTTTAGAGGGTGAGAGACCTGGATGCTATATTTGGATAGAATGGTACGGAAAACACACTTAAAAGAGGTGTTTTTTTGAGAAAAATTTGATAGAAATGGGGGAGTGAAGCATGTGACTGTATGAGGAAAACAATTTCTAGCAGAAGGAGTATGAAGTGTGAACTCTTAGAGTGAGATCTTGTTTTATGTGTTTCACATACAGGAAAGCCAGTGGACTTAGCGGGCAGTGAGGGAAGAAACATGATTAGAATTAGAGTCAGGCAAACCAATTCATTTAGAGACTTGGAAATCATGGTACAAGTTTTATTCTAGCTGTAGTGGGAAGCCACTTGAGAGTTTTAGGATTCTTTTAACTTGCACGCATAAACTGTAGTGCAATAAGAAATGCATAGGGACCAACTGGAACTAAAATACTAACTAGTTCAAGGAAGATATGAAAGTGGCTTAGGTAGGTCAATGGCCATAAAAGTTATAAAAGGGCTTGTTCAGGATATATTTAAAAGATAGATTTTGTATAAATGGCTGATGTTTTCGGGAGTGGGATTATATAAGAAATATAGAACACAATTATGACTTCAGATCTGAAGTCAGATTGTGATTTTTCACCCAAGTGAGTGGAGAAGACTGTAGCATATCAGACTTACTCTACTTGCTGAAGTGAAAAGGCTGAGAGCAAAGATGCTTAGGGTGGGAAATAAAGAGACTGAGTTTATTTGTAATAAATTTGAAAGGCCTACAGACACCTAGTAGCCATCAAGTGGATTGTTAGATAACATTAAGCTAGAAAACATTGGGGAGAGTTGAGTGCTAGAAATCCATAGTTGAGAGTTGTCAGTCATAAGCCAGCTGTCACCAAAGAAGAGAATGTGGATAAAGGAGAAAATCTATATTGAGTTCTGGGCACTGACATTTAGAGGTCAGCAGTTGGAGGAAGGATAATCAAAGTAAAATAAAATAAAATAAAATGATCAAACAGGAACAAATTCAGCAATGTGTGGTGTCTGGGACACTTACTGAAAACAGTATTTCAAGGAGGAATCAATCATCAACTTTGTCTCATGCTATGGCAAAGTTTAGTAAATTATGCCCTGAGAATTGTTCATTGGGCTTGGCAACATGGAGGTCATTAGTAATCTTATTGTAAATGTTTTCAAAGAAGTGTGGATAATAACAGAATGAGTGTGGATGGGTTTAAAAAAGAATTAGAAGTGAGGAAATAGATGGAGCTAATATAGATAACTCTACTGAAAAGTTATTCTATAAAGTGGATCCTAGAAATGGTTTGCTAACTGGAAAAGAGTGTTGGGTAAAAGAAAAAATACTTATTTTTTTAAGTAGGGAAAGTGATAGAATAATTTTATGCTATGAGAAATATTCTAGAGAGAATGAAATATTAAGAAGAAATACAGCAGATATAAGTATGAGAGAATGGTGGCATTAGCCATGGAAAAAATACAATAGTCTAACATCAAATTCTAATGTTTTGGAATTCAGGAGATGACAGGAAGTCTTTCTGTGTATCTCCTTCTCTGTCCTAGTAAGTCTTTGCATTGGTTATCTATTCTGCTTACCAAATCATCCCAAAACTTAATGACTTAGAACAACCATGGTCATTTACTATTTCATAAGGTTAGGATATATAGGCCAGGAATTTGTGAGCAGCTCTGTTGGGCAGCTCTAGCTCAGGGTCTTTCATGAGGTGTATTTAACTGGGTCTTCAGTCATCTGAAGACTTGACTGGGACTGAAGGACCCACTGCTAAGGGGACCCACTCACATGGCTGGCCAGCTGGAGCTGACAAGGCAGATCCTCTTCATGTGGACATCTCCATGGGACCTTTTGAGCATCCTTATCACATAGTAGCTGGATTCGCCTTCAGCAAGTGATCCAAAAGATCAAGCCAAATGCATAAATGCCTTTATGACCCAGCTTTGAGCATTACACACTATCACATCTATCATCTATCATACTGCACCGTCCACACAGGTGAGCCTTGGTTCAACATGAGGAGGGATCACACATGGTATAAATAGCAGGGGATGAAGATCTTTGGTGGCCACCTTGAAGGCTGACTGCCATAACTACTAACCTTTGAACTTTTAACCTTTAATTATCCTCACAAATATGGAGATTTTACTATATGATTTTACTCAAGTTCCCTTCTAACTCTAAAATTTCATGAGTTTATTCTTCAGCTTGGCATATGTCTCTCCAAGGGAGCATATGAAGGAGAGGGCATAGAGTCACCTGGAATCTTCTGTTTCCCAGCCTCCTCCTAAATTCTATTCCTTCCAATAATTCTTTTATTTGGAAAGTAGGGTATATGATAGCTCGGCATATTCCAAAGTGCAGCAAGTAGTTTTTTCAATAGTAAAATGCTCATCAACTGGTTCATAAAGTAGACTGCAATATGTTTAAAAAGAAAACAACCACTCCCACCAAAACAAAAATTCCCTTGCTATTCTTATGTTACTGAATCTTAATTAGAAAGGGCAGCTTAAAGAATCCTCTACAAATGATATTAGACTACTAACAAAGAGAATATGTCCCAGTAAAGCAATGACTGGTGGTCTAATGGAAGGGCAAAACATTTTAGATTAAGAACCAGGTTTGAATTCTGCCTGTCTTAACCAACTAACTGACCTTCAGCAATCACCTAATTTCTGAGTCTCAGTTTCTTCACACATAAACTGGGAATTACAATTGCTATTGCGTAAGATTTTTTGGAAGAATTAACTGTATTAACCATGTGAAATGACTAAGACCATGCATAGCATATAATAGGTGTTATTTTTTTCTCTGACCTGTATGTTCATCTAATCTCATTAAGTACTCAGGCAACATAACCACTGAAGCAAGTACATATACAATGTATGAAAGCAAGAAAATTTTCAAAAGGAGCTTAAAATACCCACTCCATTAGGTATGTAAGACCCACATCAGTACTGGTGAGTGAGGTTCACAGCTGACTATTTGTCATTCTGTCCTGTCACCAGTGACTAGACCACTGAATGCTTCTCTCTAGTTTCTCTCCAAGACTGGAGCAGATAAAGTGGTGAAATAGAGTGTATGACCAACTATTCACAAGCCTCTAGTGTCCTTCCCTCTGGAGAATCATATGTCTCTACCTGTTGAACTCAAATGTGTCCACGTAACTTTCTTTGGCCAGCTAAATAAGACCTAGTGTGTGCTGCACCGCATTCCTGCTTCCCTCTACCACTGATGCTGCCAGTGTTCCAGACAGTCGTTGGGCTTTCAGCCCACGGAGCGAAGATGATGACACCACAGAGTGGAGCTCCAGCCAATGATCTCAAAAGGCGAGCAAGGCATAAACCTTTGCTTTTTAAGCCACTGAGATTTGGAGGTTATTTTTTACCTCTCCTGACTGAAACACAAGCCAAATGTGTTTAACAGTATTTAAAGTGGGAATATTTCTGCTGCTTTTTATTTATTTTTTTACCATAGTACCAATTTGAGAGCTAACTTGAAAAGACAAAGTGACTTGTACAATATTTCAAAGACATTAACTAGAGCCTACTTCACAGTTTTGAATTCCATATCCACTTGGAGAACCTAAAGGATCATCTTTATAAAAGGATGATTTTGTCAAGTGATCAATGTGGAGATTTATTTGGAGACAGCACTTGTGCTTTCCTATTTCTCCACTTCTGCACTTCCCTGCTCTATTTCTGCGCTTTCCTACTCCATTTCTGTGCTTTCCTGCTCAATCTTGCAGATTTTAGGGAGGTAGAGGTATAGTTCCTTTCTAGTTCTAATCCTAGCTATAAAGTTTTGAGAAGCTATAGTCCTTGAACTTGGGAGACACAAGTTTGGTGCCTGAATCCTGCCTGTGAATGTTGGAATGGACTGTGGACAGGGAATCTGACTTATGCCTGGAAAATTAAGTGGGCAAGAAAAATATGAGTTTTTTGGTGACTAAGTGAGGAGGGTGCTCCTTTATTGGGATGTGCTGATCTAAATTCCTCTAATTTGTCTGGGCAAGAGATATATTTGTATTTCTGGGCACAAGAGTGAACCACTGGGAAAAAAGAAGTTTTGAGAGGACATTTTCTTTCCCACCTGATAGAAGGGCAAGAAGACATCAGTAGAAAGTTGAGGCCGGCAATGTCCTGGCAGTCAAATGACCACACAGAACAGAGAATATCTGCCAAGCTTGGGGGAATTCAGGAGAATGAGACCCAGCACAGAACCTACTACGATCCCTTGAAAGCACCTCACAAGCTGAAGAGTCAGCTTTCTATCATCAGCATGGTCAGAGTACGGAGTTGCCCAGTTAAAAAAGTACTGTTTTACCCTGTGCTCTTCTCCTTCCCCCACATTTTTGATCTATGTTTAACAGCTGCTAGTTTAAGGGGAGAGGTGACTAGGAAGAGTGTACAGCGAAAGGACCATGCCCTTGGCCCTCTTGCTGTGGGAAGGGAGCAGGGAGAAGGTATGTGATTATATGACTGGGTGGAGTGTACCCTCAACATTGATCATAGTATACTGTGAACCCACTGAGGGGATGACATGGGACTTAAATTCTCTTGGTGTTCCATTTACCAAGTCCTCTCCCCTGCCTGGCGATTCTAGTGTGCACTTTTTCCTAATTTTCACAGACACTAATAGATAACCTGGAGAAGATGATTAAAGTAAACTAGGGTCAAATTTTTTATTTGTGTTATGAAATGAACATTATAATTTCCATACTGAGACTCTGTAATTGACTTACCATGACTGTGCAGTGGTCTGTAAGTAGGCAAAAAGGTAGTTTAACATGCTGAAGTTGTCATCAGAAGGAAGGGGAAGATTACCACCATCAAATATGAAAGGACACTGGAAGACAAAAAAATAAAATACAATTTTACTAGAATCTGCATTTCATCCTTGCTCAGTGTACTGTTTTCATGTAAACACATAGAGATAAAAAGAGAGAGTGATGAGAGAGAAAGAAGATAGCGTAACTGAACAAGAAAGAATCCTCTGTTCTATTCCCTCTTTTTCCACATCCTTTCCCACCTACCCCCTAAGGAGGCCTTTTAGAACAGCAAGTAATCAAGTTGATGTGATGCTTTAGGAAACAGGTGATCGATATGAACACAAGAGAAAGGTTCTTGTTTTGGCGGTGCTGTGTTTCATTATGTTGAGTTTTTTCTGTTTGTTTGTTTTTGTTTTTTTGGCATATTAGTTTCCCTGTATTTGAGTTAACTTGAAGAATGAAGGAATCCACTATGTTATATCAGGTTGGAATCATAAATATATCAGTCTAGCTCTGATTTCAAGGGACTACAGCAGGATGGAATTGTGACACAGAGGCCAAGACACAGGGGTAGCTAAAAAAAGGGATCAGTGACTTAGTTACTTCACACCATCACCTGGATTCTGACTTTGGCTGTGATCATTGACTAGTAAGACTATTATTTCTGATAATGGACAATAATTACATATTCTTCCAGAATTTCTGAAATCTATATCTATATTTTTAAAGGTAGATAAATATATATAGGTGGATGAATACATATAAATAGATATAGAGATATACACACAGACATTTCTAAGGCACTTACTAGCATTTGTTTTATTTATATTTTCTCTGCTACATAAAGCAATGTCCCTCCTCAGTTCAGTTCCCTGCTGAGTTTGTAACATGTTGCCATATGAAAAGTGAGTGTATGTGAGTGGAATTCGGTTGTAGCTTAAGTTGCAATCAACTAAGCTGGCAATCCGTTTCTCTGGACCCACATCTATTTCTGAAAGGTAAGCCTTCTAAAGAAGATTCTAGGTTTTATCACCTCCAGTGGTTTTGGAGTAGAACTTTCTGATAGGAAAAAAACAGTAATGACATGTTTACTAGGCATGTGAAGAAGATTTGTGATAGAAAGAGATTCTGAGGAATCCTCTGAGGGTTGAAAGGAGGGAAGATGGAGATAAATTTGAAATGGATGGTATTACTTTGTTACATTGAAGAGCTCTGGAATCTTAAATTACGTATATTTCAGTAGGTTTGACTTCTGCCTCTGATGGAGTGCCCGTATTCATGTGTTCTGTTAGTTTTCCCTTTTAGCTAGTTTCTCATCTCTTATTAAAAACTTGAGTGGCTGACAAGGGCACAGCCAGTGAAGTCTTAGCCAACAGTTTGGTGTGCTTTTAGCAGAGGGCCTGCAGGAACTAACTAGGGATGTGCATAGGCCAGTGGTGGAGGGCCTGCTTCACCAATAGTACTGACATAGGTGTGAGAATGCTACCAATCAAATACTGGCTGATAAGGCAGAGTGGACTTGGAAACATCCAGGCTTATGTCCTTAACCATGGCACCTAATTTGGGTGGTACAGGGAGGTGGGAGGTAAGACAGGAATCTCCTACCAACAGTATCTCATGCTGAAGAGTCAGGCAGCAAGTACCTTTTTTATCCCTGGAATTCTACTCCTGTTCAAAGCAGACCCAGAGACATTGACTATGGGTACAACAAATAATCCCTATGGTAAAACCAGGACAGGAGTTAGTTTGTGAAAACCAAGCCCAAATGCCTAAATTCCATGAGAAGTTATTTGTTCCAGCAGGGTAATTGAAATGCCAGTCAGTGAATGCTAAGAAACCTGCACCTCGGCCCAAGTCCTTGTGACTGGGAGGATGGGAGAAAGGAGATGGATAAGAAGAAAGGTGCAGCATGCTGGGTTTAGAGTAGCTTGGCTTGTGAGATTAATTCCCAAATTTACCCACTATCTAATGCTCCAAGCATGAATATGAATTCCCCTGAAAATTGAGGACAGAGGTTGAAGTTTGAAAACTTTGAGTGAGTGAAATTTTCCAACACCTAGACTTGAGCAAGTCTAGGAAAAACAGGACAATACAGTGCATATCCAGAGTGGAGTGAAAAAGAAAGGGGGAAGAATCAAAGAACATGTTTCCAATACATTCTAATGAAGATATGGAACCCCAGACCACACAGATCACAAACCAAATTCTTCTATGTTGAACTTTGAAATGCTCTGGGAGAAGAAATCCCTAAAAATACCTTTATCTAATGAAGCACAGCTTCTTGGTCTTAACTCCAGTCTGGAAGGGGTCATGATGGGAGAGCCAGACTCCTCTGAACATCACTTAACATTCCCAGGAGACAATTCCACACACCCCTTCTTGGGAAGTAAAAAGCAGACCTTTCCTCCTTTATTCGCAATTAGACTCAGAAACACACTGACTAAAGTACACAAGTGCCTTCTTCTTTATCCTTCCCCGAGGAGCTGAGGAACCCTTATAGGAATGAGCTCATGATGAATGCCAGACATTCTGAAGTCAGACATGAGAGTCTTAGAGGCTACTTATATTCCAAATTCTGGCTTACATATTAAAAATGTTTTACACTTAGGTTTTCAAAACTTTTTCTGTCAACAGTACAGCTTATTTGGTCTTTTTAAAAATTTTGAGCAAACATAGCAACAATAGCAAATTGAACAGCACGACACCCATTTCAGTCCAATACTCTGAATCTCCGGCTCTTGGAGGACTGAATGTGCTTTGAAATTTGGGTTAAATGTTCACTATTTAATCTAAATGCCACTATAATTACACCATCTCAAACCTATGCCTCTGATTCTTTCCACAGATACACAATTAAAATAAAGTCACATTATAAACAATGAAAATAAAATGGAATTCTGCAATTAAAAAGTCAAATGTTTCTCATGTTGAACAGAATGAGAAAAGGTATTAGTTAAAATACCAAATACCACAATCCATCAGGAAAACCAAGCAAAGCTTAAGTACAGAAGAGAGAAGGTGATATTAAATACAAAACCACATGTCTAATACTTGACATTATATATAAACATGAATTAAACTCCAAAGAAATATTTCTATTCTCTGTGGTGAACATTAGTGACTGCATTCCATATACATCACTTTTAAAACACAGCATGAGAAAAACACATGTAGCAACTTCTTCAGCTGGACCCATGCTTCCTGGTACAATGGCCCAATCCACAGCCTGTTATATTATACCCAGCCCAATTTGCTCTTATAAATAACCCTTTTGAACATCTGAGAGTACATGCTCTGATTGCAACCGTATCTTAAAAAGTTTCATCCAAATCAAGAGCAACAATATTGATAACAAAAAAAATCTATAAAGGAAACAGTGACTTTCAATCCTATCAACATTGCTAATCTGCAGAAATAATCCCTGCAAGTTTAAACATTAAATAAGAGCAATAATACAAGTGATTTGTTTTAAAATGTTAGTGAAGTTTTTGCTAGAATTACTACCTGGCATACTATTTGCTTTATTATCTTGTTATGAGTTTGAGGAATTGTAACTTCTTGATTATTTGCAGGGAAGTTTGACCAAACTATTGGCAATCTGTAGTTAATGTTTATTTAATAAGTAAATAGAATATATTCTGTTCCTAAAATTTCCATATTTGTACCATAAAATAAAGAATCCATGTATATATGAACATAAAGAGTAAATATGACAAATCAAACTCAATACAGAGATCAGTGAGGGGAATTATGACTAATAAGAAAGGTTATTACTATTGAGATGAATGTAACTAGCCTGCCTAACTAGCCATAAAAAAAATTTTTTTTTCTAGGTTTAAGGGTCAGAACAAATGTATATATATATATATATATATATTTGTATATATGTTTATTTATATCATATTATGTTATAAATATAGTTCATACATATATATTTGCAGGTTTAAGGATCAGAAAAATTTTAAATGCATTTATGCCACATGTATTCATATTAACGTATATCAGTAATGAAAGTGTTTAAAAATGTTTGTCTTAAAAAGATGCAGACTATATTACACTTACCATGTTAAGCACTTAAATATATATGTAATGCACTAGGCATTCTGTAGGATAAAACAAAACTAAAAACAAGACAGCTGGCCTCTGGAATGATAGGTTTTAGTTGTAAACACAAGTTTCTCCCTTAAGAAAAATTGAAGCTGGCTTGTCTGTCCTCCTTATAGCATATGACGGTGTTCATCCTTTCCTCCTTATTGGTATTTTCTACTTTAGTTTGTAAAGCAACATATTCTCTTGACTTTTTCCTCCTTTGTTTGTTTATTTATTTTTTGTCTTCTTTTCAATTCCCCTTAATTTTCCTGCCCTTTTCATATTGGTTATCCCAGATTTGTAGCCTCTGTTTTCATCTCTTCCTTATGGTATATCCTTTCAATAAGTCAGTCTCCTCTCCCTGTAGCATCAGTGCCCTTCCCATTAAACTTCTGTGTAGATTTCCAGCTCAACTCACAAACATGCCTGTGCTGTTACAACTCAAATCTATATTTCAGCTCAAATCTTTCTCCTGAGACATGATGCCTGTTGGACAATCTGTTTCATAAAGATTTTATTGACCTTGTAGTCTAAAAATTTTCCTTTCCTTATTTCCTATCTCAATTAATGACATCAGCACACATCTAGTTAAATAAGCTGGGAATCTAGATGTCCAGTTTGACATCACCTGCCTTTACCACCTACATCCATTCAGGCACCATATCTGCCTCTGACAGTTCTCAGCAATGTCCATTACTTTCCATCCACTTTACCAGGCAGCCTTAATTAAAGACTTTATAATTTCTCATGTGGCTGTTGAAAGTCCTCCTAACTGGTCTTCCACCCTCTTGGCTGTACTATTGAGGACGTAGTAATGCCAGAATTATCTCCCCCAAATGCAAATGTGATCATATACACACGTAGTCTTCAGAGGTCAAGTCTATGGTGTTGGTTACTCTTATTGGAGAAAAAAAATATTTAAATTATTTTATATTCTAAGTTCCTCTTTGTTGAAGAACAATAAAGTATAGCTCTCAGCATCTTTTCAGCACAAATTTGTAAGTAGTGTAATTATTTTTCTATTGGTATGAATTTGCATTTTATATTTAAGTTTCAATATAAGCAATGATTTAAATATACTTCTTAAAATGAACTTTCAGTTTGTCATTTTTCTCTTCAAACTTTCTAGTGGTACCAATCATTAAAAATAAAATCCTAAGTCTTTTCAGTTTACAATTCCAATATGATTTAACTTGCTGTTCCCTCTCTGATTATGTCTCCTTCCATATAGCATCCTCTCAATAAATGTTATTGAATGTTGTATTTTCAGCATTCTCAGGAAGGCAATACATGAAATTGTATTGCAATATTCCACAGATAAGATGATAATGGCTCATATTCTCTATGGATCTCATTTGGGCTGGTTTCAGGCATCTCTTTAGCATGATGCAGTCTTAGATATTTCCTTTGCAATATAAAAATCGTCTCAAACTAAGAATTCCAAAAAACATGTATTGTAAATTTCTCTGTGCTATGTAATTGCTATGGAGAAGGCATATGTTTGAATTAAAATATTTTAAGTTTAGTTCCTAAATTTACTGTAAAATTATGTGATTGGTGTCCTAGAAACTGATATAATGAAAACTGAAGGCTATGTCAGGTAATTATTTGAAAATAGCTTCGTACAGTTTAGGAAATTCTGTATTCTCTCTAATCATTTGAATAAAAGGATGAATTCAGAAACTCTAAGAGCAATATTACAGATGATCAGTATGAATTTAGTTAAATGGAGGAAAAAAATTAACTTTGAGCTTGCTATGGTGTACCAGATACACTGAAATTATAGTCCCTCCATTGAACATAATGACTTCATTCTACAAGCAGCACTAACTAGGGCTTTTCTCTTCATATTGTATAAAGGTGTACCTTATTATTTGGCTAATCACCATCTCTGGTCTTAAAAATAAAATGAATTTTCTATCATTAGATGTTTAAATGAAAGAATGTACCAATGTCCAGTCTATTCACATTTTTGGAGTAATTATCTTTTATGATTTCCTTTTTCTCTGTTTTGTCAGCACTTAACATTCTTTTATAAAAAGGACCTGTCCTCAGGGTGGGAGTGTGGAAATGCATAATTAAAGTAAGTCTTTATTACTTTACTGTTTGCTAATTAACCGAACACCTTCATCAGCAGAACTACCCAGCTTTCTTTCCTGGCAATGTGAGAATGAGGCTTTGTGCAGTATGTGTGGTATGGAGCAGTTGGATTTATTTTCATCATAAATGCAATGATATGGTGCGGAAATCAGTGAGGAGTGAAGGCATGGGTAATTAAAATGCTTTGTTTTCATTTATATGAAATGCCTTTATTCTATTTACAACAAAACAAAACAAAACAAAGGAGCAAAAATCCATACAGATACACAAAAGATAAAAGTCATATGAATTAGAAAGGTGCTCAAGTTAGTGCAAATCATGAGTATTAACTCAAGATAAGCTTATTGCGAATGGGAGCCATGCAATGAAATGATCGACTTCAAAACAAAAATCTCAGTATGCCATTTCCCTTATGAAACACTGCTGTGTTTTACACTATTGACACGTGGGTCCTGTATGCCTTACCGGCCTCCTCTGCCAACACTTCCGTCACTGTCTGGACTCCAAGCTCAAAGGTGTTCTTTGAGTTCTTTGCTATGCCATGCTCCTTCTGGCCTCAAGGCCATCTAGTGCGTTGTTTCCCATGCTTGGAAAACAACTTCTTTCTCTACCCATTAATCCATTTCATTCATATTTCAGAATTCAAAGTGGATTCTTCACCTCTGAGAATTCTTCTGTGTCACCTGGAGCCCTAATTAGCAAATGGGGGAGATCCCACTTCTTATAAAATATTGAAGAATATGTAGAAGCATTTTTTACTTTAATTGTGAATGCTGGACTGAGCGCTGCTACTTTTAGGACCAGGATGCTATATGATCCACAATGTGAGGTCAATTTCATACATTAAAATACTGTCCTTCTCAAAATGCAAATAGTGTCCCCATTGAGAAATACTGACCAGAGAATAGATCAAGTCCTTTATTAAAATTTCTATTAGTGCTCTTATCTCTACATTTATTGCAATTTTAAACAAGTAATTTAATTGGTTATTTAATATTAAGCCAAATGAAATTATTGGGCAAAAGGCAGGGATCTTTATTCCTGAGGTACTCTCCCAGGTAAGGAGAATTTAAAAAGTATAGTATTTCTGATGTCTCATTCTACATTCAGAATGCTTCTTTACTTGTTCTACCTAATGGGAGGGGAAGGGCTTATTTGATATATAAATCTGGAAAAATAAAACCCAGGAGTCCTGTGTAGTTTATTTCCTCTCTTGGAATTGGGCTGCTTACAATCCTGCTCTTCCTTTGGGAAACTTTACAGAATTGCTGTGTCTCAGTAGGTAAGTCTGCCTCACTGTGGAGTACAATTAATGAGCCCATTTATTTTTCTTGCTAAACTACATCTTCTACCAATAATAAAAATGACATTTGGCCTCCATCTGACACTGTTTTCAAACTCTCAGTTTGTTAGCCCCCTTAGGAAAGTCCATTATTTCATTCTTAGGCCAGGCCACTTATTAAGAAATGAGTCACAGGAAGCCAAATTTTAGGGAGTATAATATAAGCAAATATAGACAAAATAACAAACAGGTGGAGTATAAGCAAATATAGACAAAATAACAAGGCTTGTATGGCCACGCCTTTGCGTCTGGACAAAGAGAGTGTTTTGATTTGATTTTTTTCAGTTGCACAGTTAAATTTCAACTGCTACAGCCTGGATAAGATGCTTTGAGCAGCACAGGGACACTTGGGCATTGGGCAGTGGGCAGGCACAGGTAGCCTGGCGAGGAGAACTCAGGTCATACAGACCTCAGTGAAGGCACAGGCCTGCACAAGGGTCAGAGAATCAGCCAGAAGGTGACCCTCAGCAAAACTGCTGCCTCTTCATGATGTGGGTAATATCAGGCTTTATATGTGAAAAGCAGAGCCTTTCCTGAGAAGACACAGGTGAGGAAAGCTGCAGCACGGAAAAGAGTCTGTCCAGTTATGGGTCTCTTAAACATCAGAGGCAGGAACTATATTTTCTGTTTTTAATCTCAAAGATGGCTGAACTTTTTATGTGCTGGACAGCCCTGAGGGTAACTAGGTTAAAATTATTAATTACAGAGAGGCCTATGTAAATAGAATTAGGTCAGTTGCCCCTAATTCCATTCTGAATTTGGGACCAAGAAAGAAAATCTGGAGGAACAGTTCTTAATTTCAAACAGTTTACACATTGGCTCAAGATGGAAACTACCCAAGTAATTTCTGAGTGTGGTTTCAAGGTGATTCAGTCATAACTGTGCCCATGGGTTTTGCTGGTATTCTAGAACATTTCCAAGAACTTTATGAGAGACAAAAGTGGAGAAATGGTAAAGTCAACAAACTCACAGGGCAGTGGAGTCGTTCCTCTCTGACTCTAGAGGACCAGACTTCAAAAGCATTAACCACAGCTTCAGTTCAGAAAGGGACTCAGGGGCAGTGGTAATAGGACACAGGACTGAATTGCTGATTCTTAGGAAATGGTGGTAGTCTTATTACTAGAAAAACTTACCCTGAATGCTGCACCAAATGCTAGGGACTCAAAGCTGAAGGGAAACAGACATTACAAAAGTTTGGAATATGTTGACTTGGAAAGAAAAGCAAAACGTAAGACCCAGTGACTATGTCTATCACTGCTATGACAATTTTCTCAAAAGTCACTCTCTGAGACAAGATATGGTAGATGGAGGAGACCTCCACTATCACCCTCCCCTGATATTTCAAGAGTACAATGTCAAATTCATCTCTAGGTAGAAGTTTCTTCTAATTTAATTTCACAGGTCTTGATTCTATAATAGTTACTAGCATTTTAATAGGACTGAACCCAAATGGTTTTCTCTACTTCTCTTTCTTAGATACTCTTGAAGTCCTTCTGTATTTTTTGACCAAAATTGAAGGAAAAAATTTTCACTTTATTGTCATATTTGTTTCAGCTTTTATTATTAGAAATTTTTACTGTATTCTTTTAAACTCACTGCAAAACCTCTGATATGGTATATTAGAAACATGACTAAAGTAGAGGGCAGAAAAAAGATGGCTGCATGAGAAGTGAGACAGAAATCTACCAAAACTACATGTAATATGAAAATACAGCAAATACAACTAATCCTAAAAAAGTGACCAGAAATAAGATTGCACCAGCCAGCCTATATCTGGGAAAAGAGAACATCTCACAGAAAAGGGTAAACTAACAAAGCTGCAACCCAGAAGGACCTGATCCCTCCCCGCACCCCAGCTTATCTGGTGGGAGGAAGAGAAACAGAACTGGGAGGGAGTAGAAGCCCAGGACTGTTAATACCCAGCCCTGGAGATCTACTTTGGGAGCACAAACCCACATTGCATGGTGCTAGGGAGATTAGAGGGGTTGGAAAGCAAAGTCACACAGAAGACGAGAAGAGACTGAGATTCTAGCCGCTTCTGGAGAACAGGTTCCCACAACTGGCTGTTCTGGGACAAAAGAAAGGTGGGTGCTTTGAAAGACTTCCCCACAGTGAGAGGGCTGCTAAAGGGGCAAGGACTACACAGAGCTTTCTGCTCAGGAGAAGGAACAGGTGACAAAATCATCCTGAGACACTCAGTCCAGCAGGTTGGGAACTTTCAGGAGCTTCAGGTGCTCCATCTCCCTAGCTGGCAATGCAGCCTTGAGGTGCCTCACTGCAATAAGCAGCCTTCTGCTCCTTCATCCTGGATGGAACCTGTGTGAGAAACTGCTACCCCCATCATTGCTCCAGGCCAGCAGGAGGGCAGCCCTACCTATGGGAGATATAGGGTCTTAACTCAGAGGCTGATCCCTGCATGCACGGCTCACTGGCCTTGACAGTGGAGGCAGGCATTGCGGCTGGGAAGCAGGAAAGAGCTCTCTCCTTAGGGTAGACACTGGCACCACTCATCTGTGACCCATATCATCACTACAGGTGTTGGGCAGCTACAAGAGCAGAATTTCTGGGCACTAGAGGGGACTGCATACATAAACCTAATATTTCTCATTATCCAATAGGATTATGAAAAGGCAGAATAACCTTGTTCAATCCAAAATCTCTCAGACACCAGAAAGAAGCCTCAGTGAAACTGAAATCACCAATATTCCTGAAAAATAATTCAAAATAAAAATCATAAGCAGGCTAATGGAGCTACAGAAAAATAGTCAAGATCTAAAAGATGAATTCAAGGGAAAGATAGACACTTTGAAAAATAAGGTAGCTGAAATGAAACATAAAATGGAGGGATTTAAAAGCAGATTAGATGAGGTAGAGGAGATGGTAAATGGAATAGTAAATAGAGAACAGGAATACAAAGAAGCTGAAGCAGAGAGAGAAAAAAAGAATCTTTAGGAATGAAAGAATATTCAGAGAAATGCGTGACCAATCCAAATGGAACAATATTCACATTATAAGTGTTCCAGAAGAGAGAGAAAAAGGGATAGAAAGTGTCTTTGAAGAAATAATTGCTGAAATTTTCCCCAATCTGGGGAAGGAAATAGTCTTTCAAGCCATGGAAGTGCACAGATCTCCCAACACAAGGGAACCAAGGAAGACAACACCAAGACATATAATAGTTAAAATGGCAAAGATCAAGTATAAGGACAGAGTATTAAAAGCAGCTAGAGAGAGGAAAAAGATCACCTACAAAGGAAAACCCATTAGACACCTCATCAGACTTTTCACCTTACAGGCCAGAAGGGAGTGGCATGATATATTCAATGCAATGAAATAGAAGGGCCTAGAATCAAGAGTACTCTACCCAGCAAGATTATCATTTAAATTTGAAGGAGGGTTTAAGAAATTTCCAGATAAGCAAAAGTTGAGGGAATTTACCTCCTGGAAACCATCTCTACAGTGTATTTTAAAGGGTCTGTTCTAGATGGAAGTGCTCCTAACACTAAATAGCTGTCATCAGAGAAAATAAAACCACAGTAAAGGAAGTAGACCAATTAATTGCTAACAAAATGCAAAATTAAATAAGCTACCTGCAAAGTCAAAGAATACACAAAGAGTACTGAATATTACACCTAACATATAAAGAGTGGAGGAGGAAGAAAAAGAAGGGAGAAAAAAAATGAATCTTTAGACTGTGTTTATAATAGCATAAGTGAATTGAGCTAGACTTTTAGATAGTAAAGAAACTACCCTTGAACATTTGGTAACCACAAATCCAAAGCCTTCAACAGCAATAAGTACATATCTATCAATAATCACCCTAAGTATAAATGGACTGAATGCACCAATCAAAAGACATAAAGTTACAGAATGGATAAAAAAGCAAGACCCATCAATATGCTGCACACAAGAGACTCATGTCAAACCCAAAGATATACACAGACTAAAAGTGAAGGGATGGGAAAAGATATTTCATTCAAACAATAGGGAGAAAAAAAGAGGTGTTGCAATACTTGTATCAGATAAAACAGACTTCAAAACAAAGACATTAACAAGAGATAAAGAAGGACATTATATAATGATAAAGGGGTCAGTCCAACAAGAGGATATAACCATTATAATTATCTATGCACCCAACATAGGAGCACCCAAATATGTACAATAAATACTAATAGAAATGAAGAGAGAAATAGAATGCAATGCATTCATTTTAGGAGACTTCAACACACCACTCACTCCAAAGGACAGATGAGCCAGACAGAAAATAAGTAAAGAGACAGAGGCATGGAACAACACATTAGAACAGATGGACCTAACAGATATCTATGGAACACTCCACCCAAAAAAAGGATATGCATTCTCCTCAAGTGCACATGGAACATTTTCCAGAATAGATCACATACTAGGCCACAAGAAGAGCCTCAGTAAATTCAAAAAGATTGAAATTGTACCAATCAACTTATCAGATCACAAAAGTATGAAACTAGAAATAAATTGGCAAAGAAAACAAAAAGGCCCACAAACACATGAAGGTTTAACAGCATGCTACTAAACAATCAATGGGTCAATGACCAAATTAAAGCAGAGGTCAAGCAATATATGGAGACAAATGAAAACAACAGCTCAATGCCTCAAATTCTGTGGGATGTAGTTAAGTCAGTTCTAAGAGGAAAGTATATAGCAATTCAGGCATATCTCAAAAAAGAAGACCAATCCCAAATGAACTGTCTAAATTCACAATTAATGCAACTGGAAAAGGAAAAACAAATGATGCCTAATGTCAGTAGAAGCAGGGATAATAAAGATCAGAGAATAAATAAATACAATTGAGAAGAATAAAACAATACAAAGAATTAATGAAACCAAGAGCTGGTTCTTTGAGAAAATAGACAAAAATAAATAAACCCCTAGCCAGACTTATCAGGAAAAAAGGAGTCAAAATCAGAAATGAGTGAGGAAAAACCAGTATGGACACCACAGAAATACAAAGAATTATTAGAGAATACTATGAAAAATTATATGATAACAAATTGGATAACCTAGAAGAAATGGATAACTTTTTAGAAAAATACAACTTTCCAAGACTGACCCAGGAAGAAATAGAAAATATGAACAGACCAATTACCAGGAATGAAATTGAATTGGCAATCAAAATACTACCCAAGAAAAAAATCCCTTGACCAGATGGTTTTAATGCTGAATTGTATCAGTCATTTAGAGAATATCTACTATCCATCCACCTTAAAGTTTGTGAAGAAGTAGAAGAGGAGGAAATACTTCCAAACTCATTCTATGAAGCCAGCATCACTCTAATACTAAAACCACACAAAGACACCACAAAAAAAGAAAATTACAGACCAATATCCCAGGTGAACATAGATGCAAAACTACTCAACAAGATATTAGCAAATTGAATTCAAAAATACATCAAGAAGATCATATATCACGATCATATGGGATTTATTCTAGGGATGCAAGGATGGTACAATATTCAAAAATCCATCACTATCCACTACATCAACAAAAAGAAGGACAAAAATCACATGATCATCTCCATAGATGCTGAAAATACATTCAACAAAATTCAACATCCACTCATGATAAAAACTCTTAACAAAATGGGTATAGAGGGAAAGAACTTCAACATAATAAAGGCCATATATGACAAACCCAGAGCCAACATCATACTTAACAGCGAAAAACTGAAAGCTTTTCCTCTAAGACTGGGAACAGGACAAGGATGCCCACTTTCCCCACTTTTATTCAACATAGTACTGGAGGTCCTAGCCACAGCAATCAGACAACAGAAATAAATGAAAAGCTTCCAATTGGCAAGGGAAAAGTTAAACTGTCACTGTTAGCAGATGACATGATACTATACATAAAAAACCTTAAAGAATGTACCAAAAAACTGCTAGAACTAATAACTAAATTCAGCAAAGTTGTAGGATACAAAATTAATACACAGAAATCTGTTGTATTCCTATATACTAACAATGAACTAGCAGAAAGAGAAATCAGGAAAATAATTCCATTCACAACTGCATCAAAAATAATAAAACACCCAGGAATAAACATAACCAAGAAGTGAAAGACCTATACCCTGAAAACGACAAGACCCTCATGAGAGAAACTAAGAAAGACACCAAAAAATGGAAAACATTCCATGCTCATGGGTAGGAAGAATTAATATTGTCAAAATGGCCCTCCTGCCTAAAGCAATCTACAGATTCAATTCAATCCTTATCAAAATACCGATAGCATCCTTCAACACACTAGAGCAAATAGTTCTAAAATGCATATGGAACCACAAAAGACCTCAAAGAGACAAAACAATCCTTACAAGGAAAAATAAAGTGGGGGGATTACGCTCCTTGACTTCAAGTTGTGCTACAAAGCCACAGTAATCAAGACAATTTGGTACTGGCACAAGAACAGACCCATAAATCAATGGCATAGAATAGACAGTCCAGATATAAACCCACACATATAAGGCCAGTGAATATACGATAAGAGAGCCATTGTATGTACAATGGAGAAATGACAGCCTCTTCAACAAAGGGTGTTGGCAAAACTGGACAGCTACATGTAAGAGAATGAAACCAGATTATGGTCAAACTCCATACATAAAAGTAAACTTGAAATGGATCAAAGACCTAAATGTAAGTCATGAAACCATAAAACTCTTAGAAGAAAACATAGGCAAAACTGTTGAATATAAACATGAACAACTTTTTCATGAACATATCTCCTCGGGCAAGGGAAACAAAAGCAAAAGTGAACACATGGGACTACATAAAACTAAAAAGCTTCTGTACAGCAAAGGACATCATTAGTAGAACAAAAAGGCATCCTACAGTATGGGAGAATATATTCATAAATGACATATCCAGTAAGTGGTTAACATCTAAAATATATAAATAGCTCATATGCCTCAACACCCAAAAAGCAAATAACCTGATTAAAAAATGGGTAGAAGGTCTGAACAGACACATCTCCAAAGAAGAAATTCAGATGGCCAACAGGCACATGAAAAGATGCTCCACATCGTAATCATCATGAAAATGCAAATTAAAATCACAATTAGATATCACCTCACACCAGTTAGGATGGCCAACATCCAAAAGAGAAGCAACAAAGCAACAACAAATGCTGGTGAACATGCAGAGAAAAGGGAACCCTCCTACACTGTTGGTGGGAATGCAATTAGTTCAACCATTGTGGAAAGCAATACGGAGGTTATTCAAAAAACTAAAAATAGAAATACCATTTGACCCAGGCTCCTAGGAATTTACCCTAAGAAAACAGGATCACAGAATCAAAAAGACATATGCATCAGTATGTTTATAGAGCACTATTTACAATAGCCAAGATATGGAAGCATCAGTAGATGAATGGATAAAGAAGATGTGGTACATATATACAATGGAATATTATTCATAAGAAGAGAACAAATCCTACCATTTGCAACAACATGGATGGAACTAGAGGGTATTTGCTCAGTGAAATAAGCCAGGTAGAGAAAGACAAGTACCAAATGATTTCACTCATCTGTGGAATATAACAACAAAGCAAAAACTGAAGAAACGAAACAGCAGTAGACTCACGGAACTCAAGAATGGACTAGAGGTTACCAGAGGGAAAGGGACTGGGGAGGGTGGGTGGGAAGGGAAGGAGAAGGGGATTAAGGGGTATTATGATTAGCACACATAATGTAGTGGGGGGCATAAGGAAGGCAATAAAGCACAGAGAAAACAAGTAGTGACTCTACAGCATCTTAACTATGCTGATAACAGTGACTATAATGGGGTATGTGCTGGGGACTTGATAGTAGGGGAATGTAGTAACCACAATGTTGCTCATGTGAAACCTTCATGACATTGTATATCAATGATACCTTAATAAAAATAATTTTAAAAAGTGACCAGACATAATTTTGGATGAGTGAATTTTTAGCCCTGGCAACAGAGTAGCTATTAATGTTTGTATAATTTGTTCTGTAAAAAACTGACAGTTGCTATACCAAAATCCATTCTTTTCTTCTTTTTTAATATCTGCTTTCACTATTTTATTTATGTGCTTAATGGAGGTTATACTTACCAGATTCTTTGCTATTCATTAAATGTAGCCTTGTCACTAATTGTAATGAAAAGTAAGCAGAAAAATATGTAATTTCAAAGAAAATTCATTAAAAGATGTTTGGCATGTATTGTTTACCTTTTTTATTTTATTTTTTTGGCTTTTCTTATTAACCTTCCGTACTGTGCTCTGAAAAGCAGATGTGATGGTAGAGATAAGGCAACCATCCTGAAGTATGACATTAAGGGCCACGTGCTACGGATGGGCAAGTGGAGAACTGGAAGGAGCCTGGGTCCGCATGAGTCTTCCACTTGGGAGATGGATGTTTTCATACCAGCCTGTAAGTCAAGGTTTTCCAGATAAACAGAACCAACAGGAAAAATATAGATGACATAGATAGATATAGATAAAGATATAGATATAGATATAGATATGAGGAGATTTATTATATGTGTTGGCTCACAGTTACAACGGCTGAGAAGCCCTACAACCTGTTGTCTGTGAACTGTAGACGCAGGAAAGCCAAGGGTGCAATTCAGTCTGAGTTCAAAGGCCTGAGAACTAGAGGGATGATGGTGTAAGTCCTGGTCTGAGTCAGAGAATCGAGCATACCAAAGTGCAATGGCAGAAGAAAATGATGTTTTAACTCAGACAGAGAGAGAAAGAATACAAGTTGACACATAAAATTAACATAACAAACTACCCTGAAGGTGGATTGTCTGAAACATGTAGTAAACCCGATACATTTTTAAGTGATTTCAGAGCCTCCGTGAACAAATCTGAGAAGGACTCTGAAAAGGTAGAGTGTTCAGTATTCTTAAAAAGGTTGGATAAGGACTGTCCTCAAGGAATTTTCTTTTTCTCAGAGAAAACAGTCACAGTTGATCTGTTTATCATACATTTGATGGTAAAGCCCAATGAGTTAGCATTAAAGAAAACCTAGGAGAATGTTTTTTCCCCACAGTTGCTCCTTTCAGGTGGTGGGCGCTCAGTGAACCTGGCATTCCCAGCCTCCCCCTGTCCTCACTCCATCCAGGGAAGGGAAGTATGAACTGCACTTATTCAGCTGAGTTCCTCTGTCCTCTCTTGTTTCTCTTGGGCGTGCACTGTCTTCAGGAAGCTGCAGTTCTCTTCTGCTTAGCCAAGAACAGTTTCCTGGGGCAGATCCCACCGTAACTGCACTGGAAATTTGCCCAATTTGGGGTTCCGTTGGCTGACCCATTTGACTGCTACATCCTGTGAATTTACACTTTGTCAGTAATGAAGGTGACACGTGCTCTGTCTTCACTTGTCATTCCCTTTATTTTTCAGTTAGTTCAGAGACTTTGAGGGAAGAAGGCAGCTACTTTTGGCATCACTCTCAAGTGCAAACATTTGATTTAATCTCAAGAGTTTTGAGGCTTGAGACCAGGAATAAAATTTTAGAGAGCTGGCAGAATAAACAGAAAGAACCTAACTCCTCTCTAAGTGCCCAGGCTCCAGACAGTTCCATGTTGGGTGTATTAGAGACCTGGCAGGACAGGATACATTGGATAAAAGGAGGAGAGATGAATGAAGACAGTAGACTGGGCACAGACAGAGCCTTGTGGACAGGAAAGATGGAGTCAGGACTTTGGGTCAAGAGAAGCAGCAAAGCCTTTGGTAAATATCCCCCTATCACTCTTCTCCTTCCCTGTGTCCTCTCACCAGTGCTCTTTATTGGCCAAACCAAAACAAAACTCAGAAGGCACAGGAGACCTTTAATATATTGAACACACGTCAACAGCTGGGGGAACAGAGCTGGCTGGAGAAAGGGATGGTATGGAACTGGAGAGACAAACAGAATTTCACCACACAGATTTCCCAAAAGAAAGAAGCCTTCACTGGATAGTGTTATTACAATGGACTGGACATTTTAGTTTTTGAAATAAGGCTGATTTTAAATAAAAATGATTAAAAAATTATTAGCCTAATCTGACAAGTAATCTTTGAACAGGGAGAGTACTAGTCTTCAAATTATATCCAAGGGGGGTGGGAAATGAATACAGTTATTAGGTATCTGCAGCTTACTAAGTTGAGCTCATTCAATGAAATGGGTGCAAATCTTATTTCAGTGTTTCTCAGTTTTAGCTCTACTGATATTTTGGGCCAGATGCACTGAATGCTAGTAGCATCCCCAAGTTGTATAACAAGAAAAATGTCTCCAGACATTGTCAAATCCTTTGGGGGCAAAATCACCCCTGGTTGAGAGCCACCAAGCTCTGCTAACAAATAGGTGTGAGGTCCTGTGGTAATTTTTCAGGTCACTTTTTAGTTTTCATTAGTCATACCGCCTCCCTTGCCCTAAGTAACATGGATAACTAATCCATTTCATTAAACATTAATTCTTTTAGCAACTGATAGGAACTGAGAGGCAGATGATAGGGTGTTGTGCTCAGCATGAAGACTTTGTAGCTTTTGTAGTGTTTCCTAGTATAGTTAGTTCTTTTCTCTCCTCTCCTCCTCTCCTCCTTTCCCTTCCCTTTCCTTCTCTCCCTTCCCTCTTCTTTCTTTTCCTTTTTTTCCCATGAATTGCTTCCCAAGTTAGCTTGAGAGTAAAAAGAAATGAACTTCTCAACTAAGAATTTGATATTCTGGCCCAACTACCCGGGTAGAACTACAGTGATAGAACAGCCCCTGAATGCAGTGTTTCTTTTTCTTTTCTGAAGCCCCTGCCTCTCAGACAGTATGCTTAAATTATGACCTAATTTCCCACCGTAAAGCCACAAAGAATCCTCCCAATATGGATTAGGAATTGATCCAGAGGTGCAAATCTTTTATTTTATTTTACAGGAGAATGAACAGTTTCACACACCCATATTCACATGTGATTAAGGGGTAATTACTACTAAGCTCCTAATTAAGATATTTGTAATTGCTAAAACTTCATATTCATAATCCAAAATTAGCACAAAGCTTAGTGAGGGATCTGATTTAGTATACTGACAACATCTGAATACGCATGAAGTCCAATAGTTGATATTTTCCCCTTTTATTTACAAATCACTTCTGTTTTAGCATCATCCTCATTTTTATTGTCATTGTCTGTTGCTCTTTTACTTTGTCAGTGGTGTGAAGCAGTCTATACTGGCATATTTTGGGCATCAAATTTATTATTTAGGATTTATGGTAATTGCGAATTGTTAATCGCAAATTAACAACACTGAACTGTTAAAACAAGTGCATAATTTCCTTTAAAATTGTCATGTATGCTTCCTCTTCATTCATAACAGAATGCATGTTAACTTGTATGCTTTTAATAACTTTTAATAAAGCAAATAAATGAAGTGAACTTTCAGGAGCAGATAAGATTTGAGCTTACAGCGCATTGAACATAAAGCAAAGTACGGTTTAGAAGCTCATCCTCTTTTAAAAAGTAAATGATTATTGTTTCACTTATGCTCCTTCCTACTATTTATTGTCTCTGCTTATTTTTATTATTTTATAGAAAGTACCATTTCATGGGCTAAATAAGACAAGAGTCTTTCCTTCAATATGCTTGTCTCTTAAGCTGTTAAATAACTGGATTTCATTCTTTTGATCCAGTTGAGAACATTTTTAGCATACATGTTTTTGTTAATTGTTATAACAGATCATTTGCCCTCAAAAGAACATATGATGTTTTTTCTAACTTTTTTTGCCAATTTCTTCTGTCACCTAAATTTTCTTCATAGGGTAGTGTAGTGGTTCTCAGACAGAACATAATAATTTTCTTATTTTGTAATTTTTTTAGTTTACTGTATTTTTCATGCAATTAAATTATTTAGTCAAATTTATTAGTTTTTTTCCTCTTTGTTATTTCTAAGTTTTATATCAACCTTCTTTCTCCGCTGCTCATAACTTCTAGAATTTTTATATTATTATTTCCTTACAATTAATGTTTTAATTACTCTGAAGTTGATTTTGGTATAATAGCAAGTTAAGTAGCCAACTTCACTCTTTAATTTAAAAAATTTTTCCTAATTGCCTAGTCATTCATCCCAACACCATGTTCCAGTATTTATTTTTCTTTATTGACTTCATATTATATGATATATATATATATGTATATGTGAACATCTATTTTTTGACTCTGTTTTGTGTAATTGATCGTTTACCAACAGCTAAATTCTTTAACTGTCATTTTGAATATTTTAAACACAGATTAGGGATAGTCTCTCATTAATAATCTTCTTCAGGACAGCCCTAGGAATTTTCCCTTATCTTTTAAATAAACTTTACCCCTTCTCCTTATTTCTCTTCTCCTCCCCTCAAGAAAAACATGTTATTTTGTTTCAGATAATATTTATTAATTTTAGAAGAACCCACATAGCTAAAATAATGTATTTTCACTGCAAACCAGATGTGCATTTCCATTTTTCATATTTTTTATGCTTTTTTGTTGGAGTTTTAGTTTTCTTCACATAAGAATGTTTCTTACTAAAAATATATGAAGCTGTCTTATTTATTTTGTTAATATTAAAGAAGCTATCCTTTCCTCCTTTAAAGTGTTTTTCTCTGATTAATTTTAATAAAAAAATAATATGAGCTATTATGCTCTACATGCTCAGTTCATGACTAACATTTGAATTAGTTTTATTATTTTTAAAAATTCTTTGATTGACTCTCTTGTGTTTTCCAGGTATAAAATTTTAGAACAATATTTCCAAATATAAATGTATTTCTTCTACTCCCAAACCCACAGTTCACAGAATTCACCACCAGTACTACCTGCCCACATTGAGAGAACTGAGTCATTCAATGAGGAAACAAAACAAAAGCTAGAAACAATGAAACAGAAGAAACAGAATGCACAGTTTCCCTCAAGTAGAGAATAAATGAGTGGGCTAGCCAGGAAGAAGCAATTAGTGGGAGCATAAAAGGGGCTGGTCATGAGAACGAGAGAGAGAGAGAAGAAACTCGTCCACACTGGGGACTGGATGGGGCACTTCCAGGTTTTCTCCATTTTTTCAATCTCCCACTCAGAGGGGTGGATTGATTTATGCAGATGGCAAGCTTGGGAAATATAAATTGGATATGCTAGGCTCAGCCGCTCTCTCTTCCTCTCAAGAATTACATGCCTGAACCTCTGGATTCAGCATTGTGTGTGGATGAATAGGTGAAGCCGCCTAATATTGGGTTAGGAGACCAAATTTGCTTTCACATTAAGATATCTTCCAATGGAAACTTTACAAAACTAACAGTGGTATTTTGGTATCCATTTGTAAATCCTTTGTCTTCTATGCGAATTTATTTAGAACCCAGGGAAGAAAGAATTGGAATTCGATTGGGCCTCTCAAAGACCTGAACAAGAATTTAAGGTCTCTGAGGGGAGAAATCCCATCTTTTTTTTTAGTATTCTTTCCTGTATACTGTGGCTGAGAGTGACAACTATGGACTCAGACTAAATTGGTTTCACAATCTGGCTACACTATGTGAGTTAAGAATCTTCAATAAAACTCATTTTAATAGTGAAAAAAAAACTGAATAACAGTAGTATCTACATAAAAATGTGCCTGTGAGAATTAAACTAAAACCTATGATAAAGTTTACACAGTGAACATTACAATCTAAGCAGTCAATAAAAGTTAGAGATTATTACAATGACACATAGAAGGTAAAAAAATAAATATAACCTTAAGGAAATGTAATCTATTGAAAATAAGAGTGGATTAGTTAATAGGAAATTTGAACTCAAACATATTTCCAGAGTTGTGCAAGTACAAACATCATCTTCCAAAAGGGAAATTTCTATAACAGCCGAAAAAGAGGTTTTTGTGAAAATCAGGCCACACAATTTATTCATAAATTGGTAAATAAACATATGAATTTATCTCAGAAATTTTAGGAGAGTTGATTATTAGAAAATCTATAAATAATATACTTAACTGGTGAATATGTGTTATTTACACTATTTAAATTAAATAAGATTATTATATATGTTTGTGAGTGTATCTATATATTATTTCTCTATATATACCTATATCCGTGTCAATATCTATTTATCATCTATCTGTATCTATCCACCTCCTTTTGGGGTGCTCTCTGACTCACTATCACATCTATGAGGTTGACCAGATTCCCAGATGAGCCATGGGGCCTCTGCCTCTGGGGTCATCCCAAGCCCCCATACTTGGGCAACTGTTCCATGTAAGTGGTCTCACAGGTGGATCACCTCTACTGATCAAACAAGACACTACCAGAATTGTATTGACACACTGATTTTGCATGTTTCTTATTCACATGGAATACAGGACAAATTCAGGGCTTTGGGGCACCCATAGTTCAGCACCGATCCTTGGGTTTGAGCAATGGGCAGGCATTGGCTCTCGCATGTCTGTGTTACAACCATGGTGCTGTCTCCAGAGTGGTAAGGGTGGCAGCAGATCCTTTGCCCTGTGCACCAATCGTCACTTGTACACAGAGTGGTCCCTTCCCCACTCTGCAAACTCCACTCCACGTGTCAGGGAGCCCTTCTGATGTGGCCACTCCTATCTCTTCCCAAGACTTTGAGACAGGTGATCCATAATGGCATCAGGCCCTTACAGATTTCTTCTTTTGCCTGTAATTGATATTGTAACATCATGCTTTTCTTGGCTGGTTTTAAGCTGTGCTACAGGTGGGACAGCCATTTCTTGCATGATTAGAACTGGTCATCTCACTTCTCCCATGGCCTCTTACTGGTGGTGACAGGTGGAAGACAGGAATGCAACCTACATGCAAAAAAATCTCATTCCAGAAATGCAATTGATTATAGACTAAACTGTTAAGGAGAGTATGTGATTGGAAGATAAGTTGTTCTACATTTATGCCATAAATGTCCTACAGGTAAATTGAACATGGCCAGATATAGAATATAAACTTACTTTTACCTGCATACACTGAGTAAAACTTGCATTTGCGGTCATCATCAATACAGCAGAGTGACAATCTTAGAGAAGCTAGTGTTCATGGAGGCAGGATGTATGTTGCAGCATCATGTGTAATAATGTATCCATAATTAAATAAGTAGTATTAAGGAACTACAAAATCAAGCAAATCTATATTGTTTCAATCCAACTGAAGAATCACTGCTTTGTGATGAGTAACAGGTACCACCTCTTTCTTGAGGAAGAAGACATGCTATTAGATAGAAATAATGTATTTGGCAATAAGGAACAGGAAGAGATGTTTCTTGGAAGTCAACAAGAATAGACTGCTCCTTCTGAACATTATCAAGAATCTTCAAAAACTCTGATTGGACAATCATTGTGTAATACCCCTTTTCTACTTATTATTCTAAATCACTGGACCCATGGACCCCACTGGACCACTGAATTCTGTAATACACTTTGGAGTTCTGCAAAAGTATATTTGCCTGGGGTCCGATACACCATAGAGATGGCCTGGTATGCCAATATATTAATAAGTCAAATAAAAAAACCATTTTAATACATATGAAAAGATATTTGAAAAATTTTAGCGTAATTGTTAAAAATGTGGTAAAAATTGAATTTAGACTATTTCCTAAACAAAACATCTGTTTCCATCTCAGGGCTAATGTTATAATTATTGATGAAACATTAGAAGCTTGAAGTAAGACAAATCTGGATTTGAGTCCAGTTTCTATCACTTATTGGCTTTTGGTTCCTGGAAATACTATTAAAGCCTTAATTTTCTTATCAGTAAAAATAAGTAAGGCAATCTTATCTATGTCATAGGCTTGTTATGACAGGTAAAATATTGCTTGCAATACACCTAGCAAAGTATCTGGTACACAGTAAGAAGTCGATTAATAAATGTCTATTAAAACCACCATCACCCAAACTGAGAAACAACTTTACAAATAATGAATATGCTATTCATAAGGAAAATGACATGACATCAGTGTGTCAAATTTTGAGTTACGTTAAAAGATGCATATTCTTGGATGGCAAAACTAAATATTGTAAGGAAAAAATTTCCTTTTATTTCACGTTCAAAGGAATTCTAATCAAATTCAAAATTATTTTTTAATTTAATTATTCTGATCTTCATATGATATAGTATATAGGTTATAAACTCTTAAAGAATTTTGAAAAAGAAATGTAATGAGAAAAGACTTGGCCTATCAAATGTAATGCTCACATAACTGGGAAGTGTTTGCATAAGAATCAACTTACAGATAATAAGACTAAAGAGCCTAGAAACTTTTATTTGATGGATATGTAGATATACAGAAAAAGATACATAGAAATGAAGTCAGCATCCCCAAATAATAAAAATATAGACTATTTAATACATGCTAGTGGACAAAATAAAGTGGTAACATCACTTCTTTGTATTATCCAGTAACTTCTGGGTGTCTCTAAAAGTAAATACAGAAAAATAAAAACCAATAAAAAGAAACAATAAGTAGTAATTTATATATCATATGTAAAAGCACATGATTATGTGTAAAGAGTGGAACCATATAGAAAAGGGTGATACAGTGAATACACTGTTTGTGTGTGTGGTAAAGACATTGTAAAGTACATTTTAAAAAGCAGTACTCTCCCTAAAGTATCGTGCCTGGAACATAATATGAGCTCAGTAATAACACAAGTGTTCAATCTTAGAGGAACATTCTAGTTATTTACGGCACATCCATATAAGGGAGACTTTTTGGCAGCCATTGAAATTATGTTTTAAATGGCTTTTAATTATTTTGAAAAAAGTTATAATATGATACTAAGAAAAAAACCTCAAGAGATACGAAATGCACAATATGATCCTAACTATACCAGGAATTAAAAAATGAAGGGAAATAAATAAAAATTTAACAGCAATTATCTCAGGGTGATTTTAGTATGTGTCATTATACTTTTCTGCATTTAAAACACAGAAAGTTTTAAAAGACACTGTAGTCAAAGTATATGTGAAATTTATAAACCAGCAGTAGTTTATGATGACAAGAAAATTGGAAAGGGGAGATATTTTTATTAAATGGATAAAAAAGTAGGAATTCTTTCTTTTGGGGTTTTTCTAGACTAAATAACTACCAAGCTTTAAAATACACACTTTTTTTTTCCTGGTGGATTGGAGAGAATGAAGGGAAGTTAATTTTGGAAATATGGTTTTAGCTACCTACTGGTGAGAATTAAATCAATAAATCACATGAAACCTGTGTGGGTAATCATTTAAGCTGGCCAGAATAGAGCACATCCTATTAAACTTTGGACCCACAGTTACTGTTTGGGTCAAGGTTGATACATCAGGAAATGAAGTTTGGGACATATGCAGCATAGAACATGATATATATTTTTTGAAGTTAGGGTAAGGGGATATCCATGGAGAAACACTTGTGATATGTGGTGGAGTGTTCCAGGGAGTGATAATCCTGACGCCATCATTACGTTTAGCCAAGTCCTTGATATGAGAAATGTCAGTTCATTGTTGATGACACAGATTGCAGAAGCATATGGAAGCAATTAGAGGAAAGTAAATGGAGACTGTGGGTACAGGCTGCATATTTGTGGAGTTTGACTAGATAAAAGGAATAATATAGGATGCGATCTAAAAGAGGCAGTGAGGACTCGGGTATCTTCTTTCAGAGTTGAGGAAACATGAGCATGAAAGAAAGTCAAAGGAGAAGACAAAATTGATGATTCTCTGGTGGGGGTGCCGAGGGGTGGGAGGATATGAGTGAGAACAGTGTCTAATGAGCAGATAGCAGGTATGCAGCAAGGGCTGAGGGACTGCATTTCCAGATGAGAAGATAACTCCTCTTCCGCTGAGATGAGTGAGCGGGAAGGAAGCTCTGATGGATGTGAAAATTGATCAGAAGACAGGCAGCTGGGGTGGGAGCAGTGTATATAATACATGCAGACGAGGAGCACCGGATAGGGGAGACTGGCTTTCCATGAATTAGAATAGCAGCTGAGGACGTGCTCAGTGTTCACTGGGCTTATTCACCTTGCTGGGTCTGTTTCTCCTCGGATCAACAGCATGTGTTCCATATTATTTTCCATGTAACATGGAAAAATTTCATAAAATATGGAAAATCTCTTTAAAAGTTGTATTCTTACAAATAGTTGGCAGTTTTATCATGGGAAGAGGGTTAGGTGAGTTCAGATGAAGGTTAAGAAGTTTTGGAGAAAGCCACCACAAATTTCAGCGCAGTGCTCATGGAAGCAGCGCAGGCAGCCAGTGGCCCTGGCACGCGCTGGTTAAACTCCTCTGACAGCTCCAACGATCTTGCTTTCTGAATATGCTGCTTTTGATGAGCGCCTACCATGTTTGAGCTTAATGACTCTCCTTGCACACTATCTTCGTTTACCAATGTGGACAATGCTTAATAGGCTTCTTATTTAAAAACCTCTGTGAGGCTTCTCCCATGGTGGCCTTTAGATTTAAAATGCTGGGTACTATGGAAATATCTTAGAATCTAGATGCACAGTGGGTCTGTGGGAACAGAAAGATTCTCACGGACATAAAGCTCCGTAAAACATCTACAGCATTGTCTTAGGTTGCTTGGAGAAACTGCATTCATATTCATAATATATTGCATAATTATGAGATCCTAATTTTCATATTTCCCAGTGTGCCTTTTCAGCTCTGCTGTATTACCAAATTAAAGGAGACAAAACAACATGACAAAATTAGAGTGTTCTGTTTTGTATGTTGCAGTTTGACAGTACTCTATTTTTAATTTGTTCATCTTGATTCTAATAAATACAAACTGTCATTGTAACCATTGCCTGAAATGCAATACATTAGTTTTATTGCCTCTATAACAGCTGCTCGTGTGTTGTTTCCTCTGTCATTCAGCGATGATGCGGCCTTTTCTACAAGCAGTGCCAGAAAATCTGTGAGAGCTCACAGCACAACACCTCCATAGGAACTGGATTAAGCAGAGGGAAATCTAATTGTATGTCATTACTTTATTTCTACTACTTAGTCCAGAAAGGGGACATAGAGAAGGAAAGCACTTCAGTATATGTGCTAATTAAGTGGAGAATAAATATTATGCTTCTTTTACTAGCTTTGTAATTTTTGCCTTTCACCTTAAGCTCTCTAGGCCTGTTTTCACATGTAGAGACTGAGATAGAAACTGCCTTACCTGTCTCTGTGAGTATCAAATGAGCAAACTTTGTATCTCTAGTAAATAGACACAAGTTTATCGTATACTTATTTATCACACGATATTCACAACAGTGCCTTAAATCTCAAATTAATGCATATGATAGTTTAAAATGTCATCTTTGTTATTTAAAAAAATATTTTGCCATGAAAATTTTGCTTATATGTCTTAACATATTCACAGGGATCTTGCAAGAGAGCCGTGGAGTCCATTGGGGCTTAAGTTTAGGATGTGAAAGGCAACACTGTACCCAAATTTAGATAAGAACAACTGAAAGAAAACTGGCAATGTAGCCAATAGGTAGTTAAAGTGGGGTGTACGATTTGGTTCTTTCCTCAGAGTCTCTTTTTCCCAAAATTTGTCTGTCATAGTCAAATATGTTGCTCAAACTTCCTTCTAGGGGGCAGCAGTGTCCTGGAATTTTGCCAATATTCCTTACACTCACTTTAAACCTAGTTCAGTGACTCAGGTCTTCTTCAAAGAAATAAAGGCAAAGGAAATAAATGTGTTAATTATGTATCATAAACTGATACTAGAAAAAGGTAAGCATCTACCTAAAGTTGTTAAAGGAAGGGCTGTTGGAGGGCATTTATTGAGAACACTTTAAAAAATGGTACAGTTAAGAGATAAATATATATAAAATATATTACAAAAGACTGAAAAGAGGAAAGAAGCCCTCATTTCACTACTGAATATATAGTTTATTTTTCCTATCATACTTAATGTATACTTTTTTGCTGTTAAAATCAAGGTTACTAGAAATAAACATATGTTCATTTAAAGAAAAAAGAGAGAGAGGTTTTTAAGCATGTGAAAGTTAGAACCTTTTGAACAGAACACTTTCCCATGAAGAGTAAATAATTTTGGGAGAAAATGCAATTAGACCTAGTTCTGACTTGGGCTTTCTTAAATTTGCTTTGGTTTGTTAAAAACATGTATTGAATTGATGATTTATATTTTGAGTGGGGATTATGATTTTAGAAAACAACTCAAAGTACTGAGCAGAAATCAGTTCACACCTCTTGACACCTATAATCATCCTCTACTGGCTAAGGTGCCAGGTCATAGTAAACCCTGAACCTATATTACACGTGAATTTTTATTTCTTATCTCCTGTGGCCACATTCAATTTCAGCTCAAGTTGTAGGGATCTTATTCGTAGGGATCTTATTTACATGATTGGAAATTTTCTTCATAGTTCTGTGTTATGATCCCTTTTATCATTATCTGCTAGACCTTGGTTCCAAACCCTAGGGTGAGGTAAGGGCTTGAGTACCATGGACATGACTCAGGCAACTCTGGTCATCCAGCGGGAGAAGGATGGTGGCTTCAGCTGGGGAGAATGAGGAGCATTGTCACTTTACCTCTCATTTTCAATCAGATTTTCTCTTCACAATAATTTGTCATGAATTTTTATTTAATGATACTTCAGAATTATGATGATAGTGAAGAGAAGGAAAAAACTATTAGCTGCCCAGGATGTTGAACTGTTCTGAAAAAAAATCTCACTTATTGTAACATTAGAGAGGAATCTGGCTTGATTGTCATTATTTTTCAGAATATATGGTAGTGACATTTTCCCTTTTCTCCAAGGAAGATAAAGTAATGACCAAATGGGAAAATTTCTTCTCTGAGTTATATATAACTCTTAATTTTTTTCCCCAAGTTCTTACTCATTGCTCTTAATTGCCAAATCTTAGAGCTGTGAAAAAGATGCATTGCCACTAATCATAGGATGAGATCTGATATTATTTATCTAGAATATCAGTTTTTAACAGCTTTCTTCACTTATCATTTGGAGGAGTGTAATTATTACTGAAGGAATTTAAATACCATCAAATATGCTGTTCTTTTTTTACATTTCCTTGTCACTTATTGAAAAAATTTTATATGCTATTGATGCAATAGGGGGTGACACTTTTAAGATAAATTCAGAAATGCCCCTGGAGGATCAACCATTAGACATGAAACGTGAAATTCTGTCACACTGACATGAATGACTGCTACTATAATCACTGACTTCTCTTTTATTAGTTTTTTATTAATTAAATGTAGAGACTACCATTGGCCTTATAAAAGTGCTCATCTGTTTTCCTTTAATTTCAAATAGATTAAAAGTGAGATGTGGCATTAATTAAAAACTTAGAATTTATGGGGATTTTAATTGCAAACAACATTTCAGTGGTGAGCATGTAGATGACTCAGTTCTGTTTGGTAATAAACATGATATTCGACAATGACAAGACAAAAAATAAATCATTGAAGGAAAATACACCATCCCCAGCTGTATCCATGGGTAGCTTGCACCCTGTTCAGCTGGGGGGTTGACAGAGAAGAGGCTCGACAGCCCACAATCTCTTTGGGGAGTTTCAAACTTTTACACTGATGTCTGGCAATTTCACTTTTACTCTGAAAATGTGGATGGGTTTAGGAGCACAACAATAAATTCCAAAAAATCTTCAACATAGTTAATCGGTTTAATGGACATACTTTGACATCATATTCTGCAAATACGGTTTCATCTGCCTATCTTTAAGTTGAATTTAGAATGTACAGGCTAACTGATGTCTAAGAGGTCCCTGGAAGTTTCACATTCCATTATTTATTATCTTAAACAGAGCCTATGGCAAAAAAAAAAGGGCCATCTCCTGTGACAACCTGTAACACAAGTATTTTCCAGTTAGCATCTTTGCACATTCTCTTCTGGCATTAGCTGGGTTTAGCCCTGTCACACTGGGCTTTTAGGGGAGCTCTATCTTTGCAGTCCAGGCTACATGGGACAAGAGTAAATTGGCACACTTTATTGTATGGCTCTTGTGTTGCTGGCAGTGCTAGACTAGCTGACACCTCTGAGGGAAGGCTCAGCTGTCACTCAGTGACCCATTAACACTACTGTTCCATCCTGCAGTGTCATTTTTCTCATTCTCATGGAGATAATGCTCCCTGGAGATCTCCAATACCTGCAGGAATGAAAGAGAGCAGCAAAGACAGGCTAACTATCAAAGGGAGCAAACAACACAGCAAGACTATGAATTCCAAGAGCAGAATTTTAAATTGAGTGAAAAGATGAGGCCCATTATGATGGCTGGGTTGGGAAAGCAGGGAAGGGGTTGAGTTTTAAGAGATATCCTAACTTTGAACAAGTCATTTTCTCCTTCCTGTCTGAATATCAAAAGAAGTGTTCAACATGCGTTAAACATGTCACAGGGAAATTTGGTTAAGCATTTGTTACAAACAGGGGTTCTGTATTTTATTTGTATATTTATTTACAAACAGGCAGTATATATAAATCAGCATGCATTAGGATGAATTGCTTAATAGTCTGAATAATTCAGGATCCTTGGGTATGGTTGGCTTATGGGATTTGAATCAACAGGATACAAAATCGTCTTCCCAGTAAAAGCATAAAAGAAGAAAATACCTAATCTTTGGAACATTAGGCCTAAGGCTTCTTTGCCCTATGATAGAACTGTTGTTTCCAGCGGCTGAAGCAAACTCCATGGCTTTCTTTCCGTCTAAACTGTTTTATTGTTTAGTGGGTTGCTTTATAAGAAGGTATGCTTTTTAATGTTTACTATATAAAAAGGTATTATAAGACATTCTTCTCAATTTCCCAGACTAAGACTGGTTCAATTTAGATTGATATAAAAGCGAAAAACAAAGCCACCTGAATCTTGATTTTTT
>JAVSCE010011030.1:0-106500 GCA_032199065.1 Smutsia gigantea
CTCATTCTATGAAGCCAGCATCACTCTAATACCAAAACCTGGCAAAGACCTCACCAAAAAAGAAAATTACAGACCAATATCCCTGATAAACACAGATGCAAAATACTCAACAAAATATCAGCAAACCGAATTCAAAAATACATCAAGAGTATCATACACCATGATCAAGTGGGATTCATCTCAGGGACGCAAGGATGGTACAACACTTGAAAATCTATCAACATCATCTACCACATCAACAAAAAGAAGAATAAAAACCACATGATCATCTCCATAGATGCTGAAAAAGCATTTGACAAAATTCAACATCCATTCATGATAAAAACTCTCAACAAAATGGGTGTAGAGGGCAAGTACTTCAACATCATAAAAGCCATATATGACAAACCCACAGCTAACCTCATACTTAACAGTGAGAAGCTGAAAGCTTTTCATCTAAGATCTGGAACAATACAGGGATGCCCACTCTCTCCACTGTTATTTAACATAGTACTGGAGGTCCTAGCTACGGCAATCAGACAAAACAAAGAAATACAAGGCATCCAGATTGGTAAAGAAATCAGATTGTTCCTATTTGCAGATGACATGATATTGTACATAAAAAACCCTAAAGACTCCACTCCAAAACTGCTAGAACTAATCTCTGAATTCAGCAAAGTTGCAGGATACAAAATTAACATACAGAAATCTGTTGCTTTCCTATACACTAATGATGAACTAACAGAAAGAGAAATCAGGAAAACAATTCCATTCACAACTGCATCAAAAAGAATAAAATACCTAGGAATAAACCTAACCAAGGAAGTGAAAGACCTATACCCTGAAAACTACAAGACACTCCTTTAAGACAAATTAAAGAGGACACTAAGAAATGGAAATCCATCCATCCCATGCTCTTGGCTAGGAAGAATAAATATTGTCAAAATGGCTGTACTACCTAAAGCAATCTACAGATTTAATGCAATCCCTATCAAACTACCAACAGCTTTCTTCAATGAACTCGAACAAATAGTTCTAAAATTCATATGGAACCACAAAAGACCCCGAATAGCCAAAACAATCCTGAGAAGGAGGAATAAAACAGGGGGAATTACGCTCCCTGACTTCAAGCTCCACTACAAAGCCACAGTAATCAAGACAATTTGGTATTGGCACAAAAACAAACCCACAGACCAGTGGAACAGAATAGAAAATCCAAACATTAACCCAAACATATACAGTTAATGAATATATGATAAAGGAGCCTTGGATATACAATGGGGAGATGACAGCCTCTTCAGCAGCTGGTGTTGGAAAAACTGGACAGCTACATGTAAGAGAATGAAACTGGACTACTGTCTAACCCCATACACAAAGGTAAACTCAAGGTGGATCAAAGACCTGAATGTAAGTCATGAAACCATAAAACTCTTAGAAAAAAACATAGGCAAAAATCTCTTGGACATAAACATGAGCAACTTCTTCATGAACATATCTCCCCGGGCAAGGGAAACAAAAGCAAAAATGAACAAGTGGGACTATATCAAGCTGAAAAGCTTCTGTACAGCAAAGGACACCATCAGTAGAACAAAAAGACATCCTACAGTATGGGAGAATATATTCATAAAAACGTATCTGATAAAGGGTTGACATCCAAAATATATAAAGAACTCATGCACCTTAACAAACAAAGAGCAAATAATCCAATTAAGAAATGGGCAGAGGACATGAATAGACACTTCTCTAAAGAAGAAATTCAGATGGCCAACAGGCACATGAAAAGATGCTCCACATCGCTAATCATCAGAGAAATGCAGATTAAAACCACAATGAGATATCACCTCACACCAGTGAGAATGGCCAACATCCAAAACACAAACAACAACAAATGTTGGCGAGGATGTGGAGAAAAGGGAACCCTCCTACACTGCTGGTGGGACTGCAAATTAGTTCAACCATTGTGGAAAGCAGTATGGAGGTTCCTCAAAAAACTCAAAATAGAAATACCATTTGACCCAGAAATCCTACTCCTAGAAATTTACTCTAAGAATGCAGCAGCCCAGTTTCAAAAAGACAGATGCACCTCTATGTTTATTGCAGCACTTTTTACAATAGCCAAGAAATGGAAGCAACCTAAGTGTCCATCATTGGATGAATGGATAGAGAAGATGTGGTACATATACACAATGGAATATTATTCAGCCATAAGAAGAAAACAAATCCTACCATTTGCAACAACATGGATGGAGCTAGAGGGTACTTTGCTCAGTGAAATAAGCCAAGCCGAAAAAGACAAGTATCAAATGATTTCACTCATATGTGGAGCATAAGATCAAAAAAAAAATTTTGAAAGAACAAAACAGCAGCAGACTCACAGAACCGAAGAATGGACTAACAGTTACCAAAGGGAAAGGGACTGGGGAAGATGGGTGGGAAAGGAGGGACAAGGGGGAAAAAGGGGCATTACGATTAGCAGACGTAATGTTGGGGGGGCACGGGGAGGGCTGTACAACTCAGAGAAGACAAGTAGTGATTCTATAGCATCTCACTACGCTGATGGGCAGTGACTGTAATGGGGTTGGTGGGGGGGACCTGATGGAGTGGGTAGTTTAATAACCATAATGTTGCACATGTATTTGTAGATTAATGATAACAAAATAAATTTCAAAAAAATAACAGGAAGAGGAATAAAATTACAAAGTCTCCAAATTTCTCAATTAAACAAACAAAAGTGTTCGTATTCACAAAGATGGGGAACTGCAGTTCACGCAACACTCACATAACTGAATGAAGAAGAGCCACAACACTAACAAGAAGCTAAGCCATGTAGATGTTCCAGCCATCCCAGCGGATGCAAAGTCCAGTGTGAGGGACATCCTCTGCCATCATTCACACTCACAGCTGTGACCGAGGTGTGGGGCACAGCATAAACAAGACAGAAACTGTGAGCTTTTTCATTGGGGCTGGGCGGGAGGAGGGAGACTGTCCCAGCATGAATAGAGTAAAATGATTCTACACCTAAAGTGTTTAACCCTGTGCCTGATATAGTAACTGGTCAATAAACATTTTGATTACTATTATTTTAATAGTGTTACTAATTACTATTGTTACTAATGGTATTATTAATAGCATATATTTAGCGACAGTATAAGTAGTATAACATTTATCAATTTTTTAAAATTTTCAGGCACTATGCCAAAAACTTTCCATCCATTATCTCATCCATATAAAATCCTTAGTTTATATAAAGTGAGTTGCCCAATGCTAGAGTATTCCAGAACTTGTATTCATTTCTGGTTTGCAAAGTCCCTTCTTAGGCCTGTTTTCTGTAAAAGTATAGAACTGGTCCCCACAGGGTGGTTTAGTACAGTGGGGAGGTTAGTTTAGTTCAGGCTTTGAAGTCACAGAGACTTTTGTACTTTCCTCGCAGGAATGTTGAGAAGGCAAAAATGATGACGGCTGCAGTTCTTAGCATGGCGCCCAACACATAATTAGCACTCAATTCATGCTACCGGAGCAGGATAATATTAGGAGTTATTAAATTGAGGGGTTTTTTTTCCTTCACCCAAATGTTTCTTGCTGTTTAATGGCCCTTCATCCATTGTCCGAGGGGCAGTGGAGAACAGCCTCAGAGAAAGAAGTCATTGCTCAGCACTGAATGTCAGTCTGGACTCTTAAGAGAATCCAAAGCAAAATTGTTTTGAAGAGCCAGTCCTTCAATTGCAAGAGTCAACATATGTAAGAGAGCAAAAGGTTTTCCAGAATTCCATAATCTTCTCTTCAAATAAATATTAATATAAAACTTTAAATAAAATTTGGACAGCCCAGAGAATAAAAGTTTTACTAAAGTCAGAGAGTAGGCAGTTACTCACGACGGACATGAAACTTTCCCTGGCTGGATTGAGAAACCACAGAGAGTAAGAGCACGGGATTCGAATCGGTAGCCTGCCCCTTGAAGCTTCTGCTGGGTGGGAGGAGAGACAGTGTCCCAGCATGAATAGAGGGAGACTATGGGAATTAAAATAATAATGATTCTAGGTGAACATCCAGTGGAAGCAGATAGAAGATCCCAGAGAAAAGGGGCTTGTGACTTGCTTCTCCTGGTACTAGACAGGACACCGCCCCACGGAGAATCCTGGGCCCACACGGGAGGTCACAGTGGAGGGGCGGCGGCAGTGCGGCTTACTGAGGGGGAGAGAACCTCACATTCACTCTGCCCAGCTGCACCCCACTTCCCTCTCCTCTCCCAGTGCCAGTTATTAAGTTATTAGCTTTCAGCCCCAACCATTCCCCGCTCCCCCACATATTCTGTCTTGTGCCATTTCTTTTTTGGCAGCTGTTTCCATGGCAGTCTCCCTCCAGAAGGGGCCCGAGAGAGCGCAGCCTGGATGAGGGAGAAAGGCTTCAGTGTGTCTGCTTGCTACTCCTTCCCGGCAGCCTCACCTCACAGACCCTTCACCCTAGCAGCAGCCATTGGTTCCAGCGGCAGCTGGTTCCAGTTTCCAGGTGTTTTGCACATTCCCAGAACCAGTCTCTTCATGGCCCTTGGGTAGATACCAGCCACAGGTGTGCCCTCCTCAGGGTTTCGGTCCCAATTTCTAGGTTCTAATAATCTCAGCTTCTTCCCTTGTCTTCCAATCCCTCGGGGTGGTTTCCTGCAGTTGCTACCACTGATATCTCACTGCTTTTCCTCTTGCTAATACTGTTTAGCCAATCCCTTATATTAAATTTGCTCTCTTAAAACAACCAGTGTGATTTCCATTTTCCTGATGGGACTGACTCACACAAAGACCTCATGCCCCCAAGGCCTTTGTGGGTCACAATAAGCATCAGAAGTTTCCAGTAGGGCATATCTAAGCACTGATAAGACCTTGATTGTGAGGCTAAGGGTCAGGATGAGGAGGGCTGGGAGGGCAGAGCCTCGACACCAGGGCCCATGACTACAGTCATGCTCCGGAGTGACACTTGCTCAGGCCCAAAGCCAGGCTGGACCAGTTACCCAGCAGAGAAGCAATGGGGAGGGAAGCTGACACCAAAGATGGGGGAGGGCAAGGAAGCCAGCAGAGCTGTCAAGCCCAGAAGCCTGGGCCCAAGGCCCTGGATGTCCTAGAAAACTTCTCTGCTACTAGGCGTCAATCTGAGGCGTGGGTGGTGGGCACCACCAGGAGACCGAGTCATCCTTGTAGAGAGTTCAGATCCTGATTTGACTATTTTTCCAAAAGAAAGTAAATTGTTTATTTAAATTGTTTGCTTTTAACATCATTTCATATTTACAAAGAAGTTACAAGAATAATGCAAAAAATTCCAAGATACCTTCAGCCGAATCCTCCAAAGGTTAACATTTTACCATACCAGCTTTATTCTTCTGTGTAATTTTTTCTGAAATGAGACGTGTGTATTTTTCTCTGAAACATTTAAAAGCTGCAGACAAGATGCTTCTTCCCTCTTACATACTCAACACATATTTCCTAAAAACAAGGACATTTTCCTTCATAACCACAGTACAATTATTAAAACTGGGGAATTAACATATGGTACTATTATCTAAGCTATGGACTTACTTCAAGTTTTACCAATAGTCCCCAAATATCCTTTATAACAAAAGAAAACTCAGGATCATCCATTGCATTCGGTTGTTGTGAAATGAATAAACCATCACCCAGAAATAAAATTGAGGGTGGAGAGCTGTAATCAAGTCGGGCTCAGTTGTAGAAGAGTGAAGTTTTATTTCTGTAGATCCGAGGCACACAGTGTACATGCTGATCCTGATATATTAGAAATTAATATTGTTCATGGAACAGTGATAAAGTTCACGGTCCTTTCCCTGTCCTGGGTCTTTATGTCTTTGAGACATCCGTCGTCATTTAGTATCAGCCAGTTCCTCCAGGAGAACAGTTGGTACTGAGACAAGGTAGCTTAGTCGGAAAGGCAGGATTTCCAGAGTTGGACAGACCTGGGTTGAAAACTAACTTTGCCACTCGCTGGTGGCATGAGCTTGGGCCCTGCTTGAACCTTCTGAGCCTCAGCTTACTCACCTTTACCATGGAGGGGAGATGAGCCCAGTGGGACCTGGACCCCCCAGATCTAGGCTCACATCTTCGCTCTGTGCTCACTAGCTATGGGACCACAAGCGAATGCCTTCACCAGTTTGGGTTTGGGTCTGCTTAGCTGTAAACTGGGGAAAATACCAACAAGGCAGCTTGCTGGGCGATTGACAGAAGGAATGATTCTTATGTGGAATGGACCCAGCTCATAGCACGTTCTCAAGGAAAGGTTAATTCCTTTCCATTAGCCCTTCTGAGTTTGGTCATGTGATTCTGTCTCTCGGGGGCTCAGTTTCTTCATCTGTAAAATAGAGCCAGTGGTACCCATCCCTGGAGAATGAGAGCTGCAAAGAGAATTGCAGACAGAAGGGCTAAGTGCTCTGAAAAGCCTAGTGTACCATGGCCTTGGCAGAGTAAGCGACTGGCTGATGGTGACAAAAACAGAAAGTGCTTTGGAATACCGGGGACTGTCAGGAATGCGGGCAAACCTGTTCTTCCAAGGCTGCCCTGGGGCTCCAGACCTTCCCATCCTCTCACCCCAGCTGGGTTCCCTCCACCCTCCCTGGTGTGTCTGACGCTAGGCTTGTCCTGCCGGCCTTCTTCTAGGAAGCCACGCAGCCCCACCTCCAAGAAGGCAGGAAGGACGTCGCCTTGTCCTGGGCAAGCTGTTGGGCAAGAGGGGCAGCTCCAGCACTGACCTGCTGCTGGGAAGGGAGGGAGCAACCTGCAGCTCATGCCACCAGCGAGTGGCAAAGCAGACAGCTCCCCAGAGGAGTCCCCAATGGCTGCAGGCCCGACCAGTCTCCGCCCTGTCTCAGGCATATACCCGGTTCATGGTCAGACCAGGCCAGAGAGGGAAGGTAGAAAGGAGTCTAGTCTGGGAAGAGGAAAGCCCACTGGAGCATTTATAGGATCAAGAAAGAGCTGGGGCAAGACCTTTGAGGCAGGAGGCCCTCCACAAGAAAGCCTGCCTGGGGGCACCAGTCAAGGGAGGCAAAGGACAAATGGGGTAGGTATCCAGTTCCTCCACTCCTGCCAGATGGTGCCAGGCCTCACACCAGGCTTTTGTCACTAATCTTATGAATCTGCTAAGTCTTGGGGAGCTTGGGCACCATCCTCCTTTGATAAAAAGAGAAGACTGAGGCATAGAGAGTGCAACTACTGGCTCTGGCTGCTGTTTGCTCAGGGATTGAAACCTGGATCTGCTTGATTCCAAAGCTCGTGTTCACCAGGTGTGCTATGGGATGGAGGAAGGATCAGGAGCTGGGTCCAGGGCTGCCCTTGCCTTCAAGGGCCAACATCTTTCTGGGTGTAGTCTTGTGACCTCACCAAGTCCTTCTTGTATTCCTTTTCCTGGACTGACACAGTCTGCGGAGCCCAGATCTGGCAGGGACTGCCCACATCACCTAGTACTGACCAAACCTGTCTGTAATTATTTATGTCCCATGTGCCTTCTCCTCCACTCCAGCTGAGTGTAGGTTATTCCAGGCACTGAGTCCGATTCCTCTATCTGCCCCCATGCCAAGCAAATGCCAGAAATGTAGTAGGAGTTCAGTAGATGTTTACTGGGTGAACATGCTAATGGAGTTAAACTCTCTAGTTTATCAGAGGAAGCATCTGAGACCCAGGGAAGGAGGGAAGGGACTTGCCCAAGGCCACTTAGGCCTGTTCAACTTCCACCCATCGGGTTTCCCCTCTATTACTCAGTCCTGGCTTGGAACCACGGTTTTGCCAAGAAGGAAAGCTGCACTTGGGGATCCCCACAGGAAGCCAAAATCCCCACCTGGTCCCTCAAGACCCTCCGCTCTGTAAGATTAGGTACAAAGCACCTACGGGGATTATGTAACCAGACTGTAAGACACTCACCTTAAAAGGTAGACTCAGTTGCCCTTGAGGCTAGAATTTGCTGACCTGGAAAATGAGAACAGCACGGTAAACAGTTTTTGTTCCACTTAAGAAAAGGTGAAGTGCCTATGGAAGCTGGGCTCGTGTTTTATGAGCCATGGAGATCCTCTGACTTGAAATGCAGGGACTGGGAAGTAATTCTGAATCTATAAGGAAATGAAACCCAAAGATTCCACTATTGTCCATCATCTTTTCATTTATCCATTTGTCTGTTTGCTCACTCACCCACTCGTCAATGTAGTGTGTCTTACACTTCCCTCATCCCCATGTTATTTTCATCATTTTGCTTTACCCAATATGAACTATAAGCTTATTTACTTCATGTTTCTCTTTATTTGATTATTTTACTTAAGGGACTTAGCTTCAGCTGAGCCAATAGTATAGTTTATTTAAATACACCTGTGAGAACCACGTTTGTCCACATACTCCCTAAAGTCCTCTCCCATACCACCCTCGGGTACGTCCTCTCTCTGGCTCAGATTCTGTATCAGAGACGGGGAGGGTGTTTGGATGCAATGATGTTCCAGTCCTGACATTCTAGGACTCCACGATTCGAAGAGTCACACCCAGCGAAGGAAAACACAGAGACCAGATGGAATTGTGGGAGAGGTAGCTGGTCAGAAGCAACCGGTTTATTTGTCATATTTCAGAGGCTGAGTAATGACTCAGGAGGCAAGGCAGGAAATCCCTTGGGATTGTCTGTAAACCACCCTTCAGGGACTAAGAAGACAAGTAGGCAAGTCCCCAGGAGTCTTAAACAGCCTCAAAAGCACCAGCTACACAACTTTACTAGACTCTCCCAGAATCTTCCAGAGTCTCTGGACGTGCTGGGATCCCAGATAGGGGAACTTTACCCGTGAAGAAGCTTGACACTGAGAAATGCCTGGGCAGGAAAATGACCCAAAGTGGCCTCCTTTTAGTCCCCAGGACAGGTCAAAGGAAAGTTGGTTCTTTTTTGGGTCCCTGCTCAGCCTACAAGCCCCTATTTGACCCCAAAGTGGGGCGGCAGTGGGGGTTCCAGGGCCCATCTTTGTTCTCTGTGCCTAGCCCCTCCTTGTCCTGATTGGGCCAAAGGTGGGCACCTGCCGCAGAGGGAACCACTCCAGAGGCCAGGCTGGGCCAGTCAGATTACTGAATTCGGATGAGGGGAGCCCAGCCAGTCGGGTACAGGGACAGGTCAGATACAGTAGCACAGACACACTGAGGAGCCCCACTTGAGAGACAGGAAGGAAACCAGTATTCTAAGAGAAGTGGGGCGTGGGGAAGCTAGGCACTCCCAGAGAGCCTTCCATCCTGGTGTTGCCAGTCCCAGGAGTGAGGTCCTTTTGTGACTTGCCTGCCCTTGAGATCTGTGAGATAGCCCTGACTCCTTATATTGAATTACACATTTTGCTTAAAATAGATGGAGTGGGCTTCTGTTTCATGTAACCAAATCAATCACTGATACAGTGGAGCCAGTCATTCAGTCTCCCAAATTAGACTTGGCAAGCTGGGGTAATGATAATGATAGTAATCACCCTCCCTCCCCACCACACACACACACCCCTTACATTCGATTGGCCCTTTATAACTTTACAAGTCCCTAACATAGGGGTCATTACTTCCAGCCTGGGAGGACTCACCCCAGACTTACTCATGTTCAAGACTCCTCTGCCAAGAGCATAGGAGGAATAGCCCAGCTCTGGAGCCAGGCAGACATGGGTCACAATCCTCACTTATCTGTTACTTATTACCCATATGACCTTGGGGAAGTTATGGAACCTCTCCCAGCCTCGCTTCCTCTTTTCTACAAACTGGAAAGCAGGACAGTGTGGACTTGGGAGTCAACTCCTCCTGGCTCTGCCAACTACTGGCTAATGACCTTACGAAAGTGACATCACTTCTAAAAGCTTCATTGCCTTCAATAATAAAGTGGGGCTAATAAAGCCTGCAAAATGTTGCTGTGGAGCTTGAATGAAGTATGCAGAATGTTTACTGTATGAAGCCTGATCAAACTGTAACTGAAGCTTTCAATCCCTAGACATTTGAGTTACATGAGCCAATAAATCCCCATAGGATTTTAAAAAAATGTTTAACACAATATCTGACATACAGTAAAAGTACTCAGTATGTGGTAGCTATATTAGTAATTTATTATATAAAGTACCTAGCATGAGGCTTGACACATAATTACTAATCAAAAATTATGCATTATAAAATGCACACTGGTCAGTGCAGAGGGTTTGACTCGACCAGGCTCAGCAGGATCACTGGTAAAACAGACAAAGGAGTCTTAGTTGATAGCATGCTTTAAGTGAGTCAACAGTAATCACCACAAAGCTCATGAGAATTTGGGGCATATCAAGAAAAGTATTGAACATGGTGGTATTAGTCCTGTCTCCCTCAGCTCTGATCAGATGGCACCTAGATATGGAAAGGGGATGGGGCCTGGGAAAGGCATGTAACCTCTCATTTTCCAAGGAAAACAAAAGTTCTTTCCTGGCAAGTCTGCTTATTTGAAAAATAAAATATGTATTTAGACAAAGGTTTCTCTTTTTTCCCCTTATTAGTTATGCTTTTGCTTTGATGTTGAGTAAGCTACACTAATCAAGATAGTGTGATATTGGTATAGACAAACACATCAATAGAGCAAAACTGAGAGTCCTGAAATGCATACATAAGTACAACTGTTTTTTGACAAATGTATTAATGCATATCTGTGGAGAAAGGCAGTCTTTTCAACAAAATGAATGGTGTTGGGCCACTTCCTCACCCATATGTTAAAATACACACACACAAACACACACAAAAAAACCCTTCAATCTACTATTTGCACCATACATAAAAAGTAACTTAGAATGGATTCATAGGCCTAAATGTAAAACCTAAACCTGTAAAACATATAGGAAACAGGAGAAAATGTTTGTGATGCCAGTTAGGCAAAGATTTCTTAGATACAACACCAAAAGCATGATCCATAATAGGAAAAATTGATAAATTGGACTTCATAAAAGAATTTAAATGTCCTTTGAAAGACACTGTTAAGAGTATGAAAAGACAGTCTAAAGCCTAGGAGAAAATATTTTTGCAAGTGATATATTTGATAAAGGACTTATATCTAAAATATATAAAGAACTCAAAACTTGGTAATTAGAAAACAACTAACTTGATTTTTAAAATGGGCACAGTATTTGACACTTCACCAGAAAAGATAAATAGATAGCAAATAAGCACCTAAAAAGATGATCAGCATCATTAGTCATTAGGGAAATGCAAAATTAAAACTGCAGTGAGAGGCCACTACATGTGGTTAAAGCTCAAAAAAGTGACCATACCAAGTGTTGGTGAGGATATGGAGGAACTGGAACTCTCCAGCACCGCTGGTGGGATATAAAATGGTACAACCACTTTGAAAAACAGTTTGGCAGTTTCTTAAAAACTTAAACATACACCTACCATATGACCTGGTCATTCCAGCCCTAGGGATATATACTCAAGAGAAATGAAAGTATATGTCCACACTATGACTTGTACCTGAATGTGCACAGCAGCTTTCTTTGTAATAGCCAAAGCTGAAACCCAATAGCCCATCAACAGATGAGTGGATAAACAGGTAAACCAACTGTAGTATATCCATACAAAGAATACCATTCAGCAATTTTAAAAAATGAACTATTGATAGATGCAACGAGATGGACAAATCACAGTGTAATTATGCTAGATGAAAGAAGCCAGGCATAAAGAGTACTTACTGCATGATTGATTCCATTTATATAAAAGTCTCAAAAACAGAAAGCAGATTGGTGGTTGCCTTGGGACAGGGCAAAAGGGCTGGAGGGAGGGATGACAGAGGGCATGAGGGATCTTTTGGGGATGATAAATATGCTCATTGTCTTGATTATGATGATGGTTTTAGAGGTGTATTCATGTAGCAAAATGTATAAAATTCCACACTTTAAATACATGTAGTTTATTATATGTGGATATAATACCTCAATAAAGCCTTGTAAAAAAAACAACAACATAGAAACCAAGGACCTTCTCTGTGATTCTTCTATGAGGACTTGTCACAGGTCCCCACACAACATCCCAGTACATGCATCTTATTGAGCACCACTGTGTCTGCTGGGTCAAAAGACCCAACGGCCTGAGCTGCCTACCCCATAGCCTACACCACCTGGCATCTTCTCTTCCTCTCAGTCATCCCAGGTGGAACCCTTGTGGATAACTTGGTAAGAGGGTAGGAATAATGCACCTAATAATGGAACACCATGCCTCCAAATGCCATAGGTCTACCAAATGCTATGCTCCTTTTTCAGTGGTGGGGGGTCACGGTGCCTTTTGCTTTGGGGGAGAGCACATGACATGCCCCAGACCTCTGGCCTTCACAAACATCACAGAGTACCAGTCCCTGGGTTTTTTGGCATGCATCTCCTATCTCTAGCACACATACATCTTATGCTAGGGGACTTAGCATGTCTGCCACTTCCTGCTCACCAAGTCTGATCCCCATGATGTCATCAAGGTGGTGGGCCAGCATGGTGGTGGTGGGTGGTGGGGAGACTGGCCCCCTCCCTCTGACCCATGGACCACAAGGGCACCATGTCTCCAGGGACTAGTGTTTAACTCAGGGTTAAACTCTCTCAAAGATCTGAGTTTTCCCTTTCCCCCAAGCACATTCACCCTGGTGAACTGTCACAGCTCCCCTCAGTTTGGGGATGGCTAGAAGAAAACCTAAAGTAGGGGCCTGTGATGTTTGCAGGGTCCAATCTCAAGGGCATCTGACCTTCCTTAAATTCAAGGAGCTCTCCACATGCAGTTGATTTAATTCTTGAAATTGAGCACAGGGTTTGATTCTTATCAATGTGTCTCAGAGTTATGTAGAGCTTAATAAACAGAATTGGCCAGAATCTGCTTAATACCATCACTTACATGGCAACTACCACATTCTAAGACCTTTCCATACACTGGTTCATTTGGGCCTCAGATAACTCTATATAGGTGCACTTATAATCCTTATGTTACTCTACAGATGAAGAAACTGGATGGGAACAGAGAAGCATGGGATAGACTGGAGCAGAAGCAAAGAGCTGAGAAGAATCGGCTTGAATCCATAGCACAAGTCAACATTCTTCAAAGTCAGTGCAGGCGGGCCTGGGTCAGGCCGCCATTAGGTGTCCTGAGGGTAACCTTGACAGGGAGTTTATAGGCTAGATGTGGGCATCAAGCCAGGGGTAGGGAAGCTCCTCACACTGCACCCAGCCCTCAGAACACTCAGCAAATGACCCCCAAAACCTCCTGCTGGCAGTGCAGGGCTCCAGGAGGACAAAGGCATGTCTCCACCAGCCAGCAAACTGGAGAAGATGGATGAGGGGAGGGGGAATAAGGAAGTGAAATGAAGGAAGGAGAGAGGGGAGCTGAAGTGGGGAGGGGGAGGAGGATGGTCGATGGGGGAGGAGAGAGGGAGGTTGGAGGGCCAACTCTGAGCCTCCTCATTGGCTCTGATCAACAAACCTCCAGGCTCCATCTCCTCCAGCATAGGGAGAAAAGTGGGGTACTCTTCCATGAGCCTGTGCTTGAGCTGGCACTGTCCTCACCACTTTCTGGGAATTTCTATCCCTCACAGCCACCCTGTGATTGCTGTCCCCTTTTACCACTGAGGAACCTGAGGTTCCAGGAAGGAAGGAGACCTGCCTGGGTCCCACAGCAGGGAGAGTCAGCGTTTCCTAAATTAAAGCCCTGAGCGTTTCCAGCTGCTCCCTGATCCTGCGCTCCTACCACCCTCTCTCCAGAATCTGGAATCTGGGATCCAGGCTTCAGGAAGGCTGCAGGGCCAGAGGTGAGCTGTAGTGGGTGGCTGTCACCGGACCCCCAGGGCTGGGAGCCATTGGAAATCTACCAGAGAAGCTCCCTTCCATTGGAGGCATTTCCCCACAGAATAGGTGCCCTATCCTAGATTTGCCAAGTTACTGAGCTCTTGGAAAGCTTTTGATTAAACCTGGTGAAGTGAACTTGGGTTCCACAGCCAGCAGGAGCCAGCCTTCCAAGAGGCCAAGGCAGAAGCACAAAGGTTCTCACCTGGGAGCGGGAATGGCACTAAGGCACACTTCGTTTTTCTGAACTGACATTTACTGAGCACTCACTATGCACCAGGCATTCCACATGGGACTCACCAGGCCTTATCTCCTAACTCTCCCCAATGGTCCTGGATGCCCAGAAACCATCCATGACAACAAGATCCTGATGTAAAACTCAGAAGCCGCTTTATCAGGATAGACACCCCTTTCCTTCTCTCCCTAAGCTGGATGGAGGGACTCAGGAAGGAAGATCTGAGAGTTCCTTGACAATAACAGATAATGGAAACACAGCAAAGGGAAGGGTCACCTTGCAGAAATGGCCCCTCTCTTGTTCATAAGGCAGGTCCTGTGGACCCAAGCAGCTCCTCCTCTACTGAGCCACTTGCATCCTTCCTGCCCCAATGGGCCCCTCCCTTGAAAGCTTCTTAGTTGAATTTTCACCCTGTGATATTAAATATTTTATGATATATTTGTATGTTATAAAACTAAGAGCAGCAGACATAACTCCTGCAACCCTTCCCCAGCCCGGGCACCTTTGTGCCACCCTGGGTATCCTTCCTGCCCTGGGACCTTCTGTCCTTCAGAACAGAGGAAACCATTATCCTGAGTCTTGTTTATCATTCCCTTATTTAAAAAAAGGTTTTCCCATATGTGTTTATATCCCTAAAAAAAAGCCACTTAGTTTTGCACATCTGTGTACTGAGTATAGGCATCGTATTGAGCGTATCCTGCTGTGACTTGCTTTATTCGTTCAACATCACCATCCTGAGGTTCCTGGGTGTCGTTAGCTGTAAATCATTCGTTTTCACAGCTGTGGACCATTCCACTCTAGAATATATCACAATTATTTATACTGTGATATATTCTGATACTGATGGATATTTGGGATGTTCCAGTTGTTTGCTATTACAAACAGGCTGCTATGAACATTTCTGTACATACCCCACAGCACGAGAGGAAACAGCCGTGATCCACTTTCCTGCCCTGGATTCGAAATTAATGAGCAAATAAACACAGGCCAGGTTCTTTATATAGTCTGCTCCTAATTCTGATTGCAAACCCATATATCAAGTAGATATCTTCAGTTTCATTCTATAGATAAGGAAAACTGAGGCTCAGAGAGGTTAAATAACTAGCCCAAGGTCACATACTTTTTTGTCAGAGTCTAGATTCCAGCTCAGTCTGTCTGATTCCAAAGATGACCATGCTGTCCCAGTATAAGCCACTGCACATTAGAATTATATTTCTGAACCTCAACTAAGGGAGAAATTTTATCATTTTTACTCTTGCCTTCCCAAGTTCTATTATTCTTTCAAAAACCTTCTTTTGATTTTTTCCAGCTTCTACAAAGCCAGCTAAATAAGCATGCCTTTCCATCCTCCAGGAAGCCTTCCCTGATTCCCCAGTCCTCTGGGCTAGGCCAGCACAGCACCAGCCCACGGTCTGTCACTGCCTATTAACCTGTGTGATTCCCCCATGCAGGGCAAAATCTACGTCAGAGGCACTGTACGTGCCAGTAAGTGTTTGAGGAAGAAAGGAGAAAGAAAATTTGGAAGGAAACAATTTTTAAAACCTGTAATTACAGTAAATGCCATTTATTAAATGTTTGCGCTGGCACAGGCACTGGCCCTGCTTTCTACCATATGCACAAGCTCCCTTAAGCCACTCAATCCTATGAGATGGGTGATGTTTTAATTTTCAGTTTGCCTTAGTGGAAACTGAGGCTTGAAGAGGGTGTCTCCTGCCCAAAGTTGCAGAGGGAGTAAAGGACTCCACACGTGTGTTCTCAGCCACATTGAAGCTGTGGGGCCGCTTCTCTGTGCTCTCATAGGAGCAGAGGGATTCATCAACAAAGCTTTGGCAAGAAATTCTAAATCATGCCACTCCAGGTCCACTTGGGTTCTTTGGGGGCAAAACGCTCAGTCTGAGTTTTTCACCACCTCCTTCCCTCCTCTCAGGTGACATCAGAGGAGGAAATGGAGAGGAGAGCTTGGATAGCCTCAGCCTTATCTCCTCCCACGGTGCCACCCCCAACAGCAGCACCGATGTGGGCAGGGGCCCTGGCAACCACTGCCTGTGATTGATTGCTCCTGGCCACGGCTTCCCCACCCTCTCTCTCCTCTGAACCCAGCTTTCTCTGACCCACAGTCTTCCTGAACATTTTTATACCCCACCTCATCTCCTGGGGCACCAGAAACATTATGCTGCCTTCCCTCTCCATAGCTCCATCCTGGAGGGGGTGGCTCTGTGTAGCTGAGAGTATCCCCTACATCAGGGATATTCAACACGTGGTCAGCATCACCTGAGGACTGGTTAGAAATGCAAATTCTCAGGGCTGACCAGGTGGCTACTGAATCAAAAACTCGGAGTGGTGCCAGCTGGCCATCCACATTGGCGCAAGCCCTCCAGGTGATTCCAATGCACACTCAGATCTGAGATCACTGCCCTGCCTCATACTTTCCCTCCCTCTAGGGTTCATAGTGAAAAATCCATGCTGCAACTTAGCCAGACATATAAAATGAAGTTTGGGGAGGTTCAGAAAAACTCTTTATCCCTCCCAAATGTGTAGGTCTTATATTGAAATTCTGGATTCTGAAATTGGATGTCTGCCTAACTCTTTCAAAATATCCACTTAGAAAGTCAAAGCTGAGGATTAGCTTCTTGCTGGCTGCTGCATCTGCCTCCCCTAGAAGCAATTAATGACTTAGTATCAAGGGTGAAAAAGGACAGGAAATTAAAAATTCATGGCATAGCTTTTCAAAAGTCTTTTTCACTACATATACAATGTCTTTTCAATTCCAGACTGATTTAACCTTCATGTCAGCCCTAAGTTCAACAATACTAAGTCCACCTCCTGGGGCAGCAGTCACTCCTTGGACTCTGGATCCAATCACCTGAGCCCGTCTGGAGAGTCCCTGTTTTCATCCATCCCTCCTCACCACCCAAGCTGCCATCACCACCTGTATTCTGGTCTCAAAATCCCAGCCCAACTACTTACTAGTATGTGATCTTGGGCAAGTTACTTAAGCTCTTTGAGTCTCAGTTTTCCTCATCTGTAAAGTAAGAATTCTGCATTCAGTGTTCAAAACAATTTATTTGGGCATCTGCAATATTTGGGGCACTGCAGTATGGCAGCGAAGCAAATAAACAAAAATCCCTATCTTTGTGGAGCTGATATTGTAGCAGGGGGCAGTGGGGCAAGAGAAAAACAATAAACAAAGAAGTAAAATATAAAATGTCTCAGGTGGTGAAATGTGCTATAAACATAGAGAAGGGGATAGAGAACCTGGGTAGGGGAGGAAGAGGGATTGTTATTTTAAATAGGGTCACTAAGGAAGGTTCCACTTATAAGGTGACAGTTGAGCAAAAATTTGAAGAAGCAAATTACATGGGTATCTGGGGAGACAGCATCCCAGCTGGAGGGAACAGCGAGTGCCAAAAGTCTGAGGCCAATGGGTACTAGGAGTGTTGGAGGACTGGCAAGGAAGTCAGTGTGGCTGGAGCAGGGTATGGAAGGAGGGCTATGGAAGTCTGATAAGGACCTGGGGAGAGAGGGACTGGATCATGCAGGGATCTATCTGCTATTGTCAGGACCTTGACTTCGACTCTAGGGAGATGGGGGCAGATCTGAGCAGAGGAGGGACCTGATCTGACTTTAAGGTCACACTAGCTGCTGTGAAGAATAGGATGAAGAGGCCAGAGCAATGGCAGAGGCAGGGAGACCGATCAGAAATGGGGCCACTGCAGTCATGCAGGCAAGAAACAGTGGAGATGGGTCCAGCTGGCCGAAGCAGGAAAGCAAGAAGTGATCAGGCTGAGGGTAGGTCCCAATGTCAGAACTGACAAGCTCTGTGGCTGGGTTGGATGTGGGAATAAGAAAAGGTGGGGGAGAAGATAGACAGGATGACTCCTAAATTTTAGCCTAAGCAGCTTCAAGGATGAAATTGCCATATACTGAGGTGGGGAAGGTTTGGGGAGATAATTTTTAGGCATGTTAAGATTAAGAGTCCGGTGAGACATCAGTAGGGAAGCCATTGCACTGTTGGACATAGATCCCATCGAGGGAGGAGCAGGCTGGAGAAAACATGGGAGACTTCAGTGTCTACAAAGTATTTCTTGAAGATCCTGAGAGCTCCTACTTTGTATGGATGTTGTGGCGATTAAATGAGTCAAAATATTTAAGCAGTTAGAACAGTGCCTGGCATGTAGTAGGCACTCAATAAAGGTTGGCTCATCACCAACATCATTTTATGTCACTTGTGTCTTCCCCACCAGCTTCCCAACTGGCCTGTCTGCTTTCTGCCATGGCCACCTCCATGGCATCCTCCACACTACTGTTCAGAGTGATCTTCCTGAAGCCCATATCAGATCATCCCTCCCTGCTCAAACCTGCCATAGCTCCCTATTGCCCATGAGATAAAATACAACAGCCCACAGCCCTCTCCAGTCGCTGCACCCTCACCAGCCCCAATTTCTGCCCCCTTCCCAACCTCCCACTTTGTCTTCCAGCAATAATAGGGAACCCTTTGTTCATAGCTTGGTGTCTTTGAACATGTAGCTGCCTCTGCTGTGACTTGTCCGGCAGCAAATTCTGACGGATTCTCACATCCTCTGTAAAACCTCCGACCCCACCCAGGGGGCTGTCTCCCTTCCTTGAAGCCCTGCTTTGCTGGTGTTCCTTGCCCTCAGGAAAGGTTGAGTTCCTTCTACCCCTGTTCCTGCAACAGTGAACACTGAGCCTGCTGCAGAAGAGGAGCTGTGGTGGTGGTGGGGGGGGGGGTGTATGAGAGGTGGAGGGTGGGGGGTGGAGGTGATTCTCCACGATGGCTTTTATTATTGTTACTATATTTTAAATCAGCAAATGGAGGTCCAGAAAGGTGAAGTCACTTGTCCAGGTAAATCAGCTGGTAAACACTGTGGCCTGGAGTGGACTCCAGGCTTGTGTGATTCAAAGTCCTGGGCTCAGATACATATGCACACATGAGTACACACACACACAGAATTAACAATCTCACGGCACCCGGTGGGGGGTGGGGGGTAGGGCTTTGTCTTTTGATTGTTCCCTATTCAGGAAGGGATCCAGGGCTAGCGAGAAAGTTAAGGATTTAGGCTCAGAAAAGGTCTTCACCTGTTTATTCAATAATTCATTCACTCCTTCATTCACTCTCCCATTCTCCCATTCATTCTTCCACTCACTGGTTCACAATTCATTGTTTCTACTTCCAGTTTCTACTCCCAGCAGACTCAGACCCTTCCCTCTAAGAGCTCAGAGCCTGTGGAGAGCCTGGCTAGGGGACACGGTGGTACAGGCAGTAGTGGAACCCAAAGGGCTTGCCATGGACCTTGGAAGGGGAGAAGCATTCACCAGGTGGGCTCAGAAAAAGAATATCCCAGCGTGAGACTGCAGCATGCGCAAAGGTTCAGAGGCTCTGAAATAGCCTCAGGAGTGCTTAAGCAGACCATTAAGAAGGAGGGTACCTGAAGGTGGGGGGTGAGGGGAGCAGTAGGGGATCACTGGGAGGAAAGGTTGGAGACATTGGGCAGGGGAACAAAGTCAAAATTAATTTGGGAGTTAGGTGTGGAGCAGGGTTAAGGTTTGGGTTGTGTTTATGATTAGAGATTAGAACTTGAAATTGGATTATTTCTTTTAAACCTGCCTTTTCAAAAAGGATTCCCAGTGGTAAGGATTTAGGGTAATGATTAGGGCTGTCTAGAACCGAGGGATCAGGGATGGGCTTTAGGGTTGGGACAAAGTGCAGTAAAATCCACGCACTGGAGAGAGCAAAACCAGTATCTGCTGGGTATGGAGGCTTCACTTTCTTCCTCTCTGCAGCTTGGAATGTACTGGCTGTGTAATGCTGGGCACAGTCACTTAACCCTCTCGGCCTCCGAATGTCCACCTGTCAAACTGCTGGGCAGATCAGGACCCTATGCTGCGTTTTAAGCATCTTCTCTGGGACGTTCACCTGCTCAGTGGCGAGCAGGAATGGCACAGCCTAGCTAACCACCCGGGGTGCAGTAAGTGCTCCATCAGGACTAGTTCTCTCCCCTCCCCTCATTTCTCCACAAAGCCGACCCCAGGAGCCCCTCCTTGCTGGGGCGGCCCAGGTGTGACTCACTTGTCTTGAAGAATGGATCGCGCCACAGGTTGGGGCGCCCCCCGCCCCGGCCCCTCCCGCCAGCGCGGTGCAGCCGGGGTCCGAGCTGCCGCAGGCGGGGAGTCGCGCAATTACCCTAATTACAGCCCGGCCTCCGCGGCGGTGGCGAGCGCGGCCACGCCGTCCCGAGAACGCCCCCGGCCGGCCCGAGCGTGGGAACTGCCGTGCCCTCTGCCCGGGGTGGGGCGGCGGCGGCGGCGGCGTGGGAGCCCTGGAGGCCGCGAGGGCCGATAAGCCCGCCCCGTCGCTCGCCCCGGCTAATTACTGGCTACTGGCCGCGCTCAGCGCGCTCGCGGCTCCTTTCATCTGCCGATCGCCCCGCGCCCGCGCCCATTAATCCCGAAGCCCTGCACCTGGGTGGGGAGCAGCGGCGGGGCCCGTAGCCCCATTTGGCAGGGAAGCCGAGTGGCCAAGCTCCCGGGTGGTTCCCACGCGCCTTTCATTTCTTCATTCCTTCACACACCCGCTCCCCGCTCATTCATCCATCTATTCCTTAAGCAAAGGTTTGCTGAGAACCTTCTACTACTGTTTCCTTTTCTGTAAAATTGGGAATGATATGTGCCCCCAGGGTCATTCTAAGGTTGAAGGTGGGCATGGGGAGGAAAGGGGTGGCTCAGTTACTAAGTACCTGTTCTGTACTAAACCAGACCCCAAAACACGCCCAGTTTTCACAGGCATGAATGGGGGTGAAACCCTATCTTACAGGTGTGGAGACTGGGCTGCAGAAGCGATGGGATCTGAGGTCACACAGTAACAGAAGTATCAGACTTCGTCCTCCGAAGCCGAATAAGAGGAAGAGTAAAGCTGGCATTTCCGGAGCACTTACTCTGTGTCAGACACTGTGCCATGTGCTTTCTATGCACTGACGCATGTAATCCTTGAGACAATCACCTCAGGAGCTGAGCATTAGCATCTTATTCCCATTTTACAGATGAGGAATTTGAAGCTGAGAGAATGCCACTTGCTCTAGGCTACAGAGCTGAAGAGGCTAAAGTGAGGTTTGAACCCAGAGCGCCCAGCAGAGGCCCTGAGGCTCTCCCCAGAGCAGCCTCCTCATCTCCGCTTCTCTCAGTGTCCTTTCCAGCCTCAAGCTGGGCCGAATTCGCTGAATGCCTTTTCTTTGCCCAGCTGCCTCCCACCCCAGGTGACCCAGGGGACAGTTTAGAGATTTGGTGCTGATGAAAAGGCGTGAGATTGAGAAGAGTAACCTGAGCTCACCGGGGCCTCAGCCTCTGTCTGTAGAATGGGGACAGCTATCCATCCACTGCCCTCCTGGCACTGTTCACATTTGCTCCTCATTTCACTGATGGCATTCATTCACTTAGAACGTTTCTTGAGTGCCAACTCTGAGCTTGATGCCAAGGCTAGGGTGACCGACTGCCCCAGTTTGCCCTGGACCGTGGGGTTCCCTGGATGCAGGACTTGGAGTGCTTACACTGAGACAGTCCTGGCAAACCAGGACAGGTGGTCACTCTGCCTGTGCTGGGTGCTGGGGATTTGAGCCACAGCGGAGCCTGACCTGGTGCCTTTGCGAACTGGAAAGGCTCCTGCCCACCGGGAGCAATGCCCCATGTGAACTGTTGGCACTGGAGCAGGGTGAGGCTGAAGTACCCTGCTGATCTGCTGTCAGCTTTTTTCCCGTCCCCTGGCTTAGGCCCAGGCAGATATGCCAAAGCAATCCTACCGATTGCCTGTCTGGGAAAGCCAAGGCTGAAAGGCTGGCAGTGGCTTTCCCACAGCAGCAGCCATGAGTCAGTGCCCAGGGGTAGGGGTGTTCAATCCCACCTCTACCTACCCTCGCTATATGACTTTGAGCAAGCCAGCTTACCTCTCAGGGCTGCTTCCCATCTTTCCCTGGGAGTAGTGGAAATGGCAGAGGGATGGTGGTGGTGGTGACTGGATGACCTCCAAGCCCGCTGGGGTAGTGGGCTTGTTACAGGAAGCCTTTCCAGGAATCTCCACTTCACCAGGAGCTCCCAATGAAGCAGGCCTCCCCAAAGGCAGGGGTGCCTGCCAAGAACTTGGTCACTACTAGGTTCTTGGCAGTAACCAGGTGACAACGTGCCAGGAAGAACCTAGAAAGATCAGCCTTTGGAATCAGACAGAATGGGTCTCAACCCCAGCAGGTTCCTGGACCTCTCTGGACCTTATTTTCCTCACCTGTAGAATGGGGCCAATACCACCTCTCACTACTAGGGTATTGACTGATTGAGATTCTGAAGGTGAGGGCACATGCCAGGTGCTCAGGACACACCAGTTCCCTTCCTGCCCCTTTATGGGGCCCTGTGTTCCCCTGTCCAACTGGCCTGCCTCACCTTAATACCCTCTTCATCTGCCCCCCTCTTTCCCCTCCATTCAGTGGGTATCCACCATGCACTGTTCTTAGGTCTTAGGTCCTCAAGTGGGGCAGACATAAAAAAACAGGATCTCCTTTCTTTCATGGGAAACCATGGTGACTCCTGAGACCTAGGGTGGTGGGCGGAGAAAGAGGAGCACAGGGCTTTGCTCCTGTGAAAGAGGAGACCAGCTCCCTCTCTCTGACTGTCACCTCTGCCTAGCTGCCCTTCCTGCCACCCCCACCCACTGCTCCCCTGTCTCTGTCCTGTAGGGAAGGCTGCCCTAGTTGCCCCAGACAGAGTTATCTGCTCCTTTCCCTAGGAAGTCTGGCCTTTCATCTGCAACCACGCTTAAGGGCCTTGCTCATCTTAGGCAGCATATAGGAAAGAAGCAAGGAAGTCAGAAGGAGAGGTAGGGGGTGGGCCTGAGTCTAATATTCAGGTTTGGGAGTCAAAGGAATTCCTGCCTATTCTGCGCCCAGGCACAGAAAGAAGGTGGCAGAGAAGAGGATGTCTACTGGAGTAGGATACATTCTACCTCCTTCTAGTATCTTCCTGCCTCACCTGTTGCTCCTGCTTACACCTTGATGGCAGCCATCAGCCACCCCTCTCCACCAGCAGGGCACTACTGGGATAAGGGAAACTGAGGCACAGACATCCAGGTATGGAAATCGGCTTTGCTGGGAGCAGTGGGACTTTCTTGAGGAAAGTTATTTCCTTCTGTGTGAGGGACTGGGCCAAACGACCTTGTAGTCCTTCCAAAGGCAATCTTAGAATGCAGAAATTCTGAGGCTTTGGGGTCTTCGTATGCAGAATCCATGGTGTAAAGCTGCTCTGTCCAGTATGGTAGCCACTAGCCACATGTGTCTACTGAGCACTTGATATGTGGCTACTCCAAATTGTGCTGTATGTATGAAATACACACCAGATTTCAAATATTTAGTTTTAAAAATGTGAAATATCTCATAATTTTGATATTGATGCTGCAATGATGTAATTTTGGATATACTGAGTTAAATAAAATTTGTTATTAAAAATAATTTTAGTTGTTTCTTTTTACATTTTTTAAAAATGTGGCTACTAAAACATCTACAGTTTCATATGTGACACATTTTTCTATTACACAGCCCTGGCTAAAGAGCTGGTGGTCACCCAGCTAAGCCATGACTTCTTCCTTGGGCACCAATCAGCTCTGGGGCTTTTGGGGTCTTATTATCTTCCCAGGTGGGAAGAGCCAAACCCTATTACCTTATGAGAAATTGCTGCTTCTTCCCACAAAATGAAGGTGCTGCCATCTCCTCTTCCCCCTCGAGTGGCTGGTTTCTGGAGAAGTGAAGAGTAGAGGCCATCCTGCGTCCACAGGAAGAGAGAATTAACACATGACTAGGACCTTCCTTTCCAGACGGTTCCAGCCCAGCAAGCGCCAGGCTCGTCCACCCAGAGGAAACTCCGGCTGCCCCCTCAGTCTAAGCCAGGCTCAGAGGGGAACCTCCATCCCATAACCCCCAGCTGGGACAGCACCAGGCTGGACATTCGAGGAAGTGCATAACTCTCCCCCAAGGGAGTTTACACACCACCAGTGAGGCAGGTCACAGCCCACAGAATAACTGGAAATGATCATACAGTAGCTTCATCTGCTGAGGAACAGCTGATCTTAAACGAAATATGGGCAGATACAGGACCTGTTTGGCCATGCCCCCCACCCCGCTCTAGTATTCTGCTCCACATTTTGAGAAGGAAATGAAGAACAGGGTGCAGTGGCTAAGAGCGAGACCTTAGCCCTCCTTTGGGCATAAGTTCAAATCCCAGTTTGGCCGGGTGCTTGCTGTGTGACCTTGAGCATTGATGTCCCTGAGCCCCAGTCTCCTCATCTGTAAAATGGGAACAATCATAGTGCCCAGCTTGCGGGGTTACTGTAAGGATTCAGTAAGATAATGCGTGCACACAGCCTGGCAGAGGAAGGGCTCACCAAATGTCGACTATTGTCAGTGTTCTTAATGATAACAGACTCTTTCCTCATTCACATACTTCTTTTCTTGACTAAAATCAACCAAACCAAGGCTACCACAGGGAGCTTTTCCAGGACTCTAAGAACCAGTCATTTGAGCACAGTTTGACTGGAAAGGGTTTTTGCAGGGGGTCTGGTCCAGTGGTTCATAAAGACCAGCCACACCTCTCTGCGATTATGTGCACTGGCCTCCCTGGTGAGTGTTGGCTGATCAAGAGGTCGAGCAGCAGAGAGTGGGGTGAGCAGCAGGGGCGAGGAACACCCTGCCCCGCAGGCAGCCCCTTCCTATGCTCTCCCTCCCCACCAGACACCAGACACAGGGCCAGGAGGGGTGGGAGGGGTGCATGAAGTTGATGGGGAAAGTGGCTGGAGAGGCCCAGAAGCTGTTTTTTTCTTAATCCCCCTCAGTTTGCCTGTGAAATGAAATATAGGGAAGGGTATTGCTTCTATTTCCCTCAATATTCCCATGTAAAACTGGATTTTCATCCATAAGTGGCATTTTTAAGCCCCAAAATGGGTCTGTTGTCCCAGCAATTCTAGATCTTCAAATGGACAAATTCGTAGCAAGAAAAGTCATATTAGCACGTAATCATGTTAGACAACATGTATTGCCCTAATTTTCCTGACTTCAAATTGATTTTTTGTTATGTTTATGTACCTTTGTCAACTGCTCTTCCTTACAAGAAAACAATAGTTTATTCTGAGATAACGTCATTTGGATGTTTGATGTAAAGACGGTCTTCCTTATATGAAGTGGGGAAAGTAGCTGGTAGTTGCTTCTGGTTTGTTTGGCTAGCTGGTTAGGCTGTTTTATATGTTTTCACCTGGTGAAATAAAAAATTGACCACCTTACATCATTTCTTACAATTTGTATGGGGAAGTTTTACCGACTGAAGAGTCTGGAGCCACTGGTGCAGTCTAGCCTGCTCACCACCGAGTGCCTTCCACTTGTCCTGCATGTCCTCAGAGTCTTGGACTAAAACAATCCTTGAAACCACAGCCCCAGGGAGGGGGCATCTCCAACTCCCGGCAGTGAGGCACTCATGTTTCTAGAGGTGCCCAAACCATCCTCAGACACCTCGTGGAAATTCCTTCCACGTCCTGGTGATGGCTACCCAGTGGTCCCAGACTCATTGTGAGAGGTCATTCCACTCACTGCCCAGTGACAGCCATTTAGAGATCTGAAGACAGTGTGATTACGAGGCCCTAAGGCTTCCCTCCTCTGGGCTAAGCTTTCCAGTTCCTTCGTTGGAGGGTTTTCACACTGCCCCCCACCACTCAATCCACTGGATCCCCAAGGAGCTCAATATGAGAGGCAGAGCAGTGGTTGTTAAGAGTATGGGTCAGAATGAATGAATCCTGGCCACACCTTTCTGGCTGTGTGACCTTGGACAAGGTACTTCAGCTCTCTGTGCCTCAGTTTTCAATTTCAAAGAGATAAACACAGCTCAGTAGAACTGTGGTGTTAGACTGGGATGAGCAGCAGGGGAGTGACGTCAGCACACGTTAAGCCTTAGAACAGTGCTGGGCACAACATATCATGTGTCCAGCACATGTCATCTAGGATGTGTTTCATGTTCTCACCCTCCACACCCGATCACCACGTGAGGGGGCGCCTGGTCCAAGCTGGGCCAACAAGTCTTCCCAGAGATATTTACACCTGGTTATTTAGGATGTGGAGAAAGGAGCCTCTTTTTCTCCATAGCCATAGCTAAGGTGTAAGGTATAAAAGTCAGCCATGTTTTCTACACCATAAAGAAAACCAGTGTGCCATGAAACAGAAAAAAAAAGCAATGTTCAGAAAAAAGCAAAGACAAGAGGTACAAGGAGAAAGTCCTGGTCCTAGTTGTACTTAAAGACCAGCTCCACTCCAGCCCTTCCCATAACCTCATTGTCCGTCTTCACAGTAACCTTTCGCTGTGTAACAACTACCTCAAAACATAGGACTTAGAGCAGTGATCATTTATTAGCGCCTGTATCCATATGCTGCAATTTGTCTGGGCTCAGCAGGTGTCTCTTCTTCGACTGGTATCCCCAGGCCCTTCATGCAGTCGTGGTCAGCTGGCAGCTTGCCCAGGGCTGGATGGTCCAGAACAACCGGAAGTGACATAGTCTTTACTGATTGTCTACTATATGCCGAGTGCTGAGGGAAATACCAGAGTGGAGAAAATTAATATTTACTGAGCTCCTGCTTTGTGTTAGGCCAGTGATGTAAATTTTAGGGGTACTGCCTCATTTAATCCTCCTGATTATGTGGTCAGATGGTTGTTATCATCACTCTCATTTAACAGATGAGGAAACTGAGGCTCAGAGAGGAGGAATAACATGCCGAAGATTTCAAAACCCAGAGAGGCAGAGCTGGAAGGAATTTAAGCCAAGGACTCCAGAGTGTCCACAGAGCCAACATCTTGCATTGCACCATCCTGGCCCTTCCCACATCAGAGCGAAACTTGGCCCTATCCTTATGCTGCTTCAGGTGTTTTCAAGGGAACAAACGGAGTGGACACAACATCCAACAGCATAAGATTCAACACCAGTCATTCAGCAAATGTGTCCACATACCTGTTTTGCGCTAGGCGTCATGTTAGGTACTAGGGCTGTGGGGGTGACTCAGACACAGGATGCAGTGGCCACAGCGAGGACGAGGAAGGATTAATCACGCCTGGTCTGGGCTCAGTGTTGACTAGTTCACTGCTGATTCTTAACGGATGGGTGATGTTGCTGAAGAAGTGCAGTTCAGGCCAACGCCCCTTCCCACATGTGTGCAGGGGCTCAGAGTCCCAGTTACAAGGCACACAGAGGTCAAGGCCATCCCTGGGGGAGGTTCAAGGGCTCCCAGGCCATCCTTGGAGCCTGGCTACAAAGCTGGGCACAGGCCACTTGTCCACAGGATATCTGTGGATGCCAGGTCAGAGCCAGCAGCTTCCAGGGTGAGGGGACACCCTTGTCATCTTCTGAGGCAGCTGGGGAATTCCAGAGCCCAAGGAAGCAATTTCTGTCGGTCTAGAGTTGGGATGCTAAGAGATGCAGCATCCACATGCCCAGAGTCCTGTCCCCAGTGGGAAGACATGAGCACTGGGGAGGGACTGTGAGCAGTGGAAGGGGCCTGGCCTTGGGATGAGCCAGCCCCCGCCATGCCTGCTCGCTGGGTCGGTTTCTGGCTGTGTTCCCATAAGCTGATGACATGCCCTTCCTGAGCACATTTCTCATCACCTATAAAATGGGGATAAAACTCCCCATCTTAGCCAATGCTTTTGGTGTTTGTATAGCTAGCTTATGCAGCAGCAGGTCTCTATCTGGAGACCAGCGCATCTCCCGGGACTCCGGGACAGAGGGCCATGTGACCCTGCTGTTATGCCTGTAAAGCCATCAGGAAACCAGGCAGGACTCCCTCTCCATCCTGCACTCATGTCTTTTCCCCCCATGCTTGCTTCATTTTTCTCCCTCTGCAGAAGGGCTTCTTCTATTTATCCAGTGCCTATGGTCAAAGCTGGCGGCCCCCATAGCTCGCACAGAGCTTTATGTATGACAGTCTGGCTGCTGTCTTTCAGTCCCAATTCCAAACTCCTGGGAGAAAGAATCTGGCCCAGCTCGGGCCTAAGGTCCACCAATGTGGTCTATGGCACAGGGGGCAATATCCAGGAAGGGTGGGCTACATAGCACTCCTGGGGAACCCCATGGGTAAAGTGAGGAAGGGGCTAGGCAGATCCCCCAAGAGTCATTGTGAGGATTAAACAAGACAGTAAATGCCAACTGCCTAGTGCCTAATAGACATACACTCCAAAGGAGGCTCGTGGGTCCAATTCCCTAATGGCAGAGCTCTGGGGAGAAGAGGAACAAGGAAGAGAAAGCAGTGGGGGGCAGAAGATGCAGTCCCAGCCTGGCACATCGGGAGCTCTAGGGTACCAGTCGCCCCAGAGTCAGTTTCACACTGAGGCAAGGGGACTAGTCCTTTGTAGATCAATCCCAGGACAGGCAGGGGCTGGGGTCAGGGAGGGAGGCTTCCATTCGGCTGAGGCCAATTCTCAAGAGAAGGAGGCAGCTGTAATTGTGAGCAGACAACATCCAGCAGCTGCAAGGTGGGTGCACCAGCGGTGAAGGGGATCCAGGCAGGCACAGCAGTATCAATTACCGTGAGCCTCAGCCAAACACGTGTGGGCACTAGTTGCCTCTGGCCTTTATCTCACTCATTTATGTGTAAGAGTAATATTAAATTATACTTTGACTATATGTATTTAATATAATGTGTGTTCATATACTAAATATTACTGTATATAGTACATACAAACTTACCTATTACTATAAAGATTGAACATGCAAAAATGTAAATGTAATCAATTGCTTAGGGAATTCTTAAGCACTGCATGTGGTTTTCAACTTACAGGCTGATTTGAGAACTTAATGTCCTGCCCCCGTTAAACATGTCTCTGCGGTAAGTGGTTGAGCCCTTCCCCCCACCAGCTCTCCCTAATCTCCCTCTTCCGCAGGATCACAGGGTTCTGCTGCTGATGGGAGCGCCAAGGGGGACCTTCTGGCTCTAGTGGCTTCCCATCCCACAGAGACACATCGAGCCCTTGATTCAGCGTCCCAGCGCCCACATGATCTAACCCTGGCCTACCTGTCTGATGGTTGATCCTCAGCTCACCACCCTCCAGTCCTGGAGTCTTCGTTCAGTTCCTCAAACCCACCAGCTCTTTCCTACCTAAGCCTTTGCTTAAGCTATTTCTTTGCCCAAAACATCTCTCTGTTCTTTGCAGAGCTGGCACCAAGGTCACACATCCTGAAGTTGGCCTTGACCTCTTTCCAAAGTAAGTTCAAATCACCCTGTTTGTTTCCTTCCTAAACCTTGACATTTTTCATAATTGTTTGATTTTTTCACTTGGTTCTGGTCTCTTTTGTCACTAACATGTAAGCTCCATGATATCAGGAAATGCCTGGCACACAGTTGAAGCTCCATATTTGTTGAATGAATGAATGAGTCTGTTGCTATGCCCCAGCAGTTTACTTCAAATCCATCTTGTCCAAAACACTGTGAGGAGAGAAATCTGCAGTAGGAGGATCATCACTTTCTTGCTCAGAAACCTTCAATGGCCTATTGCTACTCACAGAGGAGCTGACCATTCCTTGCTTAAGCATAGGACAAGAAGTTAAAAAGACTCAGGTTCAAGTCCCACCCTTGCCACTTGCTAGCTATCCAACACTAGCCAAATTGATTCACTTCTCTTTAGCTCAATTCCTTTCCGTAAAATGGATGAAACATCTCCTGCCCTTTCTCCTTCTTGGGTTGTTCTGAGAAAATGTAGAAAGCTCTATACAGATGATTTTCAGTGTCATGTGTGCTGACCTTTCAAGGGTCTTCAACATTCAGGCCTGATCTCTTTCTCCAGACACAGATGACCATTATTCCAGCCCCACCCCGCTAGTTGGTACTTCCTGAACTTCACCCTATACATTCACACCTTGGTGCTTTCCTTCAAAAACTGTGCTCTTTGTGGAGAAAGCCCATTTCCACACCTTCTTTACCTGTCCAGATCCTGCCCATCCCAAAAGGCTCACTCTTCCATGATGTCTTTCCCCACCTCCAAGCTCACTGCCTCTTTGACATCTGTGCTACACCTGGGAAGGTCTGCCTTCCTGCACTCTGAGCTCCTTTCCTGGGTCCAAATTGCTAATCCTAACATCACACTGCACTGTCTGGTACAGACCATTGTGGTACAGACCCTGTGCTGGGCAATGGGGCTTCAGAATGGAGGGAGACCCCATCTCTAGCATCAAGAGGCCAACCATCCAGTGAGATCAGAAAGACCAAAAGGCACTTAGTTGATAACTGGTTTGCAGGCTAGGAGAGCATAGCTGATTTTAGGTGCACTGAAGTCAGACATACCTGGCTTTGAATCTCGGGATGCACAGAACAGAAACCTAACTACAGTGGCTTAACTAAATAGGACATGTTTTTTCAAATAGTGAGAAAACCAAAGCAGGTCTCCCAGGACTGCTACAGAGGCTCCATGGTATGAGGAGGCTCCTTCTAGATTCCATCTTTAGCATGTATCATTTTTCTTCTCTGTACTAGTTTTCTCATCTACAAAATGGTAATAACTACCTTCCTTATAGGGTCGTTATAAACATTGAGTAGTTCATATAGATAAAGGCTTTAAACAGTATCTGGCACATGTGAAGTGCTCTATAAATGTTAATTTCTATTATTACTATTATTTTTTTTTATTCTGTCCTCATGCTGAAAAAATAGCTGCTACCCCTCTAGGCATCACATCCTCATCCCTGACAGGAAGGGAGGAAAGGCAAAGCACAAAAAGTGAGTGCTAGTTGAATCCATTTGGGTTTCTTTTTTTCAATTGAAGTGAAATTCATATAACATAAAATTATCCATTATACAATGAAAATTCAGTGGCATTTAACACATTCACTATGTTGTACAATCACTAACTATCCAGTTCCAAAACATTTTTATCACGCCAAAAGGAATGTCTGTTCCCATTAAGCAGCTGTTCCCCATGCTCCCTTCCTCTCAGCACCTGGAAACCACCTATCTTCATTTTGTCTCTTTGGATTTGCCTATTCTGCATGTCTTCCAGTAAGCCCCACCCAATCTCTTCTTACATCTCGTTGGCTGGGAATGTGTCTGATTTTTGGCTGGGCACACTGCTGCCCTCACCAAAATCAGCATTCTGTCACTCTACATTGTGATACTTATTAAACACCTACAACCATATTTTATAGATTCTCAGACCCATGAATTCTTTTTACATTTTAATTTTTCCAAAATCAGATTCACCTTATATTGATAATATCTCATTTTTAATTAAATTTAGTATGTGTCAGACACTGTTCTAGGGGCTGGAGATAAATTAATAAATGAAACAAAGTTCCCTGCCTGTGGAGAGCTATGTAGTGGCAGGGAGATAAATAGACATAATAAATAAGTGAGTAACAATGCATAGAAGATTATAAATGCTTAGAAAAAATAAAAAGTAGAGCAAAGTAATGTCCATTTGAAGGATGGACCAGGGACTAGTTGCTGTAATAATGTGTTAGTTATCTTTTGCTGTGTAACAAATAACCCCAGCATTTAGCAGCTCAAAACAGCAAACATTTATTGTCTCAGTTTCTGTGGATCAGGAATCCAAGAACACCTCAGCTAAGCCATTCTGGCTCAAAGTCTCTCACATGGTTGCAAACACGATGTCTCACAGCTGGGGCTGTGGACATCCCAAAGCTTTAAATGAGCTTGAGGATCCACTTCTGAGATAGCTCACATGTATGGACATTGGCAAAAGGCCTTAGTTTCTCACAGGCTGTGGGCAGGAAGCCTCAGTTCTCTGCCACATGGGCCCCTCCACAGGGCTGCTTGAGTGTCTTCATGACACGGCAGCAAACTTCCCCAGAGCAAGTGATTCAAGAGAGCAGGAAGAAACTCCCAGTATCTTTTATGACCTCATCTTGGAAATGACAATGTCACTTCTGCTATGTTCTACTTGTTAGAATTGACTCACTAGGTCCAGCCCACATTCAAGGAAAGGGGATTTAAGGAGGCATATCAAAGAATTTGTGGACATTTTTGGAAATTACTACAATTAAATGGGGTAATCAGAATAAGAGCAAGGACTTGAAGAATGTGAGGGAATTAACCAGGCAGATTTGGAGATGAGGGAGAAGAGTGCTGGACAGGGGAAACAGCTGGAGATACTGAGGCAGTTTACCTCGTAGGCTGGTAAGGAAGAGAGTGAACACCGGGAGGCAGCTAATGAGCTGCCCCCTTCCTCCTCCATGTGACCTTGGGCAAGTCACTTCTCTCTCTGAGTCCCAGTCTCCTCATCTATGAAATGAGAATGATAGTAGTAACTACTCACACATTTATTATAAGAATTAAATAAAATGAGATATATAAAGCATCCAGTCCATGTCTGATTCAACCCTTACCCCCAAGTTCCTTCTGCTCCAGCCACACTCCCTCCTGGCTGTTGCTCACACCTGCCTTGAGACTTTATCCTGACTCAGGGGCTCAGAATCACTGCAGGGCTTATTAAAATGCAAATGGCTGAGCCCCAGCCCAGTTTCTGATTCAGAAATTGATCGGTTCTGGGGTCGGGCCCCAGAAGGTGCATTTCTAACGAAACCCCTGCTGATGCTGATGCCTCAGTCCGTGGTACTACAGTTTTAGAAGCACATTCCCATTGTCCCCTCTGCTGGCACCGCTCTTGCCCCAGATAGCAACTAGCTACTGCCCTCTCCTCCGTCAAGTTTTTGCTCAAACCTCACAGTCTCAAAAATGAGGCCAATTCTGATCACTCTGTGCAATAATGCAAGCTGCCCTCCTGCAACCCCAATCTCTTCCCTATTTTATTTTTCCTTTTTTCCATAGTACCTACCATGTGGATAGTTATTTTAATAATTATCTAACATGTGACTAATTATTTTACTTGATTTGTTGTTAACTATATGTCCTCAAGTACCTAACAGGGAAGGTAGACCCCATGAAACCCTAGGGACCCAGTGGATCCTGCAGAGATCTGCTAACCCATCAAATTTATATGCAATAGTTTGTGACTATGGTATCTGTAGCTTTCATTAGATTCTCAAAGAATTGCTTGACCCTGGAAGCTTAAGAAACACTAGTAGATCAATGTCTGGAATAGGGTATGTGCTCAATAAATGTATGTTGACTAAATTAAAGAACTTTTTAAGAATTTTTCACATTTTTTTTTAAAGGAAGACTGTTCAGTAGCTCTCTAGCGTTGGTGTCCTTAGACCAACTATGCCAGGATGACAGGGTTGCTTTTTAAAAATATAAATTCTTGTGATTCAAAAACATAAAAAAAAACAAAAACGCTCCAAGTCAAGAGGTCTGGGTGGGACCAGAGAGTTGGTACTTTTCAAAGCCCAACCTCTGGATGACTCTGAGGAGCACAGAGGTTTAGGAATTTCTGTGTGAAGCCTTAAATGGAAAGAGTCAGGAGAATCAGTTTCAGTGTGCAGCTTTTACACTTTGCAAAAAATGCAGTCACACCCATGGTCACTTGTGATCTTCCCACAAGCTCTCAGGGTGACCAGGCAGGGATTACAAGATCCTCTTTGCTGAGAAGAGAGCTGAGGTCCTGGGGAATCAAGTGACACCCCCCTCCCAACACCCAACGGTCATACTGCCTGTAGGTGGTGGAGATATGATTAGAAGTTGGGCCTCTGGACTCTCACTCTAGGTTCTCCCTTCTGCACAAACTGGATAAACCCAAGTTCCAGGAAGTCCCAAGGGCACTACTGGGGGAGGGGAGCCAGAGAAGGGAGGGACACAGTGACAAACATGTGAAGCGCAAGGTTCAGGGAGTCTGTCTCCTGGCACCTGGGGTTTCTCTACCTGCAAGGACCAGGCATTCACATGCTAGCTCTGGTTATGCTTGACCCCAGGACAGCCACTTTCTATTTCTGTACCGCAGTCTCCTTTTCCTGCTCCTAAGAAGATGCTTGTAGAATATAAAGCACTCCGAACATCCAAGTTATTATCAAAGGAAGGTGAAACATGCACCACACAGAAGATCTCTAGAGACAGAACTAAATCCAGGCTTTCACTTATCTGAGGTATATTTTGAGCACCTACTATATGCCAGGGGATTGTGCTGGGGGACTGCACATGCCTCTCTTCGTTCCACCCTCACAACAATCCAGTGGGGTGGGTGCTGCTCTTGACCCCATTTTGCAGATGAAGAAACAGGAGCTCAGATGAATGAGCTACAATTCATTCGATCATTTGTTCTTTCATCCAACTTCTGCTAAAAGCCTGCTCTGGGCCAGGCTGCGGGCCAACTGCTGAGGACACGAAGATGAACAAGTCCTTGAGGAGACATGCCCATAAATTACTTTAATAACAACTCAGTACATGCTTTACAGACAAGCGAGTGGGAGCTGGAGGAGGAGCAACTGGCTCTCCTGGGGTTATGGGGACAAGCAGCTGACATTCTGTGGGACCCTGCACCGCTGAAGTCCTTGTGCCCTGTGCAGAGGTGGCATTCACAAGGCCTGGGTTCGAATCTCGCTGCTGTCAAAGCTTTTCCGTATATTCACAGAAAACCCCTTCACTCAATGAGCCTCCTTCTCCATCTGGAAAAATAAAGAGATCCTGAGGCTCTGGGGGCCTAAACCTCTGGCTCTCCCACCCTTCTGGTCAATTCGAGCTTGGACCGAGCCAGCCCGGAACCTGAGCCTTAGACAGCTTGACCCAGCCCCTTGAAAAGTGCCAAACATCTCGCCCCAGAGCAGCACCCACAGCCTGCTGCGGGGCCCTGGGTTCAAAGGGCGGAGCTCTGGTCGGGGCGGGGCTGAGACCTCCTGGAGGCGGGGCACGGCCCGCCCAGAAGCGGCTCTTCCAGCCAATGAGAGCCAGGGGGCGGAGGGAAATCCCCGCCTCTTGCTATAAAATATCACTGATTCTGGGTACGCGGCTCGGCGGTCTCACAACGGAACCCGGTCGGTGTGCGAAGTCCTTGCCGCCGAAGCTGCGGCAGAAGCTCTGGGTTCCGTGCGTCCCGGGCCCGGTTGGAGCACGGTTCGGCCTCGGCTTTCCCTTGCGCGGTCGCGCTGCGGGGAGCACACGGGACTCGGATTCTTCGCCCAAAAGAGCAGCTAGCCAGGACCGAGGACTGCCCGCTCTGACCAGCCGCCCGCCGCCCCTGCAGGCAGCCTGCCTGCCGCCATGGCCGACCACCTGATGCTCGCCGAGGGCTACCGCCTGGTGCAGAGGCCGCCACCCTCTGCGCCCCACCAAGGCCCTCAGGCGATCCGGACGCTGCAGCCGTTCGCGGGTGCGGGCCTGGACAGCGGGTTGCGACCACGGGGCACTCCTCTCGGCCCGCCACCTACGCCCCCACAAGCCGGGACCCTAGCCTACGGAGCCTTCGGGTCGCCGGCCGCCTTCCAGCCCTTTCCGGCCGCACCGCCGCCGACTGCCTGCAGCGCGCACCTGCAGCCGACGGCGACGCTGTACCCAGGCCGTGCGGCCGTGCCCCCCGGCGCCCCAGGACTTAGCCCCGGCCTGCAGCCGGCTCCAGACGCCTCGGCTCCACCGCCGTTGCCGCCCGCGCACGCCCTGGGCTGCATGGACGCTGAACTCATCGACGAGGAGGCTCTGACGTCGCTGGAGCTGGAACTTGGGCTGCACCGCGTGCGTGAGCTGCCCGAGCTCTTCTTGGGCCAGAGCGATTTCTTCTGCTTCTCGGACTTGGGGTCAGCGCCGCCCGCCGGCTCAGTAAGCTGCTGAGCGCGGCCAGGCTCCTGCCTGGCGTGCCAGAGAGGAGAAGGGGGCCTGGCTGCCTGCTGGACTCTGCACCAAGCGCCTGGGCCCAGCACGCACCCTCCGTGAGGGTGGAGGCAGCCAGTTACCGCGCAGAGCCCAACCCCGGGCTGGGACTCCTGGCCTCACTCTACGCCCTGCTTCCTGCAGGGTGACAGTTTGGCTTCACCTCTCGGTCTCCGAGTCTCGGTGGTAAAGTGAAGGGGATTGGGCTCCCTTTCGGGCTCCCCATTCTTGGATTGTATCCTCCCCTCTTGGACTCTCCACCACCCCAATCCCCAGTCTGAGCCCCTCCAGGCTGCTGCCTGCTACCCCTCTCTCCTTGCGCAACCCACTGTGGTCACTGGGTCCTTGGAGCCATCCATTCACCTGGCCTCCAGCCCGCTCCCCACCCCCACTGCCTTAAGGAGGGGACAGTAGTACAGGCCTAACCCCTGCAGGGTGAAGCAATGTCCCATCTGGCCTCCAAAACCAAAATAAAACTGGGTCACTACAGTCTTGTGTTTTCATTTCCTTATCACTCCAACCCTTGACTATATTTGGCTTCTAGAATCCTGAGGCTGTTGGGGACCCTGGGAGGACTGGAGGTCACAGCCCTGGCAGCACCCAGGAGAGGAAATTGACAGTTTCTTTTGAAAATGTCTCGGAGTTGTGCAACTGTTATGTCATAATCTGGAAGGCAGAGGCTGCCGCCAGGTGGCAAAATCACCCAAGGGCATCAACACTGGACTTCCCAGCTCCTGGGGTGGCGGGAGAGCTTGGTGTTGCTACCCTCACCTGTTTGCCCAGGGCAGTGTGGAGGCCAGAGGGCAGCTGGGTGGTACTGAGGATTCAGACAGTCCTGGCTTGGGACTGTGGCTCTCTGCCTTCTCCAAGAGTCCATCCATTCAGATTTCTTAGGCTATTTCCTCAGAGAGAGATGGTTCCAGTTTCTGGTGGTTTTGAGGATGAAATACAATGTGAAGCCTTTAGCACTGTGCCAGTCACCCAGGCAGCCCTTAATAAATGATAGTGATTATTCTACAGAAAGGTGCCAGCTTTAGACCCTGTGCCAACATGATACATGCTTTCATGGAGTCACAGTCCAGGTGGAAGTAGGAGAGTAACAGGCTTGAGAATCACTCACCCTGGTGCAAGGAAGAGTGGATCAAGACTAGAAAACGGGATGATGGTCAAGCAGGCAAACCCAGAGGAGGGAGTAGTTTCAGCTGTTTGGAGTGGGGTCAGTCTAGGCTTCAGGGAGTTGGTGACATTTCCTGTGAGGAGCAGAGCCTTGAATAGTGAATACATCTTTAGGAGTTGGAGAAGGTGGCCTTCAAGTGAAGAGCCTGTTCAAAAGCAGGGAGGAATATAAATACAGGACATATACCGGGAAAGTGTGGGGTCTCTAGAACACACAGCAAAGGTCTAATGGCTTTACAACAACTTTGTGAAGTAGGAAGAGTCCCCATTCCACAGATGAGGGACGTGGAGCTCACCCAGGTCAGTCCTGATCACCAGAGTGAGCTCCTGGCCACCCTCTGCTGTTGAGTCTCTGGAGTGATCCCCAGGTGCTTCAGGGGTATGCGAGAAGGGCTGGAAGAGAGAGACTGAAGGCAGGGAGGAGGCCAGGTCAGAGACACCAAAGACCAGGCTAGGACAGAGTAGGGGAGCTGGAGAGGAAAGAATGAATTTCAGAGACAGTGGAGAGGAACACAGAGCTGAGTTCTGTCCCCAGTGGTTGGGTTTCACTCGCGCCAAGCTTGTTTGTTGGCATGACTCGACCTCCAGCCGTGAGCTGACTCAGGGCACGCTGTGCCAGTGCTAGCTCTGGAGCCACCAGAACCTGAGTGGGCAGCAGCAGGTGTTTGGAAAATGAATAAAGGTCTTTCTTTAGATAATGGAGATTTCTGGGACAGGATGGGGAGGAATGTCAGAGAGGCTTCTGGAAAGAGACTGGCCTGAGCTCCTGGCTTAGGAAAGCCAGTGTTCAGCCTGGCTTTGCTCAGAATCCCAGACCAGAGATAAAAATGAGGGGGCTGGATTGGGATGGGAGGGCCTGGACACTATCTTGATTCCCTTTTGATCTGGGCCCCAGTTTCTCCTCCAGTAAAATGGGGCTAATATCTCTGCCCTGCTCTTTCATAAGGTAATAAACCTCACAGTAAGTGAGGAGCAAATTCAGGGATTCCACTCCAAAGTGCTATCCATATGGAAGGGATTACAATGGAAACCCAACACCTGCCTCTTTCTAGAGTTAAGGGGCCTGGATAGAAGAGGGAGTCCAGCTGCCGAGCTAGTCGCCCCCATCCTTCCCAGTGAGCTGCTGACAAGTTGGACAGCAGACAGCTGGACAGAAAAGCTAAGATTGGGGCAGCCCACCACCTGGATCCCCAAATCCCTGACACCCTTTGGAGGATTCCAACTCTCCCAGCTGGAGAGGAGGATGGAGCTTCCTTCCTGCCAGCACTTAGAGGCTTGTAGTCTGACAGCCCTGGGCTCCAGTTCCAGAAGCAGCTACTACTAGCTGCCTGACCTCGAGTCTTGGTTCTCCTAAGGTAATCACACCAGCTTCCTTTGGATCCAGTGAATACCTCTCTCTTTCCTGGGACCACCTCCTAAAGCAACCTGTTACCCTCAGTACTGTGGATTGTATTCCCATACCTGGGCTGGGTCTCAGGGTTGGGAGTCAGGCTCCCTCGGGGCTGAGAACTGAGTCGTGGCACAGACAAGACATTTTTCCATCTTTTTTTTCCCTTTTCATAGGCAAGTTTCCCCAGGCTGAAGTTCGTTGTTTTGAATCATCTTCTGATTGACTGGGTTTCATTACCAAGCAGGTTTTTTGTTTTTGTTTTTTCAAGAAAAGTCTTACTTCTCTTGAACTAATCTATAAAATGGAGGTGCTAATAGTGTCTCTCTCTTAGTGCTGTAGTGGAGATTAAATAAATTCACATAAGGTGTTTAGAAAGTGTAGTTTATAGTTTATCATCCCTGAGCCCTGGCTTTTCAGGAGTACCTTTATAGTAGAGTCTTTAAAGGCTGTGTTTTAACCAGCTGGTATCAGGTTACTCCAAAGGTAACTCGTTGCAGGTTGGGGTCCCCAGGAAGCAGAGTGGGTAGTATTTAGCTTGCAAGAAGTTGTTTAGGGAGCATCCCAGGGGTCAGCATCTGCAGAAGGGAGGGGCCGGAGCAGAAGTAAGCAGAGGAAGCTACAAAGCAGACCCAACATGAGTCTTGCTCAGGAAGCTCTGGAGCCAGAAGCTTCAGAATTATCCTAAGTGGGGCCATTATACTCCCCCCATCAGTCACTGGATGTGGCTGCCTAGGGAAGTGCCGTGACTCTGGGGAGGCAGCCCTCCACCGCTGAGCAAACCTAGGGGAGCTGCCAGGGGAAGGGCTGGGGCAACAATCCCTGGACTGGGTCTCAGCAGCACATCACAGTGTCCATCACAGCCCAGGGTGGTGACGACAGTGTCATAAGAGTCATAACAAATGCCTCCTCAAATCTGTGCTCTGGGTGCCTCGTTTGCCTCTCTCCCTAGTGCCACACCTGACTAGCACCTCTCCTATTAAAGGAAAAAAAATTTCTTTTTAAGGAATATCAACCTTAAAGGGTTGATGTGGTGAGACTCTAAAGTATCTGATACATTCCTAATAACTGAAAACTGCCATCGTCCTTATCCTCATCATCGCTCTGGTCAGCTAAGTGTTTAACAGTCATTTGTTAAATAACTTAAATGAATAGTCTGATCCTCATCTTTCCCAGGCAGCTTAGCTTGTTTAGCTGATTACTAAGTAATCCTTTTGAATTCCTTAATCCATCCTTGCCTAAATCTTTGCCACCCTGCTGTTAGAAATGCTGGGTCAGGATTACTGCTGACTGTAAGACTCTGCCAGAACTTGATGAGGACCTACTGTGTGGGGGCATGACGGGACCTAACAGCACCCAGTAGGTGTTCTTTCTCTTCCAGCCTCTCCTCTAACTGCCACCTACCCCTGTAAATAGCACTGTTAGGTATTTTTATCTCCATTCCAGAGGTCAGGAGATTAGGGCTCAGATAGTAAATGACTCCTCCAAGTCACACTCCAGTAAGAGGTGGGGGAGCATGTCCTCCCCAGGCTGGGGCTGGCCCAGGGCCTGAGCCTGAGTGGAGCTAGAGCAGAGTCCAGGCCTGATTCTGCCACTTTGTGGCCATAGAAGGCAGAAGTCACTGAGTCTCTTTAGGCCTCAGTTTCTTCTTCTCTACAGCGGGGAGCATCATCCCATTGGTATACGTGCAAGAATACAAGCAAGACTGGGTTTCTGAGAGCACATTGCAAACAGGCAGTGCTGCTTGGTCGGGGTGGGTTGGGGTGAACAACCATGACCTCCACCCCTAGGCAACTGATCTGGAGAGAGGAGACCTGCCCGCACTTTGAAACTTGAGACCTGGGCCAGCCTGGAGTGTGCAACACAGGATCCATGTCGGCATTCCAAGCAGGTGCTGCTGAGCAGCTTAGGGCCCGGGAAACCCTGCAGGCTGGTGGTGATGGAAGGACAGGATGCAGGTCAACTTAGGGAGGACATCCACATGAAGCCCCAGGGCCAAAGCACACCGCCACAGGTAGAGGAAACAGAGGAAGCTTCTCTGAACTCGCCTGCCAAATGGGGACACCAAAGGCTTCTTGAGAATGAACTAAGGTGATGGTAGGTCCTGGCTCCTTGGAGTTGCTCAGATGCTAGAAAACAGTACCACAGGGACAGGAGGAAAGAGTCTTGTCCCAGCCAGCCTCCCGGTACCTTCCCACCCTCCACTGCAGCCACCAGACTCCAGATACATGATGCTCCTTATGCGCCTGTATTTTGACCCATGCTGTTTCTTGGCCTGGAAAACTCTCCCCAGGGCCCCTTCCACTTTGAAAGGCCTATTTCATCATATATCTGAGTCGATGAGGAATCTTCCCTACTAGACTATAAGTTTCTGAGGACAGAACCCAACTCATCATCATCCCCACTCCACCCCCGTGTGTGGCTCATAGTGGGTACTAGTTAGCCCTGGAGTGAGTGGCTGCTTTATGGCTCTGAGCTGGGAGCCTTGGCTGAAAAATGGCCCAGAGCTGATGTCCAAGTTGGAGCTGGTAGCTGGGAGCCCTGAGCTCTAGACCCAGCTCATCCATGAATTTGTGACCCTAGCTTATCTGAGCTCTCTAAACTCTGTAGCCTGAGCACCATGTTCCCTGCCCCTCCTACCTCCATGGGCACTGCTGGCTCCAAGCAGTGCAGCAGGACTGAGGGAGGAGGGCAGGGAATGCAATGCTCCCCTAACCCCTGGGTGGGCCAGCAAGCAGCAGTTCTGATGTACACTTTCTGCTCCGGGCCTCACAACAACTCCTGCGTGAGTGTAATCATTGGCCTCATTCTATTCTGCTAGCCTCACTTTAGGCAGCTAAGGCTCCAAGAGGTTAAGCAAACTACTCAACAATACACAGGGCTCTTGGGAAGAGGTTGTTATTTGTAGGATGAGCGGAGGTCGGACATCAATAAACATGAAGTCCAGATATCCCCCGTGGAGGAGGGTGCAGCCATGACCAGGCAGGGAGTCCTCCACAGCCCATTACAGGGTGGCGTCCAAAGGGACTGACTCCTCTGCCTCTTCCCAGTGAGCAACACCAGCCGGGGGCTCTGTCATCAAACTGCACATGTGGCCAGAGGGACCCTCTCCCCTGGCACCCACCGCAGCCTAGCCTGGCCTGACAGAGAATGTGAGCCCGTCATTGTTGTTAGTTTTTAAAACCCACACATAGTTTTTAGTAAAAAGTAATAGATGCTTGAGTCAAAATCATTTCAAGCCATTTAGAAATTATGAAAAGTAAAAGACCTCCAAATTTTTCTACCCACATACATATAATGTGTACATTAAGTTACATATGTTTTATACACATACGTAATATACATCTCTTTTACATAAATGAGATGCTATTTTATATAATTGGATTTTTTTCACTTAATATATTTTGGAAATATGGAAATAGGTCAATATGGCTGTATTTCATTCTTTTTTTTTAAATATAATTTATTTTATTATCATTAATCTACAATTACATGTGCAATATTACGGTTATTAAACTACCCCCTTCATCAGGTCCCCCCCACCAACCCCATTACAGTCACTGTCCATCAGCGTAGTGAGATGCTACAGAATCACTACTTGTCTTCTCTGAGTTGTACAGCCCTCCCTGTACTTCATTCTTTTTAATGACTGTATTGCACATAATCTACTTAACCGGTTTCCTATTGATGGGAATTTAACTTGCTTCCTAAATTTCACTGATACAAGTGATGCTACAAGGAGCATACTTGTATATTTAACCTTGAACACGTGTGGGAACATCTTTGTAGGGTGGATTCCTAGAAGGGGAATTGCTGGATCAGAAACGATGAGCAAATGATGGACAGTGACTGAAATGGGGTTGGTGGAGGGACCTGATGAAGGGGGTAGTTTAATAACCATAATATTGCACATGTAATTGTAGATTAATGATACCAAAATAAATTATTAAAAATAAATAAATAAATAAAATAAAAGATGAGCAAATACAATTGTGATAGCCACTGCCAACTTGCTCTCTAAGAGGCCGATCCCACTCCCCTTCCTGCCAGTTCTATGTGAATGCCCACTGGCTCACACCCTGCACTATACTACACACTTGCAATGTCTTTAATTTTTACCTCTCCAAATTAAAAAATAAGGTTATTTGATTTCTATTTCTTTATCAGTAAAGATATTAATTGCCTATTTATATTTCTTCTCCTAAGAATTACTTGTCACACCTTTGCCCATGTCTCTACTAGGTTGTTTGTTTTTTATTGATTTCTGAGTTCATTATATATTATGAGTAGTAAACCTTTGTCTTTTGTAAATGCTGCAAACACTCTCTCCCAATCTCTCACTGGTCATTTGACTTTGTCAATGATATCTTTTGCCTTTTGGAAGTTATTAATTTTTATGTCATTAAATCTCTCTATTTTTTTCCTCAATAGCTTCTCTGGTTTTAAATAAGGACGGAAATGGTCTGGCTTTCTTCAAAAATAGTTGGACACGTCTGTGAAGTTGTGTCTACCTGGGCTGTGCACCCAGAGAGCAAGGGTAACAGACTAGCCACAGGCATTGAGGGACAAGCCCAGGGCTTGGGATCATACAGACCTGAATTTAAATTCTGGCCTTAAACTTCATATATGACATCTGGCAAAGGCAATTTACCACCCTGAGCTTCTGTTTTTGTTTTTCTTTCCAATCTAAAATACATACAAATACATAATATCCAACTGGTCAAATTAAATGACTAAAGGCTGATGTGTTCCGCTCACTGCCTGGCATGCAGGAATCTCCCAGGGAGTGAGCATTGTTTCCAACATTAGTTCTCTAGGTGCTGAGTAATCAGTACCTGTTAACAGTGTCCAGAAAAGAAGGCCAGAGTGAGGAGGGTGACTTCAAACCATGTCCCACATGAATGGCGGAAAGATGATCTCCTGCCTGCAGAGGGAGACCCACAGGCAGAAGTGGGCACTGGTGCTTCATGCCTTCCTGGATCCAGCATCCCTCTCCTGGAAAAGGTTTCCCCAGATTTCCTTTGAAGAACCACCTCTCCTTCATTTGGTTTGGATGAGTTTGCCTGTTCCCTTATATGTGATTCAAAATAAAATAATACTAAACTGTAAGATTAGTGTAAGGAATCCCAAAAAGTTCTTCAGTTTTCCACAACTATTTTGAAAGAGAAATGCTTCATCTCCTGCTCCTCCTTCTCCCATTCTTCTTTGTGTCAAAGTCTTTTCTGTTTGCAGCTAGTGCCCTGCACCCATGAGCTGTCTGCTTGTTAGGTCATCCAGTATTGACTCATAATGTCTCACCTAATGCCCTCAATGATCTGACAATATATTATTATTCCAGGTTGTGTAGAACCTGGATACTGAGCAAAGAAATCAAGGCTTGTGGAGGTGAAGTGACTTGCCTATTACCGCACAGCTGGTAATTTACTGAGTTAAAACATTTCATGTATTTAGGATAATATGCAGGGTAAGAGATATTTAACTGTGAGCTCCACTGCTGTATCAAAGGGAGCCAGAAAAATTTTAAAGTAGCTTAAAGAAAAGAAAATATTTCTTTCTAGCTCCACCCAATTATTTAGACCCAGATTGCTTCCTTCTTTTTGTTCTATCATTCATGACCCCAACCTCATGAGCCAAGAGAGCTGGTTAAACTCCAAGTTGGCTTATTTGTCCATGGGTTGGAGGCTGGGTCATAGACCCCTCCACATCTGGCTCTCAGGAAGAAGAGAGCAAGGAGGCCAGCACAAGCAAAGCGTTAAGGCCCCATACGTGCACGTTACTTCCACTCGTATTCTCTTGACAAGAATTTAGTCACATGATCACTCTTAGCTGCAAGGGAGACTGGGAAAGGTGGTTTCTATGGCAGCCATGTGTTCATCAACAGCTCACTATGGAAGATGGAAAAGATGGAGTTTAGTGGACAACCAGCAGTCTGTACCATAGCAAGTCGTGGTATTAAGTAGCTTAATTGAGATTATAACTCAAGTCTCACCCCAGAGTACTTGGTGGGGACAGGAGAGGATATCAGAGGCCCTATATGAAGAGAACTGTTGGAACTTGGAAGAACTAGGGTAATTCACTTCTCTTTTTTGAGTCTCAGTTTCCTTATCTGTAAAATGGGGATAATAACAGGACTAACACATGAATTGCTGCTGTGAAAGGACTTACCAAAATTTGTGACATGTACTAGTGTTCACATGGTAGAATGAATGGGGTAGAATTAGACATGAGCACATGAAAGAAAGAAATTCCAGGGGAGGTGATAATGTGTGCAGTGCAATGGCCAGGTGGCACGAATGAATAAGGCTTGATTGGGAGAGACAAGTACAGTAAGGTGGAGAACCATGTAGCATGTAGGTCAGAGGAACAAGGGATATACTTAATGAAAGCAAGCATCAAATCAAAAAAAAAGGAAAGAAAGCATCAAAGAAGGAGGACCCTTGAGTGGCAGGCTGAGGACTTCCAAGTTAAACCTGCTGGTAATGGGGAAGCATGGAATATATGAGCAGAATGGAAAGAGTTAGGTTTGTGTTTTGGAAAGATCACTCTGTCTGCTATGAGTAAAATGGATTCAAGAGGGGCACAATGGAGAAATGGAGGACCCTGAGAAGGCTGTCACATTGACTCAAGTAAAGATGAGGGCCCTAGGACAAGAGGTGGCCAAGTGGGGTAGACGGGAAAGACTGAAGTAATAAGCCTTAAAAGAGATTTGGTTTGAGAAAGCATGGAACACACACCTCAACACCAAAAAAACACATAACCCGATTAAAAAATGGGCCGAGGACCTAAACAGACATTTTTCCAAAGAAGAAATACAGATGACCAACAGGCACATGAAAAGATGCTCCACATCACTAATCATCAGGGAAATGCAAATCAGAACCATAGTGAGATATCACCACCCACCAGTTAGAATGGCCACCATCCAAAAGACAAGAAATAACAAGTGTTGGCGAGGACACAGAAATGGCAACCCTCCTACACTGTTGGTGGGAATGTCAATCAGTGCAGACACTGTGCAAAGCAGTATGGAGGTTCCTCAAAAAACTAAAATTAGAAATGCTGTATGACCCAGTAATTCCACTTCTAGGATTTACCTGAAGAAAACAAAATCAGGGATTTTGCACCCCTATGTTTATTGCTACATTATTTATAATAGCCAAGATATGGAAACAACCAAAGTGTCCAGCAATAGACGAATGAATAAAGAAGATGTGGTATATATACACAGTGGAATATTACTCAGTCATAAAAAAGAAATTCTGCCATTTGCAACAACATGGATGGATCTGGAGGGTACTATGCTAAGTGAAATAAGCCAGGCAGAGAAAAACAAATGCCATATGATTTCATTTATTTGTGAAATAAAACAAAACAAACAAAATGAACAAAATAGCAGTAGACTCATAAATACTGAGAAGTGACTGGTGGTTACCATGCGGGAGGGGGAAGGGGATAAAGGGGCACAAAAATTCTCAATCATAATATAAGCTGGTCACAGGGATTGGAATACAGTATGGAGAATATAGCCAACGATTCTGTAACATCTGCCTATGCTGACAGATAGTAGCTGCACTAGTTAGTCAGGGTGAGGATTTAATAATAAATTAATCCGTTGAACCACTGTTTGTATACTTGAAACCAATATAAGACTGTATATCATGACACTTCAATAAAGAAAAAAAAGAAAAAGCATGGAACATAATGTCTGGTATAAGCAGACACCCTTTTGCTGAATGAACTCCATGCCTGGATTATTTGGCTAAGGGGTGTGGCTTTAGGTGACAGAATAAGAGCAGCTTAAATAAAGTGGATGAGGGAAGCCGTCTAGGACTGGTGTGGTTATCAGTGTCAATATCCAGGTTTCTCTACTTTAGAGCTTTGTCCTTCACAGATTAGATCTCCTGGCCCCAAAAGGTTGGCCCAGATGTTACATCAACATTCCAGCCAAAAAGGAGGAGAAAAGAGGGGAAGGGCAGTTTCTGGAGGTTGTTCACATCTAGTCACAAAAGAGTCTCAGAAATATAGTCTTTATTCTAGGTGGTCATGCATCTAAGCAGAATTTAGAGGTCCTACTGCTAAGAAGGTGAGAATGGATATCAAGGACAACCTGCTGTCTTCATATGGCCTACTGAAGTGGAGGCTACAGCAAAAAGAGGAGCCAGAAATGATTCCCAGACATGTGGCTTGGAGCACAGGGTGGCTTTTCCCCCGGGTGGGACCCAGGAGGAGGAGCAGGTTGGGGACAGTAGGATAAGATCAGAATGTGCATGTTGGGTCATCTGGGGTTGATGTCCAGGTAGAAGCAGGCAGGACAAATGGACCAAGTCAGTGGTGATGTCAGAGCTGAGAAAAAATGTGCTTTGGTATTATGCGCATCAGTGGTTGCCTTAGAAATGATGATGCGGAGTAATAGGAGAAAGTGGCCAAGGACGGAACGTTGGGGGAACACAGGCACTTAAGAGAAGGGAAAGGTGGGGACTGAGAAGGAGCAGCTGGTGAAGAAGCAGAACCAGCAGAGAAGATGTCAGGAAAGCCCAGGCCATTGTTTCCCAAACAAGGTGTAGGCAGCAGCATCTATGGCTGCTGAAAGTCAGCTAAAATGAGGGCTGAAAACAGGCTGTTCAATCTGTCAACCAGGAAGTGAAAGCCAACATTGTCAGAGCAATTTCAGGGGCGCAGAGGGACGGGAGTCGGGCTGCAGTGGGTCAGCAGGAGGTGGGAAGAGAGGAAGAAGGAGCAGCAAAGGCAGATGACTTCTGGACCTCATTGTTTTCAGGGGTCAAGTGACCCGTGTCTGGGGCTTCTTGGCTGGGTGTTACGCCTGGGTTTGGGCCAATAGCTCCGGCTTGAGATAGGGTGCGATACTCCCCTCTGCTCAGGAGGTGGCAGCACTATGCCAAGTGACACCACCGGGACCAACACTGCACATAAATGAATTTTCAGCGAAATGAAGCTGAGTTCCCAGAACCCCAAAGCTTTGGGGGTTTTCGCCATCTTGTGCGGGAGCCCTGAGCAGAGGAAACAGAATGGAACTGTGGTTCAAATCCTGGCTCTGTCACACTGGCTGTGTGACCTTGAGCAAGTCCTGCTTCCTGGTTGGCACACAGGATAGTGACAAGCCCAAGCCCAGGTCACAGGTCACTAGGAGTCTCTACACAAGTGCTGTTGTGTCTGACGGTCTCGTGGGCAGACTCAGGGCAGGGGCGGGCAGCAGGGACAGGCTCAGAAGCAGAGGGAGGGGCTCCAGACCAGATGAGCCCAGGGAGATGCTTGTGGTCTTACAAGGATTGGACAAAGCAGCGGTTTGGCATCAGGAAATCTGGGCTCAGATTTTGCAGGGAACTGAGGCCCAGAGAGCGGGGGGGAGTATCTTTCCCAGGGTCACATTCCTCAAACAGGCAAAGGCATCAAAACCAAAATTTGGATCAGAATATGATGTTCAGTGTTTTTTCTGAAAGCACTGAAGTTGTATCATGGGGAAAATCAGAACTCTGTGGGACTTCGTTGCCACTACAGTGTGGTTTTGTGTGTTCTGCCCTTAGGACTTCTGAGGGTGTCCCGCTCCCTGGTCCCTGTTTAGCCTGCACATTCTGTGCTCTGCTCCTTCCTCCTGGAGTCGACACAGGGTGGAGAGGAAGAAGGCCACCCAAGGACAAGCCTGGGAGTCAAGAGACTTGGGCTCAGCCCTGGGCTCTGCTCTGGTGTACAGTTTCCCCATCTGCAAAATGTGAGTGTTGGACCAGCCAGCCCCTGGGAGCCTTGGCAGCACTGGCTTTTTATGAAAGCTTTGGTTTCCCCTTGAACTTCCCCGAACACCCCCCATAAAACTGCCTCCTCACAATGCTGGCATGATCCCTTTCTATTTTATTTTCTTCATAGCACTTATCAATCTCTGAAATTATCTTGTTTTTTTGTTTGTTTTCTGTCTAGACAATAATCTACTGTCTACTCCATGTGAGCAGGGACTTGGTGAGTTTGGAAAAGCCCCTGTGACCTTGGCACCCACCCAAAGCAGTGCTTGGCGCATAGTTGAGATGAACCAACAATTATAGAATAAATGAATGAAGGTTAGAGAACATAGTCCCTTCCTCTCTGAGCCAAGTCCTGGAGTTCCCATTTCCCAACCAATGAAGTGCTCAGCTCTGCCACTCCTCTCTCTCCCCCAGACATGCTGGTTCAACTAATGGGCCTCCGTGGTGGGGTGTCCTGAGCCCAAAAGTCCAGCCTCCTTCCTGGCTGGCACGGCAACACCAAGCCAAGGTCTTTACTGACGCCTTGTGGCTGTGGGGACAATAACAAGGACTGGGAGGATTCCCAGGGTGGGAGATGATCAATCCCAGGTGGCCCTGCTTCCTGCCAACAAGCATTTATGAATCGCCTGTGTGCCCGGCATGAGTGGTGGTGATCATGGCCAACAAGAGACAGATGCGCTGCTCACCCTCCAGGAGTTGAAAGGACGCCTAGGGAAGGGCAGGCAGGGGAGGGGTCAGCAGGTCCAGCAGAGGAGCTGTGGGGAGCCTAGCCAGAGGAAGGGTAAGAGGTAAGGGCAGGACACACCCCTGTTCTGAACAGGCAGCGCAGCCTGCACATCAGGGTCCTCCTCCCATGGTAGCTGCGGTCCAGCAGTCTTTCCCCTTCCTTCCAGGAAATGCTCCATGTCTCCCACCCTCCTTAGAGACTGCACAGGAAAAAGAGAAAGAGAAGAGGGGATGCCTGGTGCCCAGAGAAGCCATTGGGACCAAAACAAAGGTGTTTAAGGAGAGTTTAAAGAACGTTCTGCTTTGTGATGTGTAATGTAAACCTTCAACCTCACTGCTTCCTATAAAGTCCACCTTACTAGCTGTATTAGTCAGGTCTCACTGTGAAACAAGCAAGCCGTCAACATCTCAATGGCCTATAAAATCAAATATTATTTCACACTCCTGAGTCCCTAGTCAACTGCAGTTCAGCTGAACCTGGCTAGGCCAAGCTGGACTCCTGACTTTAGTCTGATTCAGTGTCTGCATTACAGACCCACTATGAAGGAAAAAAGTATCTGAAGTCTTCTCATGGTGGAGGAAGAAAACTGAATTTGCCGTGACTCTTACATCCTTGCCTTGGAACAAGCACACTGTTCTTCCCTTCCACGTTCCACTGGCCAACTGAATCCCAAGGCCAAGCCCAAAGTCAAAGGGGTGGTGGAGTGGATGCTATGGTGCTCATGTCCCGGCTTTGGGACCTACCCACCCATTCCCCAGCTGCTGGGAAGCCTACTGCTGGTGCACAGCTGTCACTCATTGAGAATTACCCTTGTCGTAGGGAACTGCCCCAAAGTCAGGCCCCGCCCAGGGGCAACTCATGACCAGTGATTGGCTGATGCATAGAAACAAAGGCCTGCCTCCTTCCCTCATTTGAGCCCAACTCTGCAGGCTTGTGTTCCAGAGCTCCTGAAGATCTGCAGATACCTCAGTTGAAATCATTGCAGATCCACTTCTCCCTCTGCCCAGCCCTGCCTTCCTGACATTCCAACAGATGAACCTCCCAGGAGCCCTCCCCAGTGAACTTTCTGCACACCACTGTCCATCTCAGAATCTGTTTGTAGGAAACCCACTCTAAGTCAGGCAGGGAAGTATGCTCCACAGCAATGACGAGGAGGGAAGACTTTCGGACAAATAATATGATCTACTATAATCATTAAAGAATATCTCATGGCAATAGATCTGATTTGTTTTGGCTGCAACAAAACACTGGACATATGTTCAAAGGGTATGCAGGGTGAGAGTCTAGGTCCCATTTTTTTGGTTTGCATTGGTTTGATCTTTTATACCAGGGCTCCAAATAGGTTATGTTGTAGCAAAGATTCCGGAGTTAAACAAAAAGTTTCCAAAACACTTGGTTCCATGATATCTAGACATGTGTCTGGATCTGTCCACTTTGGACAGGCAAGCCCCAGAGTGGATTCTCAGCCCTGTGCATTTACAGCAGAAAGGGATCCTGGTGGGCGGGTCAAGTTCCCCCTTTAGGTGTTATGCACGGAATTGTGTCCCCTGCAAATTTATCCCTTGAAGCCCTATCACCTAGTACCTCAGAATGTGACTGCATTTGGAGACGGGGGGCCTTTGAAATGGTAATTAAGTTAAAACAGGGTTGTCAGGGTGGGCCCTAAACAGATGTAACTGGTGTCCATATGAAAAGAGATTAGGACACATGGGTGTGCGGAGGGAGGGGTGGAGACCAGACACATCCACGCACAGAGAAACAATCAAGTGAAGATACTGGAAGAAAATGACAATGGATAAACCAAGGAGAGAGGCCTCAGAATGAAACCAACCCTGCTGACACTTTGAGCCTCCAGAACTGGGAGGAGCCAACTGTCTGCTGTTGAAAGCACCCAGTTCGCAGCATTCGTTCAGCAGCCCAGGCAAACTAAATCAGCCGGAGAGCAGCTTCAGTCCTGCTGCACGCCAGAAGTAGTGGGAGGGGACAACGTGCTCCTCAGCTTCTCAGAGGGAAAACAAAGGAGTTGTTTCAATAACTGGAACTGTCCAAAGTATATGAAACGAATTATCTAAATTGGGAAATATGCAGCATGGGGTTTTTTTTATTTGTAAGGGTGTAAAAATTGCAACAGATTCAGAGCACCCCACATCCACGTGAGCTGAGCCCTGGTGGCATTGCCGTCCCAGACTGCTAAGTACAGCTTCTGAGCCAGGGCCTCAAGAGGCCATATAGCTTTCTGCTTTCGCCTCTTGTCGTGTGATGATGCCCAGTCTGTCTAATCGACTGGTGGATGAGAAGCCATATAGAGCAGAGCCAAGCCATCCGGCCCATGGACCCTCCAGCGTGCCAGCAGCGAGGGGGTGAGGCCATCTCAGACCATCCGGCCCCAGTCAAGATGCAAGATGATGGCAACCTCATGGTGATCCCAGGTGAGACCCGCAAAACTGCTCAGCTGAGTCCAAATTGCTGACCCACGGAACCAAGAGTAAATAAAATGGTTGTTGTTTTAAGCTATTATGGTTCAGGGTGAATTGTTATGTAGCATTAAATAAATGACACATGAAGCTAAAATCGAATCTCCTCTCAAGGCCGTATTTGATGATTGTCTGGGGACTCCTGTAGCCACCTGCAAACCATCCTTGCTGAGCCAGACAAACTTAGAAGATCCAGAGTGGCGTGTGCATTGGGTAATTGTGCATCTGTCTCCTCCAGGGGCTGGATGACCTCAGGCAGTAACTGGTCTCCTGCATCTGTTCATCCTGTGTGTTGTGCTGAGCCAGGATCTGACATAGAGCAGGTGCTCTGTAGACAGTTACTCAATTAGTGAAACGCTATGGGACTTTCTAGGTTACCAACATCTCCTGCTGAGATAGCTGCAGCAGTATCCTAACTAGTCTCCCTGCACCCGGGCTTGTCCCCTCAAATCTATCTTCCATCCTGGGAAGAAAACTTTCTAAAGTGCAAATCTATTCTGGTTTAATCCCTGGTCAAAATATGTAATTCACTCCCCACAGCAGTTAAATTCTATCTCTTTGGAATGATTTACAGAATCCTGCAAACGTTGACATATAATTCTAATGTCCCATCTCGCACACTCTCTCCCTTGCTCTCTGGGCCCAGTCACAGAGATTTCCTTCTGTTCATGTACCACACTCTCTGGTGCCTCCGGACCTTTACACATGCTCTGCTCCCTCGCTGGAACATACACCAAAACCTAGTTCCCAAGCCTGGCTAAATCCTACTCAACCTTCCAGTACATTTGGCTGTCCACTTTGCCTGGACTGATCGGTGACAGGAAATATGGATCTATGCTGGTTTCTGGGCAGTGGCTAATGGTTGGGCTGAATGGTCAGAGACTTGGCACAGAACTGGAGGATTGGTGATAAGAAGACTTGGGAAGAAACACTTAGATGGACTTTCAGAAATGAACACAGAGTGTGAAGATATTTCTATCCCAAATAAAATCTCACCAAAGGGTATCCATGGCAGAGGAGGCCCTCACCTGATCAATTAGGTGGCTAAGATGATCCACCCCATGGGTGTCAGGCAGCCTCTCTCTGCAGTCCCTCCCATGCTTGCTCAACATGCTCTTGTACAACGGGGTCATGGTGGTGAGAATGGAGACTATTTATGGGTTCAATAATATGGGTTTATCTCACCAAGCCTGATCTGGATAATGCCACTACTGATGTCCAGTCTACCACCAGCAGAGACAAATGTTGTATACCTAATATATTACCACTCTGCAGGATTTCATCTGGGCACCTGGTGCCAGGTTGACTCCACTGGATCCTCTCCATCATGGAGGGGGCAGCAGTTTATCCTCATGACCACAGCCAGAATATAAGGTTTCAGGAATCATAGGAGGTGGTGAGAGTGGCTTCTCTCACTGTTAACCCAAATAACCCACAGTATTAGTTTCCTGTGGTTGCCATAACAAATCACTATAAACTTGGTGGCTTAAAACAACAAAATTTATTCTCTCACTGTTCCGGAGACCAGAAGTTCAACATCAACTTCGCTGGCCTTAAATCAGTGTGTCAGCAGGGCTGTGCTTTCTCCAGAGCTCTAAGCGAGAATCCATTCCTTGACTCTTCCAGCTCCTGGTGGCTGCCAGCATTCTTTTGCTGTGGCCACATTACTCCAATCTCTGCTTCCATCCTCACATTGCCTGCTCCTCTTCTGTGTGTGTGAGATTTTCCTCTCTTAAAAGACTCTTGCAATTGGATTTACAGCCTACTGGATAATCTGGATTATCTCCTAATGTCAAGATAATTAATTTAATCAAATCTGCAAAGATCCTTTTTCCTTATAAGGTAACATTTATAGATTCCAGAGATTAGGACCTGATCTCTTTGGGTAGCCATTATTCAGCCTACTACACCCACTCTTAACACTTTTGCTTCTTGGCCTCACAATGTTGGACACTGCTAGTTAGGAGGTCTTAGTTCTCGAGGGAAAGAAAGAAACAGTTTTCACTTAATTGGAAATTGAAACTTATAACCGGCCATTTTGGGCTCTCACGCCACTAAACCAATAGGCAAAGAAAGAATTAATGAATGGGTTGCCTGACTAATCCTTACCTCTGACCATTCAGGTCAAACTGGAATACCACCACATAATAAAGGTGAAGAGGACTAGGCCCAGAACCCAGGAGCTGCTCTAAGGTCCCTCTCAGCACGTCAATGTACAATAGTAAAAGTTAGCCAAAAGTTGTGGCCCCCAAAACTATGCCGGACCACTGAAGATTCAGACCCTTCAGTAATGATTATATGGGTCACTCCACCATGCAAAGAACCCCAACTAGCAAAGGCCCTGGCTGAGGCTAAGGGAACACAGAAGGACAGTGGAAGAAAGTTTTTATACACACACACACACACATTTACTCCATTAGTAAAATATATAAAGAGAACACATATGTAGATATTACTCAATTAGTGAATATATATACATACACACACACACACACACACATATAACATATATGCATATGCATATGCATATAAACTACGGCAGAGTCACAATAGGCCTTCTGCAGCTATGCGTATTTTCTTCCTTGTTTGGTGTGTTTTATATGAAGTACTTTTCCCCCACCCTCCTACTTTTCCCCTATTCTGTTACGTAAAGATTATAAGTCATTGCTAACTTTACAGTTTGTTTTGCTGCAGGTAAGCTTGTGACTGAATTAGAGGAGTAATTAACATCACCCAAATATGGATTTGATGACTAAGCCCTGGAGAGGGATACATTTATTGGACTTTGTGTTTCTTCTTATTAGGTGGGAGCTACTGTTGATAGAGGAAGTTCAAATATGTGTGTATTGATGTGTATGGATACTAAGTGTCCAAAGAGGTGGACAGTGCCAGTTATTAAGCTATTGCCTTTTTTTTTAGGCCTTTTCTAATCAGTTTTATTGAGGTACAGTTTAAAACCATAAAATTCACCCATTTTAAGTGTATATACTTCAACACCTTCAGTAAATATACAGAGTTGTGCAATACCACAATCCAATATTAGGACATTTCTGTCACTCTAAAAAATTCCTTTGTGCCCATTTGAAGTCATTCTCTGTTCTGCTTTCCTGCCATTGAGCTGTCTTCAGTCTCTGCAAATTCATATTTCTTCGACATTTCATATCAATGGAACCCTCAAAATGTAGTCTTTAGTGTCTGGTTTCTTTCACTTAGCTTCATGTTTTTCAGGTTCATTTATATTGCAACATGGGGCCAACTCTGTGGCAGAGTCACATCAATAATTCACTTTTAAATTGCTGAGTAGTATTCTATTGTATAGATATACCACATTCGTTTATCCATTCACCAGTTGGTGGACATTATTTCCAGTTTTTGGCTATTGTGAATAATGCTGCTATGAACATTTGTATACAAGTTTCCATGTAAACATATGTTTTCATTTGTCTTGGGTATATTCCAAGGAATCAAATTCCTGGGTCATATGAGAAGATTATGTTTATCTTTTAAAGAAACTGGCAAACTGTTTTCCAAAGCGGCTGCACCATTTGACATGGTCACCAGCAGTACATGAGGACTTCAGTTTCTCTATATCCTCACCAACACTGGTATTGTCTCGTCTTTTTGATTAAAGGCATTCTACTGGATGTGTAGTGATTTTCATTTTAATTTCCCAAATGGCTAATGATATTGAGCAACTTTTCAAGGGTTTATTAGTCATTTCTTTGGTGAAATGTCTATTCAAGTATTTTGCCCATTAAGCTATTGCCTTTTAGTTCCAAATGCAGCCTTCTGTACTCTGCTCTATGACACTGGGCCTCGGACTCGGCAAACCACGTTACCTTTGTTAGTTGGCTTTGACAAAAAGGGCCATGAGCCAGAGATTCAAAGGCAGGAGAAATGAAGGGTTCCTTCTTCCTTTTCTTACTAACCTTATCAACGACTGTTGATCCCAGCCCTCAGCTTTTCTTCTGCACTCCCAGGCAAGCTTCACTGTATCCCCTAAGAGGTACTAGCACCAGCCAGACAGCACCTCCTCTTCAGACCTCTGAGCCCTGGCACTCTAGGGCCCCCCCAATCAAGCTTGTGGGTTCTGTTGATCCCAATCTCTTCCCTATATTCCTGCAGCCTTAGGAGTGCTAGCTGCTTTCTGCAGTGATTTTTCTCTAGGTTATTTCAGTGTTCGCCTTGTTCTTTCAGCCCACCTACATCAATGTAACCCATTCCCTACAGTTACTTCTCTCTGTTAAGAAACCTAGTGTAGTTTCTGTTTTCCTGCCTGGACCCTGACTGCTACAAACTATTAGGAAAGTGATACTCACTTTTCCCTGGGGCACTAAGCCAAAAGAAAGTAAATTTGGAAGTGCTGGGAGTCTTCCTGAGAGGTCAGACTGCCTGAAAGGAAGGCTGAGACAGAAGACAGATCCCTGACATATTTAAGCACCTAGATCTAGCTCTGCCTGGAATTAAATCTCTCTCTCCCCTGGATGGTTGAGTTATTTGGGCCAATAAATTCCTTTTGTTATTGCTGTTTAAGCCATAATCGGCTATTTGTTGTTTACAGCCAGAAGAGTCCTGATTAATTTAAATCTCCTCATCCCCACCCCCAGACCTAGTGCCCCACCCGACAACCACTGGACACCCAAGACCAAACACTTCCTACTGAAAACTTTAATGAAACCAATAAGTTAATAAGTTAACTTATAAAGTGAGGTACTTGCATATCCAAGAACCAGGTTGGTGGGGGAACCTCGATCTGGAAGGAGGGAGGGCTTCTTCCCAAGTCTCCATTGGTCACAGGGTAATCCCATTCTCCTGCCCCTCTCCACAGCTCTGTTTCTGAGGGGGTGGAGGGGTGGCTCTCTGGGGACAGTGCAGTGCAGGAGAGGTGAGTCAGGACAGGCTCCATCCAGGGCGTGATGGTCACATGCAAAGGGTCTGTTGGGGCAAAGGCTGGGCACCGTGGGGCTGAGCAAGATGCAACCCCAACCCTGGTGCTGGCGCATGCAGGTACCCAGTCATGAGATGCAGGCAGCTGGGCCCAAGCCCCTTGTTCCCTGGCACCCTACAGGGGGTCACCATTGGTTCACTACCTATCACCCTCCTGCCATCTGCATTGGCTTTGCAGAAGAGGGACAAAGGGGTAAGGATACCAAAGAGGTGCTAGGGACCTGGAGTGGATGGGGGGTGGGGGGATTATACCAGCATGGAGGGCTGCCAACTGAAGTGAAGAGCGGGGTATGGAAGGAGGGGAAACAGTGAATATGAAGGCCAGATGCAGAGTGGTGCCTACCAAAAAAGAGAATTATTATTCTCTCTGGGAGTCAGAGTGATGAGGAAGGGGCAAGCCTGGACAGAAGCAGGCCTGACAACCGACCTGGGCAAGGGCCTGGGGTCTTTCCAATGCTGTCCAGGCCCCGGAGGTCTAGGCCTGAGTTATGCTGTGGGGATGCTGAAGAGTGCCCTTGGGGGCAGGCAGAGGCAGCAGTTATGGCTCCTGAACCAGCGAGGAGTAGATCTTCTTGAGAAAGGGGAGCTGCTAAAGCTCTGGAGTTGTGCCTGGAAAGACCTGGGGTCACCTCAGAGTTCCCTCTCCCACCCAAATGGAGTGGCAGGCTTCCTCTTAGTGGACATCACTCTGCAAGGCCAGTCCACTGGCATGAGCTGCAGAGGCCCAGGATGGCTGAGTGGCTCTGTGCTCATGTCTCCAAGTGTGTGTGATTGTGTGTGTCTGCATGTGTGACCAGAGCATTGTCTATGCGAGGTTTGGAGGGGAATACAGAAGCTTGTGCTGTCAAAGGTGTCCAGCGGGTCAAAGAGGGGAGTGAACAGCCAGCAGGAAGAAGGAGGCCCTGGGGGGGAGGGAGGGACACCTGCAAATGGAAAGAAAGGCCCAGGCACTGCCCTTGGGGAAGCAAAGGAGAAACTGGCCCCATGCTGGCTGGGTAGGTGGGGGCGGGTGGTTAAGCCAACGAGGGGGATGGAGGTCATGGCCATGCCGCCTGAGACCAGCTAAAGCTGGGAGCCCAACTCCCAATGGAGGAGGGGCAGAGGGACCCCATGGGGGTCCCCAAAGTTGCATATTTAACATAGTTTGCATATATGGTGCCCATTTGCCTTGTGGCAGGGTCCTGTGCTTGTGGATACCTGTGGCGGCACCTTGGGCCCACCCCCAAGTGGGGCAGGGACTTGGCAGGAGGGCTTCCCTCCCTGCTCTGTCTGAAGGGCGGGCCAGAGACCTCACCTTGCATAGCTGGAAGCTAGGTCAGGGCCCAGGACCCAGCGCCCCATTCCCACTCCCGAGGCAGTGCCCCTGCCAGGCAGGCTATGCCGGGCCTTGATGGAAACGGGCAGGGCACTGGGGGGCCCAGAGGCCTTGGGGCAGCCGCTACTGCTGCCCGCCGAGCGGCCTGGCATCTCTCGCTCCTGAGATGGGGCGGGTTGCTGGTACCCACAGCCGGTATCTTGCCCACCCAGGCAGCTCAATACTGCGTGTGGCCTCTCTCCCCGCGAGGGAGCAAGTTCAAGTCAGAGCGGAGTCCGGAGGCCTCAGAGGGCGGGTCCGAGCGCCCGGCCCTGCGGCTGGCGGTGTGCTGACCCAAGCCCTGAGAAGCGCCTCAGTCCATATTGGTGCTGACCGAGCGGGAGATGCTGAGCGTCTGTGCGGAGATGGAGATGTCCTCGTGGTCCACAGGGCTGTGGTAGTCGGACGTGATGTCGGGCTCGAAGAGCGGCATTTGCACGGTGCCCAGGCTGGCCGACGTGCCAGAGCGCAGGCAGCGGGAGTAGAAGCCCAACAGCAGGTCCAGCTTGTGCTCGATGGACTGCACCTAGGGGCGGGGCGCGACTGGAGGCGTGGCTTAGCTGGGGCTGGGGGCGGGCTTAGGGCGCCACTGAAGGCGGGGCTTGAGGGGGATGGGGGCGGGGTTGGGGCGGAGCGAGGCTAGGAGGCGGGACTTGGCTGGGGAGGAGCGGCAGGAAAGAGGAGCTTGGCGGGAGGGTGGGACGAAGCTGGGAAAGTGGTTTATTCCCGGAGCAAAATTTAGCTGGGATTGGTTGGGATAGCGACAACTGAGGTGGGGTTAAATGAAGTAGATGGGACTTAGGTTTATCTGAGACGCTACCAACCTAGGGGCGGGGCTTGGCAGAAGGTGGGTGAGCTTCCTGGGAGGCAGGGCTTATCTGTGGGGCGCAGGTCGGTCGGGCTGGGGCCGCTTGGGCCCTGCTTGGACCTCCGTGGCGGGTTCTCTGGGCTGTGACTACGAGAAGTGCACCCTCCCCTTGTGCCTGTCCCTCCGGCCTTCCAGAGCTTCTCCGTCGACGACCCTCTCAGCTATACCAGCAAGATTCCATCACGCACTCACCTGCTTCTCCACCTTGACCACGCGTCCCATCATACTAATTTCATCCACTACCTCCGCGTCCGAGGGCCCCTTGTCGCCCTTCTCTCGGGCCTTCCGGTCCCCGGGCCCCCGGCCCATAATCTGGTCCACCCTGCGAGGAAAAAGAACCGTCACAGGGCCCACACATCACACTCCCTCCCCAAGAATTCTAGGTTGCCCGCTGAAATAGGAGACAGAGCCTGCACTGGTGAGAGGGGACAATCTGAAGGGAGAGGGCCTTTTGCCCTGCCGCAAGGACACCGAGTCGGATGGAGGGACCCAGCTGCTGCTTTGAGGGTTTTCCAACTAAGCAAAAGCACAACACACACGCATGACAAGTAAAACAACTGCCTGATGGGAGGGCAGGTGGGAAATGGGAGAGTGGGAACAGAGGGAGAGACACAAGTGGGAATGTGAGTTATAAGGGAGACAAGGCTAGAGCTGGTCCCACCTTATTTTTCTGCTCTCCTTTACAGCAAAATTCTTGACAGTGTTATCTCTATCCTCTAGCTCCAATTTTTCTCCCTTTCTCTCTTAAACCTTCTCCACTCAGACTTCATTCCCACCATTTCACCAAAACTGCTTTTGTCAAGATTCCAAATAGACTCCACGTAGCTAAATTTGATGATCAGTTTTTCAGTCCTCTTTATACTTGATCTATTAGCAGTGATCTGCACAGCTGATCACTTCTTCCTGCACTTTTTCCGTTTGGATTCCCCCAAACTGCCCTCTCCTAGTTCTCCTCCTTCTCAGTTTCCTTCTCACTGACCTCTCCTTCTCAGTCTCCTTTGCTAGTTCCTCCTCCTTTATCTCTACAACCTCTAAACATTGCAGGACCCAACACTTCTGGGACCTCTTCTCTCCATTTACTCTCACTCACTAAGTGATGTCTTTGGTTCCAGATTTTCAATTCCTCTATGCACCGTTGACACCAAATCTCTATCTCCAGCCCACATTTCTCCTCTGAACTCCAGACTCCTCAATCCCACCACGAGATCAACACTCCACTTAGATGCCTGGTGGGAAGCATAACCCCAACACGTCCCAGCTCTCCTGATCCAAACTTACTCCACCCGTTGCCCTCCCCATGCCACAAAATGGCAACTTTTTCCTCTTGCTCAAGCCTTGGCTTCATTCTTTATTCTCTTTTTCTCTTACACCCCATCAGAAAGCCCTGTCAACTCTACCTTCAAAATATATCTAGCATCTGACCATTTCTCCCCACCCCCACTGCTGCCACTCTGGTCCCTGTCTGCATCATCTCTAGCCTGGACATCTGAAATGGCTGGGTGGTTGGGTGGTTCTTCAGGCCCAAGACAGGAGCTTGGCCTGTCTTCTGGACTCAGCCAGGAGCCTCAAGCCAGAAGCCTTGCCCAGGCCTGAAACTCCGGCTGTCACAGCGGCCCCTAGGGGGCCCTCGGGGCTCCTTTCGGGCTTTGGTGGACAGGCTCTAGCCCGTGGTCATCACTTCAGGATCCGGCCGCGGCCTCCCTGCCCACCTCCCCCAACGAGGGCGGGCGCACCCACCGAGCCTGCAGGCTCTTGATCCGGCCCAGCATGTCCAGGTGCCCTGCCGAGTACTGCTCGATGACATCCTTCACGTCGTATGGTCGCAGCGTCTCCTTGAATTTCCTTTTGGCCACCAGGAACTTCAGGATCCTGTTGTGGGAGGGGGTCTCAGAGGGAAGGGATTCTTTTCCAGCCCCCTCTCCGGCTCTTTGCTGCCCCCTTGTCCAGCACCAGGGCACTCCTTGCTTGGGCCACATAAACAGCCTCCACTGGGTCTCCCAGCCTCCCTACCTACTCATCACACTCCCACCCACTGCCCCTTAGTTTTGTTTGGTATGTTTTAATGTGCCTGTGTCTTTAGTCGCATTAGCCTGGTAGGGCAAGACTGGGCTGGTTTCTCTCTGCCAGGTGGGACACGGGGCAGGCATCTGTGAACACTGCCGATGACGATAACTTGGGGGAAGACATTTTTGCATTTGCTCCACAAATGCTTGTTAGCACTGCTGTGCTGGACTCTGGGTGCCCAAAGGGCATCAGAGCCAATTCCTGGCCTCAGGAGCCCTGCTCTGGGGTGGGAAACAGAGAGGATACACAATTATGGGGTGATAAGGGTGGAGAAAGGCGCTGGAGATGGTGAGAAGGGAGACCTTGGCTGGGGAGGTCACCGGGTCAGGGGGTAAGTCTGGAGAGTGATACTTCCCAGTTGCACGGCAAGAGGAGGGGGATGAAGGGTGGCTCTCTGGACACAGACAGGCATGGAGGTGTGCAAGTGAGATTCAGTTCAGAGGAGCTGGAAAAGGATGTGAAGATAGGGGTCAATCCACTAGGGTGAGGAGTAGGGCATATAAGGGAAGGAGACTGGCCTTGAGAAGGAGGCTGGGGGCCGGGGGTGCCCTGAAGAGCCCTGTATCCCTGGCAGAGACTGGACAGTGGGAAGTTGGGGTAGGAGGCATGTTTTTTCCTCTGCTGTTGCATGATGGCCTACCAGCCTATGTGGAGAATGGGCCTGAGCTGGGAGGGGACAGCAGCGTGGAGAGGCAGAGCATGCTGGGTGTGAGGGGTCTGTGGGATGGCAGAGGAGAGCTGACCTGGGCCAGGTAGCAGCTCAGGAATTGTGTTCCAGAAGCTGGTCACTGGGAAGGGAGAGACAGGATGTATAAAAAGAGGGTGGGAAAAGGCCTCAGACTCTGGAGAGTGTGTATGGGATAGGGGTCAAGGGTCTGGCTGACTGATTTTAAAAGGAACACAAGGAAAGAAGCTTATGGTCAGGTGCATCAGCTGGGGAAGAGAGGAGGTGAGTCTGGAAGGCCTGGGGATGAAGGAGGTCTCTGGAGCTAGAGCTGCAGGCTGAAAAGAGTCTGGGCCAGGACTCCCATGCCAAGGAGTTTGTGGGCCAGACCCACGGCTGGGCCATGGCTAAAGGGCTCAGGAGACTCTGCTCCCCTAATCTGTCAGGGCAGGAAGAAAGCTAGTAGGGCAGATGCTTTCTAACTTTTTGGCCAAAACCCACCATAAGAAATACATTTTATATCAGAAACCAGTACACACACACACACCTGAAACATAAGTTTCATGAACATTTATCTTTACTGTGAGGGGTACATTCTGATATTTTCTGCTCTATTCTTTTTTTTTTTTTTAATGCTGACTATGGCCTGCTAAATTTACTTCACTAAGTTGATTTCAAACTCTTGTGACCTGTGGTTTGAAAAGTACTGCTCAAGAGGAAGTCCTGTGGGAGACAGACAGGCTGAGGTCAAGACACCCAAGACGAGAGAGAGAGTTTGAGATCCAGAGACAAAAGGAAGATGAGACTGAGACACAGAGATGGAGGGGAGAGTGCATGAGACAGAGACACGGGAGGCAATAACGGATGCATAGCTAGGAAGAGAGAGAGAGAGAGAGAGAGCCTGACATAATGCAGAAAGGGAGAGAAGCAGAGAGGACAGTGTGGGCATGAGGAGAGGGACCACGATGGGCAGCAGAGCCCAGCACCCCACCCAGCCAGCCCTCCAGACATGAAGAGGATGCACAAAGCCTGCTGGGAGCCACATGCCATCTCCCCACCCCACCCATACTCCAGGGTCCCTGCCAACCAGCATCGCAAAGGGTGCCAGCTGGGTAGCAGCTGGCATGCCTGGGAGCTAGGCCAGGTCTGGCCATGAGGGCAGACCACAGATGGGGAGCAGCAGTGGGTGGCAGACAGATGGGTGGGGGGCACCGTAGGCCTCGGTCTCACCTGACAGAGCGGATGACCGTCTTCACAGCAGGCATGACGTCGTCCACCGTGAGCTCACACTGGTAGCTCTTTTCCTCTGCCACTTCTTCTGAGGGGCCCTCTGGAAATTTGGGGGACCCATGTGGTGGAAGCAGAAAGGGCCACTCAACCCATCCCACCACATGCCAAACCACCCTTAGAGGTACTGAGAGGGAGAAGGAGGCCTAGAAAGGACCCAGAACCTTCCTGGGGGAACAAGGCCAACCAGACGCCTCCCTGGCTACACTACCCAGGGCAGAAAATACCAGTTCATTGCCTATGGCCAGTCAGGGTAAACATCTGCCTGGTGGCCAGGAGAGTGGGAGTTGCTTTAGGGCACATCTGGTCTGCCTTGGAACAAACTGCACACAGCCCTGATGGAAGCCCCACTAGTCCCACCCACCATGCGGGACAGTGAGCCCCAGAGAAAAGGGACTTGAGGCCTTTGCACATGATATGCACACAGTCTTACCCTTCAGCCAAGAGGAAAAGAGGCAGAGGCCGGCTCCCGTGCCCAGCTCTGCTACTGGGGCAGGTCCCTAAAGCAAGTCATTCTTCCTTCCCCCAGGAGGGAGAAACAGCTTCTCTGAGGCTACTGCCCTACACTGCACAGAAAGGTGATGCTATCCTGGCCCTGCCAGGGGCAAGAGAGGAAGAGAAGCCAGGCAGCTTCTTGGGCAAGAAATAGGAGACCCCAGGCATTAGCCATGCCCAGGCTCCCATGGGTCAGCACCTCCCAAAGACTGGTTTGTGGGATTCTGTGGCCTTCCAGAAAAGGCCTGCCCAAGTCAGTCAGCAGCATCATAGGGACTGACACAGCACAGACAGAGGCAGCATGGCTGGGTCCCCTCCCTCTGAGGCATCCTGTCCCCATCCTCTATCCTGTCTCCTGGCCCCTCTTCCTCCCACCCAGGGGCCTGAAGCATGTCAAAGCTGGGAGAAGTCTTCCAGGGCACTTGGTCCTACCCTCTTGTTTTCCAGAATTGGACACTGAAGCAAAGAGAGGGGCAGTATCTTGCCTAAGTCACAGTGCCTTACTTAAGTCAGAGCAGAGCTAGAATCTAAAAAAGCAACCCCACTCCCCAGGTTCACAGCCTCATAGCTGCAGGTTGGGGAAGGGCATGAAGAGGAGCAGGGCAGGGAGTCTGGGCTCTGGAGTTGGACACACCTCTCACTGAGGACAGCAGCTCTGCCACTTATTAGTTGAGAGATCTCAGTCTCCACATCTGTAAAACGGGGGTGCGAACAGAACCTACTTCCAGGGGTTGTTAGGAGAAGGAAAGAGATGATGTGCATGGGGTTGTACACAGGTGCGGCCCCTCAGGTATGGACTGCCGCTCCTCCCAAGCACACCTGTCATGCAGCTAGCTTTGGTGAGACACTGTATTCAGAAAGTTCTTCTGTTCACCTGCTGGGATGTAGTTCCTGTGAAGTACTTTCTATTATTGTCCTCATTTTACAGATGAGGAGAACGTGGCCCAGAGGGATCAGGTTACTTGCCCAAGATAAATGGCAAAGGATTCAAAGCCAAGCAGCCTGGCTCCAAAGTCTGCACTCCTAATCACTACCAAACGCTACCCTCTGCATTCTCATCTGATCATCAGTCTGGAGCCCAGCAAAGCAGGTACTCTGATGCCCATTTTACAGACCAGACGACTGATGCCCAGAGATGGTCCCCTGTTACAGAGCTGGGACTAGAGCCGAGTCTTTCCCCGTCCAGCCCAGGTTCTGGTCCTATGCTGCCGCCCCCAGCCGGCCCCCAGGGGCTCACCCTCAGCAGAGGCGCGGGGTTTGAGTCTCAGAGAGGCACGGAAGCGTGTGCGGTCATTGAAGCTCCAGCTCTTCTGCACCTTGGTAGGGCTGGTGGCCTCGGCCCTCTGCTCGCTGCCTGGGGACACAGGCATTGGTGGAGGTGCCAGGTGCTGCTTGGAGGGACCGGTCCGCCGCTGCGAGCTACCCATGCGGATGCGGTCTTTGATGCCCATCCGGTTGCTGGCAGGACGGGCGGGGGATGGGTGGTGGAGAGCCAAGTTAGCCAGAGCAGGGGTGGGTGTGAGGGGGGACACAGCTGGCTTGGGACTTGGGGCAGCTATTGGGTCTTAACTCTCCACCAAATGGAGACTTCCTGGGATGGGACAAGGGTGTGGTGAGGGGGACCCTGATTCCTCCCAGAAACTGATCCAGCGTCTGTCTGGGCAGATGCCTTCCCCACTCCCACCTCCCACCCCTCATTGCCTGGACAGACAAGGGGTGCACAGGAGACAAACATCAGAGTGGAAGGAGTGAGAGAAACCCAGGAAGGGAATCAGACAGACAGGAGGGTGGGAGAGCTGGGCCTGGTCCAGCTGGGTGGGTAGAGCTGGAGGCTGCTGAGGGATAAAGCAGCTCACCTGGCCTTGCACACTGAGGAGGCCTCCAGGGGCCCACTGGACGCAGGGCGGGCTGTGTGGAGCTGAGGCTGTGTGTGTGCGCACCTGTGACAGTGTGGTACCCAGGTACCCGTATGTGTGCATGTGTTCATATGTGTGTACATGTATCAGTGTATACCTGCCTCCTTTCCCCATTGCTGGAGTTCTCTGACCCCACACTGGTGAGGTCATGGCTTTTGGGCTTTCAGACCTGGTACAGCCATGCAGGTGGTGCACTACAAAATTCCAAAGGCCTCCAACACACAGACTTCAGTGTAAATGGCACCCCTAGGGGTGTGCAGAGTGCCAGCCCACTGAGGGGCTTTAGCCCTATGGGTCTAGCTGCTGAGCCCACATGTATACCCAAGACACACCTGGTGCCTGCCCTCCCCATGAAGTCTCCCCTGCCTGAGCTCTGCCCACCTGGACTGACATCCTGCCTGTGTGACTGTAGGCCCTCCCTCCCAGAGCCACAGCCCCTACTGCCTCCTGAGCCCCAGTTCAACTGCACCTACACATATCTGTATGCCTGTGAACATACATGTGCATGTCTGTGCCTGTGCTCAGATTTCCCTTCCCACACCCCAACTCCCCACCACATCCCCCAAACCTTAGAGGAAGACAGGTACAGAGAGGCCTCAGTTTGCCCAGGACAGGCCCAGGTTAGCCAATACCTGGTAGAGTAACTCTGTGTCCAAGAGGTTCAAGGACCATGTTATCGCTGTTTGAATAGGACCTATGCAAACATTCCCCCATTCCACACCATGGGGTGTCACCACTGCCTCTTGCTGTGGCATTTGGGCTGGGGGCCCCTCCACCCAAATGTCTAGGGCCCTAGCTCAGGAGAGCACCAGCCAGTCTTTGAGGAGGCCTGAGATGAGACAGAGGTTGGGGGAGGAGACTGTGCCACCTTCTCTCAGGGACTTTCAGATCAAGGGGTGAGCAGAGGACAGATTCTGGTTTCAGAGTTGGGTGGGAGCTGGGGGTCTCCCATGCCCAGGGCATGGGGTATAGGGTACAGAGCCAAGATGCTGAGGTGAGGAAGATCTCAAACCAGAGGCACCTTCAGGAAGGCAGCCAGGATGTACAGCCATCCTTAGGAGTAGGGTCCTCTGCCCAGAGGGAAGAGGTTATAGGTCTTGGATTGAGGCCCTTAAGATATTAGAAGGGAAGGATGGGGTGGCCCTGCAAGCTAGCATGCTGTTTGCTGGCCCAGGATCCCCTCAATACATCCCAAAGATTCCAACTGAAGTTTGAGGCTGGCTTTCCCAAACTTTCCTCTGCAGAGCCATTCCTTCGGGCTCTCCTCATGCTGGCAAGCACCCCCCACCTGCCCGGCCCGTGCAACCCATCCCTCTGCCCTCCACTCCTCCAAGGTGGAGAGGAAGACAAAGGGGTGGAGAAGGCCCTGACCCTCATCCAAGGGCCAGGAACTCCAGATCTGTGCGTCCAGCACAATCACTTCCATTCTGGAAGAAAGGAGTGACCTCCCCATCATGAGAAGTATGTGAGCAAGACTGAGTTTGCACTCAGCAGGACTTATGGAGCATGGGGTCTGGAGGCTTGCACTAGAGGTCCTGAAAGGTCCCTTTCCAGCTCTGACTCTGTGATGGCTTAAGGAGCTTCCAGCCTGGTTTGCGGGGTTCTGTAACTTTCCAGCCAGCCAGAGGCCCTGTGCTCCTCTTCAATGCAAGAAGACACTGTTTTCCCAAGGGTGGCCCTGGGTTCCAGCTACTTGGGCAGGGCCCAGAAAATGGATCATGTCAGCCTCTCTGGAGCTAAAAGCTCAAAGAAAATGGAAAGAAACCTAGCACATGGTGGACATGAAAAGAGCTCCTCCCTCCCCAGGGTCCTTAGAACACGCAGATCCTGTCTGACTGCCTAGCTTGTGCAGTTGTAGTTCTTTCAGCCACATGATGGGCTTCGTATGCCATCCCTGGTTTGTAGATGGGGAGAGAGGTGAAATGACTCCCCCAAGGTCACTGAGTGCCTATGGATGAAGCAAGAACTGGAGCCCAGTTTTTTCTGACTTCAGAGACTGTGTTCTTTTCCAGGACAAGCAGTTAAGGTGGTGGTTCTCCACTGGGGTGATTTTGCTCACTAGGGGACATTCGGCAATGCCTGGAGACATTTTTGGTTGTTACCCTAGGGGGTGCTCCTGGCATCTAGTGGGTAGAGGCCAGGGATGCCACTAAACAATATACGTGATGAACCACCACAACAAAGACTTAACCAGCCTAAAATGTCAACAATGCTGAGGTCAGGAAACTAATCTAAGGGGTCTGTGGATACCAGGGAGGTGGATGGGGAGGGCCTGGATGGGACTTTCCCGTTGGGGAAAGCCAGCTCTGGGCATAGGCTGCCTGCCCTCCTGGACCCAGCCTCATACTTACTTCCACAAGGAATTCTTTAAGGACTACCAAAGGCCAAGCTCACAGGGGAACAGAGGTGGCCTACCCCTGCCAGAGCCGCACAGAGCCCTTCTCTTTAGAACTGCAGCAGCCTCATGCCGGCCTCTCTGCCCTGGCCCTGCCCATCATGCCCACAGAGCCAAAGGCATCTTGCAAAGGGGCAGATCTAACAGACACTCTTGGCTTACCCCTTCAGTGTGTTCCCATTTCCTACAGCCATGGTTTTCAAGCTATTTTTTAAAAATCTTAAGTGCTCAGCACCCCACGTCAAGTGAGGCCGACATTTCCGTAGCACTTCCTAGGAGCCAGGCACAAATGAGCTCCTTTTTTGTGAGTGCAAGTGATCCTATTATCATCCGTGTTTTACATCTGAGGAAACTGAGGCACAGAAGGCTTATGCCCAAGGTCCCCTAGCTAGTGAGACGTGGTTTGGATCCAAAACCCTAGTTCTAAAAAACACTGCCTCCTGGTAGAAGCACTGCCTCTTGGAAAAGCGGCCAGGACCTCTGTCACTCACCTCCCACTCATCCGGCCCCCAGTCCACAAGGCTCACGGCACTTCTGGGAAACCAAAGAAGTGGTAAGCCCAGGCTGCCAGGCAGTGCCCACAGGCTGTTGCTCCTGCTGGACTTTCGGGTTCTTCACGACCCAGCTCTGACCACCACCTCAGCCCCTGAACCCCCACTCTCCGATCTGGCCATGCCAGGCGCCTGCTCTTTCCCCACACTGTGCTCTCTCTCGCCTCCCTACCTTGGCCTGTGCTGCGTTCTTGATCTGGAATGCCCTCCCTCAGGCCTGCTCCCTTTGGGGCCTCCTCTGGGTGAAGTACCTGACCCACGTCCCGCCGCAGCCCCACTGCTTCCTCCTTTTGTTGCATTCACCACAGCACATAGCAATTACTCTTTGCAACTCTCCAGGCACCATGTTTTATTCACCACTGTGTCCCTAGTGCAGGGCCTGGCACAGGGCAGGTGCCAAGGAAAGTAGTGGTGATGCAGCTAAAAGAGTTGGGCTCTGGAGTTAGCAGAGGAGCTTCCAATCCCAGCTCCTTCGGGCATCTGTTAGGTCTCAAGGTGGGCAGTGGGGAGCCAGTAAGCTCAACCCATGACCTGGCAAAAGTCAGAGTGGGAAGGACCTTCAGAGAGCCTCTAGTTCAATTTTCCCATTCCACAGATGGGAAACTGAAGTCCAGAGTAGGGAAGAAATTTGGTCAAGATTACACAGGGGGTCAGTGGCAGAGCCAGAACTTATCCCAAGGCTACTGTACATGTCCCTCCTGGCAGACTGGGTGCCAGGCGCATGCCCCCAGACCTGGCAGAGACATCCCCAGGAAGGTTTGGGGCTCATCGGGGCCCCAAAGCAGAAGGCAGGCGGCAGGCACATGCACCTTGTCCTTGGCCCATCCTGTCCCCCTCTCCAAGCCCTGAACTGGGCGGGGCGAGGAGGAGTGGGGACAGGAGGAGCAGGCGAGGGGGTACCTCGGTCTCCAGCTGGCGTGGATCCGAAAGAAACTCCGTTTATTACTAAACATCTGGCTGGAAAGTTGAGAACAAGACACAAACAGAAGTTAGTGGGAAGGAGGCAGGTGGGCAGGGCGTGGGGGAGCTGCCAGGATGGGACTGGCCCCTTGTGGTCGGTGACAGAGGAGGACCCCCACGCAAATCATCCTCCAGCCTTCATCACCAGGATGTAGAGGTTCTCAAGATTTGCATAAAGATCTCCTGGGGAATATGTTAAATATGCAGAATTCTGTGCCTCTTCTTCAGAGATTCTTACCTGGGCTTGGGGAGAGGTCCAAGTACCTGCATTTTGAGCAACACCCCAGAGGGTGCTGATGTAGGAGGTCAGTGGACCATGCCTTGAGAAACACCATCTTAGCTAGCACCTCACTGCAAAACCCCTAAGAGGTGCTGGCCCTGGCAATGCCATCCTCCAAGAAGCCCTGTGTCTTGTCCTGGAAGCATGTTCAGCCTGGATGCACCCAAAAGCACCACTAAGTGTGTAGCCACCAGGTGTGTGTACGTGTATGTTGAAGGGGAGCGGGGGGATGTCCTGTCTGGGCACCCACACCACAGGGCCCACACAGCCAAGATTAAGGACATGGCCATTTGGCCTGAGCCCAGTAACTGATCCAGAAGTCGCAGCTCAGTCCCCAAGGGTCCCTGAGAAGAAGGAACGCTCTACCACCATCACCATGAGTCCCAGCCATGCAGACACTCTAAGGCAGACACACACAGGCTGGACATTAGTGACAGCCGAGGCCTTAGCAGTAATCTGTTCCTAGGTCTTAGGGGGTCTAGAGACCCAGAGCAGCTGGGTGGTACAGGAGCTGGGGTCCCGGCTAATCTCCATTCCCAGTGCCTTCCTATTCAGGCAAGGTGAGACCAAACCAAACTGGAAGCTACCGAGAGCCCCTGCTCAGGCCCCGGGCAGGGTTACTTAGATGCCAGTGTTTCTGAGTTTCTACCTGTAAGCCACAGTTGGATGGGGATGAGGATAACAATGAAGGGGCTTCAGACTGACAGATTCTGAGTGGGGCAATGCCATGGACTCTCCTCCAGGCAGCGACCAGCCTGACCTGGCCAGACATGTCCCTGCTCCCTCCAGCCCCAGATCTGGATGGGCTTTTTCTCTCCACCCACTTGCCCGTCCTGCCCCTAGCCTGAAGTGCCTCACTGAGGACAGGGAAGGAATGTGCTGCTTCCAGGATTCATTGAACCAAAACCCCCTCCTTCCCATTCCCCAGGCCCTTTCCATCCCAGAAACCCAGAGAACCCAGAGCCCGGATCAGCCTAAACGTTGCCCAGGACCCAGAGGCTCAGAGTGACTCGGGGACTTTCTCAGGTCACATAGCATCAGGTGACAGAGGCAAGCTGTCACCACACTGCTTCCTTCTTATCACCAAGTGGCTCACCTCTTCTCCCCTCCCTTGTTCTGGGCTTGGGGCTCAGAATCACACCTGAAGCTCTAGGCCCAGAGGGCACCTGATTCAGGGATGATGTGTGAAGATGAGACAGAGATGGGCAGGGGACAGAGAAGGAACAAGGGGGACTGAATCCTTGTCCTCAAAGCTACACCTCTACAGGAGCAGCCTTATCCAAATACACCTGAAATTCCACTATTGAAACCGTTTAGGTGGAGTAACCATTGTTTTTTCTTTGTTCTTCTTTCAAGATGCAAAAAGCTCCAGGAGACACAGGTCAAGGGGAAAGAGACGGTTGGGAGCAGCAAAATGTCCCTCAGTAAGGAAGAAAGGCATTGTGCGAGAATCCCAGGTGGCCCCTCTGGGATTAGCAAAGCTGTGGACAAGGGTTGTACAAGAGAAGAGCATTAGTCATTGGCTGAGTTTACGTAGGTCCTACAGCGGATCTTAGTCACAGAGCTCTCTTTCCAGCTGGCGTCTCGTTCCTGAGAGGCGAGTTCACTGTCAAGCCCCTTCTAGAGGAACGTGCTGGGGGAGGGGGTTCCCTGCCCTCACACCCCAGAATGGTGCCCACGATTACCTGAGCTGTAAGCACCTGTGGCCAGTGGCCTCCTCCTCTCTCCAGCTTCCCAGGAGGGATGGGGGTACAGGGATGGAAGAGTGAGGGAACGTGGAAACAGAGAAAGAAAGAGGACAATGGAGTGAATGGACAAGGTAATGGAAAGGATGGTGTGGACATCTCCCCAGTCAGACCCTGGACACCCCAGGTGACGAGAAGGCAAGTCCAGCCTGGCCTCTCCAGAGAGGCTCTCAGTCTGTACTGGTCAGGCCATCTGACGACAACTGCCCAGGCCCCACGACAAGGCCTGGGAGTCTCCAGAACAGGCCCAGACACCCACATAGTGGCTGGAGACAGATCTGAGAGAGGATGAGACAGAATGGAAAAGAAGGAGAAGCAAGAGAAGGTGGTGGCCCTGGGGGGCCCCTACCTTTCCCCAGGGCAGAAGGAGGCACTGCCTGGCCGGTGGCAGGTGGCAACGGGCGGGTAACGGGAGGGTGCTCCGTCGGGTACTGGCGCCCGCCGCACCTGCAGGGGCCGTAGGCCCCCATTGCGGGCCCGTTGCACGTGCTCAAACAAGAGGGCCAGTTCTCTGCAGGAGAGGGTGCCATCAGCAGCAGGCAGGGCTCTGGCAGTACCCCGTGGGCTCCTGAGTTCAGATTCTGCTAGGCTCTGCCTCTCTAGAGGTACTCAGCAAACAGCCCAGGCCAGAATAGGCGGGAACAGTGGGTGGGGGAGACTAACCTTCCTCTCTGCCTTTCTACACTCAGTTCCTGGGAAACTCCCAGGGATGCCATCCATGTATGGTTGTGCAGGCTGGGCACAACTCAAGGGCACCCTGAGAAGGCGGCAAATGGGACTTCATTCCAGCTTACTCTGCTTATCAAGCTGAGTGCCTGGACATAGAGCTGTGCCTACCCAGAGGCCAGCAGCAGCCCTCAAATCCTCACCCTCCAGCTCTGACTAGATTTTAAGTGGAAACTGAGCCTGAGGAGGGAGACTTGATAGGGTAGCTAGCCCAGCTTCCTCCTCCTGCAGCATTCACTCCTGCCACCCAGTTCTTAAAGACTAGACTTGAGGCTCAGCTTCTTCCTAACTCCCCTGTTTCCATAACCCAAGGAGGAGCTCTCTCCCCTCTGCCTTCCCATTGTACAGATGAGCAAACTGAGGTCCAGAAAGGAGGCCCATTTGACCCAGAATCTCTAAACCGAGTTCTGTCCTCTTACCAGAAGATCCAAGACCACCCCCCACCCATCTTCCCTCCCTCTCACACATCTTTCTAAACAAACCAGCCCCTGCCCCACTCCCCATGGCCTGGCCTTAAGTCCTTAGTGCTCCTCCTGGAAAGGCAGGCTCCTTCTAATCTGAACACTATCCCTTTCGGGGAGGTGGGAGCTTGCCTCGGCCAGGTGGAGAGATGGAGGGACCGGTGTGATTCCAGGAGCTCCCTTTTCCTTACCCTTCTCTCCTCCTTCTTCCCTGGAAAGCCCTTGGGGTTTGGAGGGAGCAGGGCAGCCAGGGGTGGGAGTGAGTGGGATCATGCAACAGCTGCTCTTGGAAAACTAATGAGGCAAAAAAGGCACCCGCAGGAGTGCTGCGCCCAGCAGCCCGGCCCGGCCGCACATGCGGCCTGCCTGCGTGTGGGGCTGAGCCACGTGCCATGCTCTTCGGTCCTGCCCAAGGGCCTGACCACGCACCTGGTCTCACGAACCTTGGTGGTGCTATTAATAATCCCCTACACAGTAAAAGGGGCAGTACGATTAGCAGACGTAATATTGGGGGCGCACGGGGAGGGCTGTACAACTCAGAGAAGACAAGTAGTGATTCTATAGCATCTCACTACGCCGATGGACAGTGACTGTAATGGGGTAAGTGGGGGGGACCTGAGGAAGTGGGGAATTTAGTAACCACAATGTTGCACATGTAAATGTAGATCGATACCAAATAATAATAATAATAATAATAATAATAATAATAATAATCCCCTACACAGAGCCACCTGCTGCTGTCCTACCCCAGCCTGGGCCAGAGGGACAAACCCTCTTCTGGGCTCCAAGGCTGCTGCTTGGCACCGTGAAAGTAGGTACACATTCACACACAGGCTGGGGCGGTCCTTGCACCCAGCTCTGGCACACACGTTCTTGCCATTACCCCCTTCGGCTGTGCAGGTGCAATACTCCAGGCTGGCAATGGGTGGCACTGAGGGGAGATGAGCTGGCATACCACTGCCCTGACAGGCATCAACTATGAGGTGAGCATGTGGACTGCAGGACCCAGGGCTCAGCCAGCAGGGCAGGGCTCCACCTCATGCCCTGTGTCCAGTGTCCACCACCTTCCCTGGCATAGTAGAGTGGGAGAGAGGACACTCTGGGCTCCGGGTTACATAGGATCTGCAGAGCCTGACCCAGGGGCTCCTTCGGGAGCCATTGCCCCTTTCCCACCTTCCAGAGCTGAGCCCCAGCCACTTGTCCCCAAGGGCCATTACCGCCAGCCACCACCCCTCACTTCCCCCTGGAGCAGGGCCTACCTGAAGGATGGAAGGATACTGTCGTAGTAGTACCAGGTAGCCGTCAGGTAGGCCCGGCTCGTGTCAGTGGAGTACAGGCGCCATGCAGCCTGGTGGTATGGGGGAAGCGAAGGGGGACAAGGCATCAGAAAGGCCTCTGAAAGAACCTGGTCCTTGGGCCAGCTGAAACAGATCCAAAACCAGAGGCCACTTCTAATACTACAGCCACTGGCAGGGCCAGACAGAAACAGAGGCCAAGAGAGAAATGACGTCCCCAAGGTGATGAGTAGATCAGCATCAGAGCAGGAGGCTGAGAGCCCAGGAGCTCAGAACTGGGGTTTTGTCATCAGGCAGATGTGGGTTTCCAATCCCAGCTTTGCCCCTTACTAGTGTGGACAAATTAAGTGAAGCTGTGGAGCCTCAGTTTCCTCATCTGTGAAATGGACACACTACTACTTATCTAACAGTGTTGTGAGCAGTAAACGAGCAAATGTACATTAAATGCCAGGCACTGTGCCTGACAAATGGTAGGCACTTAATATCAAGTTCACCTGTTAAACATGCATTGTCTCCTGTCACCACAGCTGATAAATATCTATTCCTTGTCTATTTGACTAATGTCTTTCTCTCCCCGTAGACCATAAGCTATGTCTTCATCACCGCTGTGTCCTCTTGACACATGATAGGCGTTCTGCAAATGTGTGGGGAATGAATACTGGCTGAGTGAATTATCATCACTAACAGTAACCCCACCCCATCTTTCTCAGCTGCCTGCCACTGCCCATGGGGTTGAGAAAGGAGGAAAGCATCACCTACCAACTCCTCAGTATCTATGGACTTGCAAGGGTTTCCTCTGTAGCAGGAGGGATGAGGGTCAGACAAGAGTCAGGACTGTCCATCTCCCTCCAGGTAAAAAGAAGAGCCAAGGAGGGACTGTGAGTGGGGCAGTCAGCGAAGGCAAGGAGGCATGGGAGGTGCCAGGCAGGACAAAGCAGAATTGGGCCCTGGATGCCACCCTTCTTTGGGTGCCTCTTGTCCTTAAGGGACTGCCCACTGCTGACATCACCAACCAGGCACCCTCCCAGGACAAGAATATTTTCACTTCCTGCTTGCCTAGGCCCATGGCTTGGACTGGGGAGCAGCTGCCAAAGCTTTCTCATTAATTATGGGTACGACAATACCAGCTGTCTCTTGGCATGGACAGTGCCAGCTGCCTGTCGCTACAATGCCCCTTGGAAGGCCAGCTCCCAGGGGACAGCAGCCATTATGCCTCAAGAGACACTTAGAAGGAAAGGCTGGGCTGGTGGCTGGAGATAGTGGGGTGGGGGAGGGGGTTCCTCCCTGGGGCAAGATAAGGGGAGTTAAGTAGACTTGAAGTGTGGGGCTGAGAGTGTGGCATGCTGGGGAGCAGGCTGAGGTGAACTGTGCCAGTACTCCCTGATCTGTTTCCCAAGGGGGTTTCTTTGCCCACACCCTGGTAGAGAGAAGCCAAGGCTGAGGGACAAGTCACAAAAAGTCAGTGCCCTTGCCTCAGCCTGGGCCCTGGCAAGACACCTCAGCACAGTGAGGGAAGCTGAGACCACACACTCCCGGGTTTCCCCCACCCCTCTGACTGCTCCTTCTATCTCCTTGGCCAGCTCAACTCTGCCCATCCAGCCTGATGATGAGGGTCCTAAAAGCCCAGCTCTGGACCATCTTTCCTCTCCCCGCTAGGCAAGCTCATCTGTGCAGTGTTTCATGACTGTGTATTGCAATGGCTCCGAAATGCCTCTGCCCGGCACATCGCTCTCATCTCAGCTGCAGACCTGTATATCCAACCACCTCCTCGACATCACCACTAAGGATCTCAGAGGCCGCTCAGACTCTACATGCTCCAGTCAAACTCACATTCTTCATGCCCCAGATCTGGTCCCCCTCCAGTGAGTAAGGCCATCAATTATCCATCTGGGCAAGCCAGAAGCCTGGAAATCACCCCACCACCTCCTTCTCCCTCACTCCTGATGCCACTAATTTCACCTCTAATGCACAGAATCTGCCCAATTCTTTCCATCTTACCTGTTGCTACCCTAGTCCAAGTCACCAAGCATCCTGCCTTGCCCAGACTGTTGCGAGAGCCTCTTATCTGGTCTCCCCCCACACACCTCTTCACCCTCCAATCTATTCCTCAGCTTTCAAAATACAAATCTGATCATCACCCATTCCTCCTCCTTCATACCTATCAGTGGTTCCTCATTGCTCTTATGAAATGTTCATCGCCTCCATGAGGTCCTGAGATCTGGGCCTCAGCCACCTGTCCAGCACCTTCCACTATACACTCCTCCCTGAGATCTCTGTTCTAACCTCACTAGCTTCACTAAATACACCATGCTCCCTTCCACCACAGGGCCTTTGCACATACTGTTCCCATCCCTTGAATGCTCCCCACCACTTCACCTATTCACCCCTGAATTCCCCTTCAAGGTCAGATCAGGCCAGGTCCTTTGTTAAACGCTCTTCAGAGAATCATTTCTTTCTCTCAAGGTTTTTATTTCGGTTTGTAACTACGATATTCATTTGGAAGTGTGTGAGCAATACACTGGTGTTGGGAGCAGAGCAGGTTTACTGATGGGTGGCAGGGCTGGGTTTCCACAAGGGGCCTTGGCCTCTTGTCCAGACTCCACTCCACTTCAGGCCATATAGAACTGGGGCTGGGGCAATGGGGCAGTGGGGCAGCTCTGGCTAGCCCTAAACTGGGCATTTGGTGCAGGGGGTATTCCTGACAATCTCAGGCAGCATCCCAGCTCTGTCCCTGACTTGGCAACACGAGCCCAGAAAAGTCATGTCTGCTCTCTGAGCTTCCCAGTGGAGTCACAGTTGTGAATCCGGGACACATGTGTCAGCATAGAGCTGGCATGACAGTTCGGTTCAGGGACCTCCAGAGTTTCCAGTACCTGGATGAGGTTGGCTGCTGGCATCCTCCGCTTCTCAAAGTGCTTCTGACGGTGCTGCTCCTGTACCTTCAGGGCGAAGCCAGAGCCAAGGATGCCCTAGGGGGATAGGCCAGCTGGGGGAATGCAGTGGTGGTACTGACGAAAAAGGCAGTAAAGGTGCCCCCACCCCTGCCAATCTGAGGTGTCCCACCCCTATGTAAATGCAGAATAGAGGCTTAGCAGTCTCTGCCCTCAGGACCCTTCTGTCCCAGGCCAGGTAATCCCAAGTGGAGGGGGACTCACAGCAGGCAAGGCAAAGAAGGAGATGCCTAGTAAGGCGAAGCCCGCAGCCAAGACTCTGCCTAGCCATGTGTGCGGTGTCTTGTCACCATAGCCGATGGTCGTCAGTGTAATCTGGGAACACAAATGGGTTAGGCACAGGGCTGGCCATGGGGGCCACCCACGGGAGCTTATTGGAACACAGGCATGGGGAACCTGATCATGCGGGAGAAGGTCCCCATGGTTACCCACAGGGGCTGCTTACAAGGATTTGTCCCAAGGGCTGGTTAGGGGCATAGAAGGGAGGCCCTCCCCTGTGCTGGTCAGGGGAAGAGGTACAGATCACAAGGACTTGACATGGGGAACTAGACTGTGGGCACAGCAGGTCCACTGGGCCACGCTGAGGGGCAAATGTAGGGGCTGGTCACAGGGGTCCCAGCCCTAGTAGGCACAGGCTGGCTCGGCCCCGAGTTGGAGTCACAGTGGTCAGGCCGGGGAGGGTCCCAGGGAGAAGGGCAGCCCTGCACAGACCCTTACGCACCGTCCCCCACCAGAGCGAGTCAGCGTAGGAGGAGAAGTCGGAGTTGGCGTCCTTCTCGGCCAGATAGACCAGGAAGGAGGCGAAGATGAGCACCAGGAACCCGATGTACCAGGCGGTGATCAGCTCCTGCAGGGGCAGCTACGAGTGAGAGCTCTGGGAGGACCCCGGCGGAGGGGCCTGAGCGAGCGGGGAACGCTGCGCCCACCGGGAGAGGTGGGCAGGTGGAAGAACGGCCTCTGGGAGGTATTCTGGGAGGGTTGATGAAAGTACCACTCGGAATTCCCTGGCGGCAGCTCTGCCCCACTTTCTTTCTCGCTCCGCCCTTCAAGGAGGCCCCGCCTTCCCGACAGGACCAGGCTCGCACAGAACCTCACGGCCCACTGCTCACCCACCCCTCACCCGCCGCCCCCCGCCCCCGCCCCCGCCCGTGGCCCTCCAGGTTCCTCAGCCCCCAGACCACCTTGCCTCCACACCAAGCTCAACTTTCAGGCTTCGAAGCGACACCGCATCCAGCCCCGCCCCAGCCCCACCCTCAGACCCCGCCCCAGCTCCCCACTTAGCTGTGCGCCTAGACCCCCGAACCCAGAAGCTTCCAAATGAGACCCTCAAGCCCTACCTTCGGCCCCGCCTCCTGACCCCCGCAGACCCCGCCCTGCCCGGCTCCAGAAGGAGCCCCTTCTGGCTCGCCGCTGCCTGGTCCCTCGTCCCCCACCTCCGGCCCCGCTCCGGCCCTGCGCTCCCCGCTCCCGCCCCCGGCAGCCCCCGCCCGGCCTCACCTTGCTGTGCGCGTAGACCACCGAGCCGAGCAGCTTCCAGGTGCCGCCGCGGCGGTCCATGCGCACCATGCGCAGGATCTGCAGGAAGCGCATGCTGCGCAGCGCAGACGTGGCAAAGATGTTGCCCTGCGTGCCCGCGGCGATGACCGCCACCGAGGCCACGAACACGATGAAGTCTGCAGGAGCGAGGGAGGGCGGCGAGGTCACCGCCGGTGCCGAGGAGCCCAGCCGCCCCGCATCGGTACCGAGGCCGGGGGGGTGAAGAGCAGCCAGGCGGGGTCAGGTGCGGGCGGGGCAGGCCTTGTTACCGATGACACAGAAGGGCTTTCGGGCAAAGCGGAGGCGGCCCTGCCATCCTCGGTAACGGCAGCAGCAGCCAGCGGACCAGACACGGACGATGTACTCCAGGCCGAACACCACGATCATCACGAATTCCTGTGAGACCAGGGCCTCAGTTCTGGTCTCCACTCTCCAGGCCCAGGTCACACAGTACCGGTCCAGCTTCGAGTCCCTGAGTTAGGGGTACTAGCATTTCCTCAGACCACCTCTCCTGGAGGTTCTTAACACCTGGGCGGATCTGAGGAGGACTTCAGAAGGTAGGTGGCCCCTTCCACGTCTTCCAAAGAGACTGAAAGCCCAAGCCTGTCCTCCACTTCCTGCCTCCATAAGCTGTCTGGGCTTTTCTGCTCCTCACCCGGCCCTGCCCCTCCCAGACTCTATAATCCTGACTGGGTGACAAAAGGGGTGGCCGTCTGTCATCTGTCCCCCTCTGAGGTGCTTCTGTTTAGAGAGAGAGAGAAAAAAATCACACCACAGTCAGAGTTAACAGTTTTGGTCCTGAGAAGCATTGGGGCTTATTCATCTCTTCTCTGGGCCCAACATAAGCCCTCACATACAGGCAGGAGGTCCCTCAGAATCTGCTATAAAGCAGGGGATGTGGCCCAGAAAAGGGCAGCCACCATTTCAGGGAACACAGCACAGCAAGCCACTCTCCAAGCCATAGTATGAGAAGCCTTGCTCTCCATATTTGCCCTGAACACAGAGGTGCTGCGCCTCATGGACTCCCTCACACGTGGACTCCAGCACTCACCAGGATGAGAAGACACTCATTGGCAAGTTCCTGGTGCTCCTGGATAGTGGACAGCACAGACAGCACCAGGCAGCTGAAGACCAGCAAAAATCTGCAATGGCAGCATGAAGGAGAGGGTTAGACTGCTGGATGGACAGGACAGTCAAGGCGCCGCTGGCAAGGGGTTGCAGAGTCAGAGGAGTAGGGAAGCACTATTTTGGAAGAATGACCTGGAAATCAGAATCAGAGTTCTGGAGTTGTGGCTCTGTGCCAGACACCAAAGGGAGAAGCCCCTGAGCTCTCTGAGCTACTGAGCTCACAGACACCTTACAACCCTTTCAACTGCCCTTGATGTGTACTGCAGCTCAGAGAAGGGGTCAGTCAGCTGAGGGGGCCAGGTCTACCTGGGCTGGGATCAGGGAGCAACTGGCTCAGGGTCCCACAATCAGGAAATGCCTCCAGGCTCAGTCATGCACAAGTGGTGGCCTCAGACCTGGCTCAGTTTTAAGGACAGCTTGAGAGAAGTGCCCTAGAGGTCAGCTGAGGGGCTAGGGAAGGTCAGTGGCTGAGGGACCCCTCCCCTTCCCTATGAACTCCAAGGTGGAGCCTAGTTTCAGCTACAGAATAGAGACAACTGTTCTGCCTTTGTGGGCTCTTGTGGAATTAAATAATGAGACAGCTGTGGAAGGAAAGGGTACCAGAGAAGACAGGATAGGTGACAAGGGGTTGGGAGGGGGGCTGTGGAGAGGGGGCTGGGCCATGCCCTGGCCCTGAGGGGCAGTAGGAAGCTATTGAGGTGGCCCAGAACCAGATGTTAGGAACAGAAGGAACTTAATAACTCTACTCACCCAACACTTTCCTCAGCCCAAACTGTACACACGAGGAAACTGAGGCCCAGAAAGGGAAAGGAATTCACCCAAGGTCACCCAATATGCCAAGGACAGAAGTGGGATTAGAGCCAGGGTTCCCAAGTTCCCAGTGGATGGGAAGAGGGGGAAAGGGCATAAGGAGAGAAACTAGTGGCCTCGGGGAGAATGTGAATACAAGAGGCAGGACCTGCGCAGAGGGCACAGGCTGCAGATGCAGCAAAAGGGAGGGAGGCTGGGCTCCCAAAAGCTTTACTCTCTGGGATGAGGATGTGCGGGACATGTATGTGTCCAGGAGGAGACTCCTAAGGGAATGGGCTTCTCTGGAAACGGACTGTGGACTGACCCACAGCCCTCCCCAAATGTTACCAGGGGCTGCTGATTCTGCATTCTGCCTAAAATGCCTCGCCGTCGGAGCCTGATGAGATTCTGCTCACCCTCTCTTCACAAACACTCCCTGCTCTGGGGAGCCTGCTGGGATGGCTCCCACTCCACTATTCCCACTTCAGAACTTGCCCTCCCAATGCTTGCTTCTGTGTATGTAGCTCAAGTCACTTTCTACAAGGCTTTGTGTTTAGAGAGACCTGGGTTCAAATCCTGCTCCTGCTCCTGTGTGGCCCTTAGAAAGTCACCCACCTTCTCTGAGTCAGTCTCATCTACAGAGTGGGAACTGATGGGGGGAAAGACATGTTAGAAGGCAGAGCTCCACCCTGGCCCATTACACCGCCTTGGACCAGGGGCTCCCCGTCTGCTTGGAGGGCAGATTTAGGGCTTCATTCCCGCACACTGCCCTAGGCAGAGGAGATAGTAGCAGATGTCGTAAAGCATGAATGAGTGTGGAGGAGGCTTCCCTGACCAGAGCTGAGTCAGCAAAGACATAAGGCAGGGGAGAGGTGGGGGGGTGGGGGGGGGCAGAGCACCAGCTCCTTGAATTCAATAATTAACCACAGAAAACACAGTGGCCACATCCACTGGGATGAGGCACTGCACTGAGACAGGGCTCAGGGTGGTAAGGCCCTCCCTGAGGTCATTTTATCCAGCCCCCTCCTCTGGGAAGGACTGAGGGAAGTCTTGCTGGGCCTTCACCCCAGCCCTGGACAAATCCTTCAGTCCTATCGCTCCGCTGACCTCAGATCCTCAGGTCAGTGGGCCATGCTAGGCACTTCCTACTGGGTGTCCCAGGAATTTTTTCACTTTTCTTTCCATGCCAACAGTTGCACATCTATAAAATGTCCACTTCACAATAGGTTAGGTGAAAAAAAGCAGATTATCAAACCTTAAGGGCAATGTGATCCCAATTTTTAAATACAGATGCATACCAAGAGTCAGCAGGGCTCATCTCTGACAAAATTAAGAGTGATATGGCCTTTGCTTTGCTTTTGCTTATCTGCATTTCCCCATATTTTTTAGGGCAAATATGGGTAATAACAAACTGATATAAAATTTTAAATGCATTTCCTTAAAAATATGAACAGGGAAAAAAACATGTTTAATCCTGCCTTACCTCTTTACCACAATAGCCTTTGCCATTTAGCAGGTGTGAGGGTGTGGCAGCCTCTCCCCGGGGTCCGTCTCACATGTGCAACTGCCTATCCGCCCTCTCTTCTTGGATGTCTCATGGCCTCTCAAATCAAACGTGCCCAGAAACCAACTGTCCTTTTGCTCTCAAATCTAGCTCTCCTCCTATCCCTCTTCTCAGCAATGGCACCATCTTCCACCCAGGGGCTCAAGACGAATGTCTAAGAGTGACCCTGGACTCTCCTTTCCCTCACCTGCACATCCTGTCCGTCAGCAATTTCTATTGGCCCCATCTTTAGAATATATCCCCGCACAGACCTCAGCTCACCATCCTAAGCCGCCAACACCTGGCCCCTATCTGTTCTCCCAGCCTCTACTTTGGCCCTACTGTAATGCACTCCCTTCACTGCAGCCGGGGTGTTCTTCCCACAGTGCAAAGCAAGAAATCGTCACTCTCCCCCAAACTCTCCACTGATGTCCCACTACACTTAGGGAGTGAAAGTCACTTTCCTCAGCGACTCCAGCAAGGCCCTGCGAGATCTGGCCCACATGGTCACCGCTTGAACTTGCTCTCCTCCCCACTTGCCCCCTCTATTACTGTGATCCAGCCATTCGGACCTCCTTGCCATTCCTGGAGAACAGCAAACATGCTTCCACCGTCAGCCTTTGCCCTTGCTGTGCTCTTTCCTCTGCCTGTGTGTTGCTTTCTTACTCAACTAGTTCTCTGTTCAACATCACGTCCTTGGAGAGGCCTTCCCCAACCACCCCCTCGCCAAAATAATGGCCCCACCCCCACTCTCCCTCTTTCTTATTCTGCTTCATTTATGTTTTCATAGACTTGAGTAAATGAATAGCAGAAACTCACATTAAACAAACATCAAAACACCATGTCACCAAAGCCCCCCATTTGTACCCACTCTAAGCACCGCTGTCCCCAGCCTGTCAAGGACCCCAGTATCCTTCCTGAGAAGGGAAGTAAAGGCAGGTCTCCAACCTTGGCAGCCCCATTTGGTAGACACTGTTTAAAAAGCCCCTGAACTTCACCTCGCCAGCCTTCACACACTGGTTGGGAGTTTCTCCACCCTTGACAGATCTCAATACAGTTGAACATATATACGTAGTCTGATAGAGAATATCTTGTGTTCCAGGCACCTGAATAATTATCCCCATCTTTCAGATGAGGAAATGGGGCCCAGAGAGTGACAGATTTGTTCAAGATCACACAGTGAATCAGTGTGATCCTCTCAGCTGCCTTGGCCTTCCTGAGGGGTCCTCACATAGACACCCAGTCTTTGGACAGCAGAAGGGAGATCAATGTCTGAAGCTTAAGGAGCCCTGAGCTGGGGTCTGGCTGTAGTTCTAGACCCAACGTGTGACTTCATTCATGCATCAAATAAAGACTAAGGATTGCCTCTGGCCCCCTCTGGGCCTCAGTTTCTCCATTTATACAATTATAGATAGTACACAGTTGCTGGCTATCTTGGGCCCTCTTTAATTGCTCCAGCAAAGAGGCCAGACTGGCAGCCACTTTCTGGAGCATCTTGCCCATCATGCAGTTTGGGCCCATGCTCTCCCCTGCCTGGCCCAGGAGGCCCAGCTGGGACAAGTGAGTGCTACCTGGCTATCACTGTCTGGTTAGCCTTACCCTGAGAATTATAACTTCCTCCTGCCCCCTACTCAGTCACTGTCCTACTCACTCAGGAAAGCAGCAAGGAGGTTAGGAGTGAAGAGGTGAATGGTTTGCTGATATCCATGGTTCTCGAATTTTAGTGGGCATAAGCAGCACGGGAGGGCTTGTTAAAACGCTGATTTCTGGGCCCCACTCCTAGACTGTCTGATTCATGCCACAGGGCCTGAGAATCTGCATTTCTGCAAAGTTCCCTGGTGACACCAGCGCTGCTCCTCTTGGGACCACACTTTGAGAACCACTCATGCAGCTGATGGGAGTGGTTGTGGCTAGACTCGATTATTAGCCAACTCAAGGCTTTTTAAACTACAAATACAGCCTTCCCCACTAGCCCGTCCCCATGTCTTCCTCAAATCACTGCCCAGAAGCAGCCCCAGTCCAGACAGCGAAAAAAGCCCTGCTGGGGAGGTGGGTCTTGTGCCAACATCAGCTTCACCTCTGATTCTCTGTGTGACCCATGACCGCTCCTGCTGGCCGGGCATTGTGCCAACCCCCCTACATGCTTATTTTCCATCACTTCTCATAACAAACCCATGAGAGCAGTACCATAACCACCCAAGGCTATTGATGAGGAAACAGAGGCCCAGAAGGGTTTACTATGAGGGCTGCACAACCCTGTGAACATACTGAAAACCACTGGATTACACAATTTAAATTGGGGGGCTTTATGACATGTGACTTGTATCTCAATAGAGCTGTTTAGTTTAAAGAAAAAAAGACATACTAAGTTGCTTAGAGTCATAAGACCAGGACCTAAGCCCAAGTCCACCTGGACCACCAAGCTGTACTGCCTCTCTGGGCCACAGTTTTCCTGTCTGCAGCATGAGGTGTGGATGTCAGCCCTATGGCTCTGCAGCAGTGGGGGAAGGGGGAAAGGTCAGCCATGAGCTCAGTTCCAGATTCTCTGGGGATGTGTCTGGAGAGAAAGATGCTTGGAGGCTGGAGAGATGGGGATATGGGTGGAGGGGTCCCACAGCAGAAAAGAGGTTATCACCTATCTCTCTGAGCCACATTCATTTAAGAAATGTTAACTGTCATCTACACTTAGGTTTATTATAAAGCCGGAAATGAATAATCCAGGCCCCCAAGAAATTAATAATTGTAACACAGTGGTGACATGATGGATGAGGGATGACAGAGTGCCCAGGGGTTTGGGGGAACCCCAAGATGGCTTTAGCATAGCCAAAGTGGAGGATCAGTGAGGATTTGCTGGAGACGGTGATGAGGACGGGGTGGGAGCATCCCAAGCAGAGGAAGCAGGACGTGCAAGCAGCAGAGGCGTGGAGCCAGGCTGTGCGTAGCCCAGGACAGTAGTGGTTCTGCGTGGTGCAGGCCTACAGTGAAGGGGCAGCGGAAAAACCAGAGAGGGCCTGGTCCAGGGGCCTCTGGTGGCATGCTTAGGCATTAGGAGCCATTGAAGAGTTTTAAGAGAGGAAATGACAGGGTCTGATTTGTGTTTCAGGACCACTACTCAGGGCAGTGTGGAGCATGGATTAGAGGAGGTAAGACAGATCAGGAAAAACAAGGAGAAAGCTCCAAAATAATCCAGATGAGAGATGATGGTGGTAGCACTAAAGGGAAGTGGATGGTCTGGAGGAAGTAGGACTTGGTGATTGACTGGAACTGAGGACAATGAAAGGAAATGGCTCTCACATTGCTGGTTTGGCCACTGGCTGGATGAATGTGTCATGTATGAACTGAGATGGGAGACCTGGTGGAAGAGCAGGTACTGGGGTGATGAGTTCCATTTCAGACATGTTGAGATGGAGAGGCCCGTGGCATACTGGGCAAACACTCAGTGGGTGTGCAGAGAGAGCCCTCGGCCAGAAATGTGGAACTGGGGGACATCAGGGTACAGGTGGTGACTGAGGCCAAAGGAGTGGCTGAGACAGTCCAGAAAGCATGCGGTGAATTTAGAGGGGGGTCCAATGGAAGGCCAGAGGTGAGAGGGAGGAGAGACCCTCTAGCCAGATTGGGAAGGAGCAGCCAGCAAGAGGGTAGGGAAACCTGAACAGAGAGGCAGCTGAGAAGCCAAGTGGAGGAGGTGTTTCAAGGAGGGAGTGGATGACAGATAGTGTCAAAAGCTGCCAAGAGGTCAGGTGAGATAAGGCCTGAAAAATGTCCACTAGATTTGGTGACAAGTTGGTCACCGGGCACCTTGGCAAGGGCAGCCTTAGAGGGAGGGGAGGACCAGAGCAGGCCCAGTTGGGGTGAGCAAGGGAGGGGTGGTGAGGAGTGGAGGCAGGGAGGGTGGGTGTAACTAGTAAAGAAGTTTGACTGCAAAGAGTGAGGCCGAGATCGCTGGCTGGGGAAGGATACGGAGCCCAGGGAATGGTGTTAGGCTTTTTTAAGATGAGAGAACCAGGATGGAGGGAGCCAGGAGAGAAGATGAAGAAGCAGGAGAGAGAGCGAGTGATCAATGGAATGAAGTCCCCAGGGCAGCTGGGAGGCTGGCATCCAGAGGGGGGCGCTGGTGCTGGGTAGGAAGGACCCCGCGGCTCCCATGGTTTCAACTGGGAGGTGGGAGGGGAAGTGGTGGTTGGGGGGAGTCCAAGGAGCCCCACTGGGGCTGAGACCTCCTCTCTGAAGAGGCCAGGTCTGCTTAGGGCCAGAGCAGGGTGGGTGCGGGCTCTAAAGAGGTGGAAGAAGTTTGATACAGCTGGTGTGGAGGATGGGAGGGAACCAGGCCCTGGAGAGGGGTCCCATGGGTACCCAGGACCATTATCCCCAGCAGTGAGCCTGGGGGACAAAAGATCCAGAACATCATAAGGTGCTCCACACCTGCATTTTTGTTTTTGTTTGGGTTGGGGTTTCTTGTTTTGTTTTGTTTTTAAGGCTTGGTGATCTTGAGGGAGGAAACAGCCTGTATGGGATGAGGGGACCCCTTCTCCCACAACCAGGCCAAAGAAAATGCAGATCCAGGTCCTGCCCCTTTTTCCTCCTGGGCCTCCCTGCTTCCTTCCCTCTCTCCGGTGTCCCTCCTCCCCGACTGGGCCCTGCCAGCGTCTGCTGCTTGCCTGGCCACCAGCTGGCGCCCTCATTTCTACACCTGGCCTTGGGCCCCTCCTCTCTCCCGAAGCAAGAGTTCTGTCTTCCCACTGGAGGACACCTGGGGCCAGTCCCTCCTCATTCAGCCAAGGTTCCTGGAGGGAAGAGGCCATGACTCCCACCACCTTCCAGCAGAAAAGGGCTTCTTAAACCCAACCCAGAGCTGATCCTGAAGGGACTTGAGCTAGATCTGAGAGGCACTTCCTCACTGAGGGGTGCGGTGGGGCTTGAGGGCCCCAGGCTGCTCTGCAGAGAGCAGGCTCCTATTTTCTCCTGCAGGGGGATCAAGGGGAGGGAGGGGCAGTCAGTCAGGCCTCAGAGTGGGGCTCTTTCCAAGAATCCTCAGGGGCTGGGACAAGAAGTTTCCCCTGATCCAGCGATTCTAAATATGGCAAAGGGAGCAAAAGCACGTGACCCTGGGCCCCACCCGGGGCTGCTGCAGCGTCTACTGCTTTTCTGGGCCAGAGGCCTGCACTGGGGCTCAGGGCTAGTGATGAGGGCTCAGTGGAGCCTCAGTTTCCCTGTCCACAACGCGGAGCCGGGGGACCACTCAGTGATGGCTGAGTTTCTTCAGCCTTATGACTTGCCAACAGTAGGGTGGAGGGGAGAGAGCTGGCCCTCAGCTCAGTTCCAGATTCTTTGAGGATGTCCCTGGAGGGACAGTGGCCGCCAGAACATAGTATAAACTATGAAAAAAATGCCCCCTCTTGGAAAACCAATTACAAAATTTTCAGGCAAAATATTCCCTTTCGCCTGAAAAATTATAAAACGTTGGCCCCTCTAGATGGCCCCATTAGAAACTGACATCCCTTGCTCGAGAATGACCCACCCATGAGCACAGTTTGCATTTCAGTACCACTGGCATCCTCTCAGCCGGGCCCCTTTGCAGTGCAGAGGATGTACAGGGGCGAGGGGTAGCCCCAGGGATGGCCCTGCCAGCCATGGCAGCCCTGGAAAGGCCTACCTTACATGGGACCACATGGCTCCATGACCCTCTCCTGGCTATCACTGATCCACCCAGAGCTGGAGATTAACCCAAGAAAAATCCCCCATAGGTTGGGCTGAGCCACTGGGATTGTCTTTCTCAGGAACGGAGCTAAGTTGGGAAAGATGCAGAGAGAAGTGAAGATGCGGCTACTCCTCCAGACTCTCCTGTCCACTTCTCTACTCCACAAAGCCCAGATGTGTTTCCTGCCATGATGTTACACGGTTCTTCCCTTTCCTTGCAGTAGGTGTCCTCCACCTCCACATGCCAGTTTTTCTTGAGTAGTGTGAATGGTCTCGGTCCCACTAGGATACAGAAGGCAAGGCCAAGTCTCTTGGACAAGCTGTTTAATGAGTCATATCCTCGTCCCCTCCCACCTGGACCAGCTCCATACTCTCCTGCTTGTTCTTGCTGCTTCCCTCTTCCATGCTAGCCAGACTACCTTGTGCACCAGGTAAGTGGGCTGAGCAACATGTCAAAGGAAGGAGCAGGGGCCGTCCATCCGTTCAGGGCTAGCCAGGCAATGCTGACTCCTCAAATAAACCAGGAGCGTGGGCTCCCAAGCAGGAGACCAGTGAAGTGAAAGCAAACTAAAGGGTGGAATATAGGCAGCCCGGATTTCGGAAACTTTAGCAAGATGGCAATGGAAACCTTCCCCCAGTTCCACCTGAGCAGCTGCATGAGGATTTGGGTGACTCAGTTTTACATGCTGGGCTTGGCATTAGATTTCATTTGAACAAAGAACTTTGCTGCTTTTTTTAAAAGTGTGAAATCCACCAACTTGCCAACTCAGGCCCCAGTTCCCTTAGCACGGCTGCCAGGAAGGCCCTTCCCCACCCCCCCACCTCACTCTCCACCACTCAGTGCCCAACCTGGCCCCTGATACCTCACTCTCATAGCCCTGCTCCCGCACAACAGCCAGCTGCCTTTTCTCCATCCCCCCACCTCTGTGCCGGCTGTCTGCCCCTCCTCCAGCCTGGCTAGGTTATATGGGAGCCCCCCTCCAACTCCCTTGATTCCTCATCCCCATTTCTCTGCTCACTTCCCTCATGGCCTTTATCTCAACTTGTGAAAAGCTTTATTTGACTCCCCTCCTCCTCCTACAGACTGAGAGAGCTGGGTGAGGTCCCGCCCTTTTCACTTGGAATGCACTGGACCCAACTCAGAATGGTGCTGAGCAGAAGTTTCCTGAGAGCCGGGACAACCTCAGCCCTGGACCCCTGGCTGACACCACCCACCTGCCAATGTGCCGATGAACCCTCAGAAACCACACGGCCCAGAGCTGCACATTATCTACTGAGTGCTCACCATGGGCTGGGCACAAAGATGGACAACGTCCCTGCCTTTGCGGAGCTTACGTTTTCATGGGGGAGATGGACAGTAAGTAAAGTTGCAAAATGTCAGATGATGATGGAGAAAAATTAAGCAGGAAAAGAGGGCAAGGAACATTGGTATGGGAGTCGGGAGCTATTTCATGTGGGGGGTGCGGCTCAGGGAAAGCAGCATTGCAAAGGTGATATTTGAGCAGAGATCTGAAGGAAATGAGGGAGTGAGCCATCAGGTATCTGGGAGAATAAGGTTCTGAGCATAGGGAAGAACAAGGGCAAAAGGCCTGAGCCAGAGGGTGTTTGGTGTGCTCAAGAGGCAGGAAGCAGGTACTCCCAGCGTGTAGTGAGGAAAGGGGACAGTGGTAGGTGGTGAGGGCAGAGACACGCAGTGGATGTGGAAGTAGATCATTTGCTGGTTATTGTAAGGATTTGGCTTTTACTCCAAGTGAGATGGGAAGTTTTAAGCAGGGAGTAACACGATCTGATTTGTGTTTGCAAAAGATCACACAGGCTGTTGAGTGGAGAACAGACTATAGTTTGGCAGTGGGCAGGGGGGAGGTGCGAGGCAGTGGCATTTGGTACGAGGGGAGTTGAGAAGCTAATGGTATAATCCAAGCAAGAGGTGATGGTGACCTGTACAGGGGAAGTGGAAGTGGCAAGAGGTGAACAGATACCACCTATGTTTTGGCAGTGAAAGATCCCTTAGAGTCAATCCCCTCATTTATAGATGGGAAACTGAGTCCCAGAGAGAGGCATGACCTACCTGTGATCATACTGTATTTCAGAGGTAGAGCTAGGCCTGGCATCCATATTTCCTGATTCCTAAGGCAACATTCTTTTGATTTCTCCTCTTTCTGTAGAAGGACCCAGGCACCTGCCCCTTACCCCCACCTCAAAAACTCCCTCATCCTGACATCAGGCTGGGGCCTACTCCTGCCCTTCCCACTAAAGTGACAGGGTGGCACTGGGTTCGAGGATTGTGCAGGCCTCCAGCTACTTGAGCCTGGCAGGGGTCACAGTCACCTCTAAGGAGCCTCCTGTCCTCTGAATCAGCAGAACCTTGCAAAGCGGAGAGGGGGAGAGAGGAAAGGGTCCAAACTAGGGGAAAGAGCTTAGTCCCCACCCACTACTAGGTTGTCAGCACTCCCAGAACAGAGAGGGCACCAGGAGCTGACAGGGTAGAACAGGAGACTGGGGAGGGCAGGGCCCCTGGGGAGTACAAGCCCCAAGGAGCCCAGTCTGGGACTCCTGTAGACTCAGCTAGTGAGGATCCCACCCTGTGGGAGGCTTGGCAGGCATGAAGGGAGGAGTTCAATGCCCTTGCTGTGTTCAGCAAAGCAGTATGCAAATTCACAGGCATGCCTGGGGCAGTTGGTTAGAGCTGCCCTAAGAGGCTTACTTTCTATGGAAACCTCAAATCCAGGACCAGCCAGACTGAATCCAGCAAGACTGACTTCAGTGGGCCCTGACAGTTGGGAAACATTTGCTGTGTGACCTTGGGCCAGGAGTGCAACTTCTCTGGGCCTGTTGCACAGCCAAGGTGGAAGGGTAACCTGGTTAGGAGAGTCTTAAGCTGGAAGCTGGAATCATATCCACAGACATCCTCTCAGTTTCCTCCACCCTTAAGGGGAGAGGCTGCCCACACTGTAGTTCTGAGTCAGGGTCCTCTAAGAGGCAGTAGCCTGTTTGGTGGCCCTGAGAGAGGTGTCAGGTTTGGGGGCCGCAGAAGGTGATGCACAGGGGTGTGGACAGAGCTAGGAACCTGGGTCAAGGGGCTCTCTATCCTGCCTCTGCCACCACTTAGCTGAGGAGTTGGGAAGCTATCTCCGAGTCTTGGTTTACTCTCAGGAAGGGGTTGAGTAAGGGTTGTAAGGGCCCCATTTTTCTCAGATCCATCTGGGACTGGTGGTCTCAGTTTCCTAAATGGGCATCTCCTGAAACTGCCAATCCAGAGGGACATCTAGAATCTCTGCAGGAGGGTCTTTTACATTTCATTTGCATGGTACTCACTTGCACGCAAGTCTAGAGGACCTCCTTCTACCTCCCAAAGTCCCCTATCATTGACTAATGAAAGCAAGGAGTCAGGGTAAACCAAAGCAGAACTCCCAATAGCTCAGTATCCACAGAAAGGGGTCTGGAGGTCAGGGGAAGGAGAAAATTTGTATCCCTCGCCCTGACGCCCCTCCTCTTAAAAAGAAGACAGAACTCAACATGTATCAGAGCCAGAAGAATGGGGCTTGAATTCAGCTCAGACCCTGACCCCTGCCAGGCTCAAGAATTCAGCCTTGGCTGCGTGACCTTCGGCAAGTGAACTTTTCCTCTCTGGGATTCAGTTTATTCGTCTGTCTAAAGGGGCCAATGATCCCTGGAGCAGAATCTAGAGGCAGGGGCATGGCCCTGATGAACCCCGCTCTGAGGGGTTGCAAAATGGCTTGGGTTCACGTCGGGACACGGAGGAGGTTGACACCAGGCGGGGCTCCTCGGGAGAGGGAGGGGTTCCTGGGGAGGGAAGGCTCCTGGGGGACTCCTCCCGGCACACGGATTTAGCTTTGCCGCCTTCGCCCGCAGGGGCCCGCCTCCTCCGCCGAGGCCCAGCGATTCAGCGCTCCGGGAACCGCCAGGAAGACCCGGTAGTCGCGGCGCGGGGAGGGGCACGGCTGGGGGCGGGACACGGCGGTGGGCGGGGCAGAGGGCCGTCCTCGGGGGCGGGGCTTAGCCGACACTCTGCACCACGCGCAGGAGTGGTGGGGGCGGCGCTGTGGCTCATGTTACCTCCCGCCGCCTCCCCCGCCTTGCCGGCTTCTTTTTCCGTTTCCAAATTAACAATTGAAAACGCGGCGGCCTGAAAGGCGAGCAGCGGGCCAAGCGGAAAGTGTGAAGGTGCCGCCGCGTCCCCGAGGACGGGGGCAGAGAGGGGGACACGACACCCTGACTGCCCGAGCTCGCCCACCGACCAACGCCGGGGGCAAGGGCTGCGTGCCCCAGGACAGAGATGCCAAGGCCCCTAGACAGGTCCTGGCCTGATCCGGCCCCCAGTACTGCCCTGGCCAGTGCGGCAGGACCCAGTGTCCAGGCACGGGGTGGTGCCAGCCCCCGAGGGGACAGTTGGGGCGGGGGGGCAGCACCAGGGCTGGGTTTCTACTCTGGAGGCTGGGTGCCCAGGAGGGGCAGGTGCCAGGCAGCACCCTCACCAGCACCTTCCCTAAGGGCTCCCAGAGTCTGGTAGGTTCGAGTGTGGCCTCAAGCAAGTCCTTTCTCCTTAATGAGACTCAGTTTCCTCATCTGGAAAATGGGGAGGGAAGATACACTGACCATACAGAGCTGGTTGTGAGGAATAAATTAAATGAGAAGATGCATGAGGCCGGCCCACAGTGAACTAGGGCCTTGAGCCCAGGTCCTGACCCCAAGCTCAGGCTCCTCTAACGGAGATGGGTGATCTCTGCGGCTGGGGCCCTGCACATTAGAACCCCACCCACCCCATCCTGCCCGCTTCAGTGTTCTGAGAGATGGTTGCTGACCCCAGGACAGTTGGAACCAATAAGTGGGTACTAGAGAGTCCCCACTCCCAGGCATCCTGGAGCCAGGGGTGTATACCAGCAAAACGTACAGTTTCAGGTCCCCAGCCGCCCATAATGTAAGCTCCGTGAACACAGCAACTTTATCTACCTTGCTCACAACTGTGTCTCCCACACTTAGAACAGGGCTTGGTGCACTTTAAATTATCAGTAAATATTTGTTGAGTGAATGAAAAGCAGGTCCCCTCTTACAGAGCTGTGGCCTCCCATTCACCACCTATGTGAAGTGGCCTACCTTGGGAATGGGGGTTTGGAGTGAGATGTCCCTCTCTCCAACACGGAGACCCAGGGCAGTGGAATGGTGGGAGGAGATGACAGAGGTTCCAGAAGACAGAGCTGAGATCAACTCTTTCTTCCTAGCCCCCCATTTCTCACTCCTGTCCAGCCAAGGATTCACCCTATTCTCCCCTCCAGGCACCTCTTCACTGACCACCACGATTCCAGCTCCTTCCTCACCCCGAGCCCACTTCCTGCAGCCTGAGAGCATGATGCCACACTCCACCCCTCTATACTCTGTACATTTCTACCTTGGTGACTTTTGTGTTCTCTACTCTCCTTAGGATTGTCCCCCTTTCCTCTCTAAGAATCCCTGATTTACTTTGGGGAGAAGTGCTCCGCCAGCCCCTGGCTGGGAATCTGGGCCCCCTCTGGGCACTCTAAGACCCCCTTGTGCCGAGGCTGTTCCTACCTCTGTCCACCCCCTACCACCTCATTAGGATCCATCCACCAAGGGTAAGGCCAGTTCTGCTGCTCCTTTATCCTCCAGGCTGGCCAAGTAGATGCTCAGACAATATCTGGGGGAGATCAGGAAATCCAGGTTGCCAAAGCCTTGAGCATGAGGGAGTTGGGATTTTCCCACTGTCCTGTGAAGCCCGAGAGTACAGGGTAAGGGTGCCTTGGGCTAGCTCAGAGGTGGGTGTGTCAATTGAGGATCCACACAGCCTGCCCCAAATACTGGCAGGGCTGCAGAAGGAGTACAAATGGAGACCCATATACTGTAAGTGTAAATATTTAAAAGTTTAAATCAAGCTAACAAGCTGTTAAATAAAATATGTTCCATTGTTCTTGACACATATACCTTTATATGATCTGGAAAGCCAGGTTTACATTTAAAATGTTGGACCCCTTGGAGTCCCATGCTGGAATCTAGCAGGGAGGGGACAGCCAGCCCCACAACCCTCCAGTCTCTAGCCCATGGTTCTCTGGGCCCATCCCTCACCAGGAGGGGCACTGGGTACACTCCTGTGGCTGCCCCAGCCTGCCCTTCCACAGTCCACGTACACTGGCTGCAGACAGCTGCCTTTGGGCCTAGGGAGTGGTCACACAACGGTGGCCCTTGGGATTGTGAACCAGGAAAGAGGTCTGTACAAGCCCTGGCAGCAGGCACAGTGACTTGGCCAGGACTCCAGGGTTACCTGGAATGTGTTCTAGAATAAGGAAGGCAGTGTACAGGCTCAGGGTTGGTAGTTTGTAGGGCTATCCAGGCTGAATGGGCAGAATTCTAGACTCCCACCAAGACTCTAGCCAGAATCATCCTGTTTTGATCTGTTTTATATTATATACACTGATCCTATGTCACATGTCATTTAAAGAACCAGCTCTACTGCTTAAAAGAGTTTGCAAAGCACTAATCTAGACTGGTCCCTCCTTCTGAGCCCAGGGGAAATTGAGATTATGGGATGCCAGGGACCACACTCATGTAGCAGTTTAGTGCAGAACCAGAGTTCAATCCCAGGGCTCCTGTCTCTTGCCCAGGCCTTGGCATCCAGGAGCACATTTCTGATCAGTAAGATTCAGTGCCTCCAAAGGACAGGCCACTCGGAGGGGGCCAGAGCCCAGTCCCTGGCTGGGTTTGAGCAGGCCTGCTGCTGGGGCCTCCTGCCTTGACAGGGGGGCTGGACCCTCCACTCAGGTTGCCCAGCTCAGGAGTGGATTGAGAGGCCAGACCAGGCTTGAGAAGGAAAGGGAGTCCTGGTATAAATAACTGTGGGGGGCCGGAATGTTTGGGCCCGTCTCCTGGGCGACGGCTGTGTTTATCACCCAGCGAAGGGGGGCATGGCCCACACATTTGCCTTCCTGACTTGTAGCCAAATTTCTCCAGGAAAGGGTGGCCCAGGATTAGCCCCAAACACTCTGGCTCTGCACCCCTATCAGGTCCTCCCAGTAACTCTGCCCCAACATGGGCCTTAAACCCTCCTGACATTATTTCTTCTTTCAGCCCCAAATGCTCCACAACACTGCATCTCCGTCAGCCCAGTGTCCCCACATTTGCCCCACTAAGTCCCAACTCTGCCCAAATTGTGGGAGGGTAGGGAGCCTGAGTAGGGCAGGGGAAGGCCCCAAGCAGAGGAGCTGGGTGTGTGCCAATGATCTGAGCTGCGGCTGCTGGGCATGGGACAGGGACAAACCTCTCCCACGGCCCTGGCCAGGACAGAGAAGGACTGCAGGCCCTGGATTAGGACAGTGCAAATCCCTCTCCCCAGCCCAGTGCCCATCCCTTGCCTGTCATGTGTAGGGCATTAGATGGGCAGATCCCACTGTGGGAGGGGCTGGCAGATGCGCTATTAGTCATGCCACAATCAGCTCCTCCCCCTAGTCAGCTAAGCCAAGAGAAAAAATCCTGTATGCAGGCAGGCAAGTGAAAAGGTCCCCTTCCCCATGGGACAGGAGCTGTAGCCTGGCCTGAGCACGGAAGCACTGGAGTTGATGGGAGCTGAGTTTTGGCCTGCAGGCGAGCCCCTGCTCCCTCCCCACACACGCTTTGATCAACCAACTGACGGGGCTTGCTTGGGACACCAGCTGATTTTTACTAAGAGCAGAGGCTCAGAATCAGGGCTCTGTCCATCAGGGGTCCTAGACAGCTGCCTGGATACCTGGGCTCCAGCGCCATATCAGCTACTTCTCAGCTAATGATCCTGGGAAAGTCATTTCTCCTTTCTGAGCCCCAGTGTAAAATAATGAGAATTCAGTGGGATTCATTGAACAGTTAAACCCCACTAGGGGCCAGGCATGCTTCTCTGTGCTTTGTGGACCATTGGGTGGGAAAGGGATTGCCCTTCTCCCCAGTATGAGGCAGCGTTGTGGACCCAGAGCTGAGGCTCAGGGTTGTTGAGAGACCTGCCCAACACCACCCAGAAGGGTCCTGAACCCAGGCCAGCTCTACGGAAAGGTTTCCACTATTACTTACTGTTGTTGAGTACAACTGAGACTCTTGGGCTGAGCCTGGGCTCCAGGCTGGGCTCTGCCACTGAACCTAAGTTTCGTCCATGCCCTGTTCCAGGCCTCAGTTTCCCCAGCAGTTGAATGAAGGGACTAGATGGGACCAGTGATTTGCACACCCTATTGAGCTGCAGGAAAGGGAGGGAGTAAGGAGCTGAGGCAAGCCAAGCCACCTGGACTCTGCCCTTTCTCTAGAGCACCCCACCATTCACTGGGCCAAATCCCTGGGGCCTAGTCTAAGGCACTGTTCTAGGGACCCCCGCAGACCCCAAGGCCATATCCTCAGACCCTTTGCAGACAGCCTCAGGTCCTGCACCACCCCCTCTGCTTCCAAGGCTTCCCTCAGCTCAGCCGCACACACCTTCCCCCAGGGCAGGCTTTGCATACACAGCAGAACTTTCTCTATAGGCAAAGTTTTAGGGCTTCAGGCCATGTCTGCCATGTCCTGGCAGGATTAGTGGGCAGCTCCAGAGGAGTTGCTCAGGGGGCTGGACCATGAGAGAAAGGCAGAGGGAAAAAGAGACCAAGTGGATGGCATCCCCAGGGCTTCCTGCCATAGTCTCCCCTCCACCCAACAATCGTCCTTGCCAGACCTGGAGAGATTTTCTAAAATACCCACGTGCCATTGGCCCTCTTGTCTTCAGTTCCTTCCTGAACTCAATCTTCTGCAGGAAGTCACTGCTCCTCAGCCCAGCATTCTCAGCCTGGTCTTGTCCCAGCCTCTTCTCTGCACACCTCTGGCCCCCTCTAAGCTCCCATCCTCCTGATCCCTTGCCGTTCTTTGCAAATGCCATATTTAGCCTAACCTCTGGGTTTTGCCCATGCTAGTCCTTTACATGGAATGCTGTTCCCTGCTCCTCTTTGCCTGATTGACTCCTACTCCTACTCATATTTCAGGTCTCAATTTGAGCCTCTTTCTCTGGGACTCCTTCCCCGCCATGCCTAGTTTAGGGCTGGGTTTGGCCCTTCTGTGCTGGGCTCCCAGAGGACTCTGCCCTGCCCAGACAACTGCCAGCCTCCTGGCCTATCAACCTCAGGGAGCAGGGGAAGGTCTGATTCACTGCTCCGTCCCTAGCATTTGGGATAGGGGCTGGCCACGAGGGACTGCCAGGGAAGGCTTCTCACATGAGGGAGCGAGAAGGAAGGAAAGGGTCCCCAGTGTACAACTAGGGTGGAGGGCAGGACGTTGAACTTTAAGGCTCAGTTGGGCCTCATATCAGCCTCACAGGAGGCAGGCCCATCAAGGCCAATTAGGCAAAATATAGCAGGTTAGATCACAGCTCCCAGAGTTGGACTTCTGGGAGTATGACTCCTAGCCCCACTGCCTACACTCAGGCAAGTTATTCAACCTCTCTGTGCCTCAGCCTTCTCATCTGAAATACGGGCATAGCAATAGCTCCTAAGAATATTAAAAGCACACTTGATAGAGGAGGCAGCCCTGTAAGATGGGCAGGTGGAGACGGTAACTGTCATCTTCAGGGAAGAAGCTGGTGCCTCAGAGAAGTTGAGTCACCTGCTTGGGATCACACAGCCTTTAGGAAGCACAGCCAAACCCCAGCTGCTGACTCTTGATTCAGTGCTCCTTTAACTGAGGGGTGAGCCCTGATTCTGGCTCACTGCGCTGCCCAAGCGCACTCTCGGCAAGAGCCCTGAGCTGGCCCTCAGGCATTCCAGGGTGAATGCACAGGGCCTGAGGCCCAGGAGGAATTGACAGCGGAGGCTGACGGCTCCTCCATCCCCCTAATCCTTCCATCCCTACCCAGACTCCTCCCACTTCTGGCCCCAGAGCTCAGGAGGCAGAAGGCAGGGTTGTGCCCAGACTCAGGGATTTCATGCATTGGTAAAATTTTCAAAAACACTTTGGGGACTGCATAAAGTTGTCAGTTTTTTATTTTGCCAAGTAAGGACATTTAAAAATTTTCCAGTGCCACCACTTCATAAAAGAAAGGACATAATCTCAGACTAAAAGGCAGTTCCTTAAATGAAATAAATTTAGTTTTATGAAAATAAGTCACCACATTGTCCTTATTTCCCTCAGTTTTGCTTTAGGCCACTGAAAACCACCACAAGTCTGCTGATGTGTCTGAGAACCATTTGGAGCTTGGGCTTGGAAGTCAGAGAGATATGGGTTTGAATCCTACCTCCACCAAAGGCAGGCTGTGTAATTTGTTGCATATTATTTCCCCCTCTGAGCCTCAATGTCTACCTGCAAAATACGAACAACAATAATGCCTGCCGCATAGTGGTGCTGGGAAAACTACATGGTCCAATGTTCGCAGAGCGCTAGTTCACGGGAAGAAATAAGTCAAGCCCTGGTTCCCAGCCGGTGGTGGCTCCGCAGCCTGCCATTGCCCCCAGGGTGAAGCCCACCTCCTCGGCCTGATGATCAAAGCCCTGCCTTCAGGGCTCTGGGTATACCAGACTCTGCAGAGCCTGGGGCAAAAAGGGTAGAGAAGAGAGTCCCATCTCAAAGCCTCCACCAAGAGTGCATGTCAGATAAAAATCACCAGAGCTTCCAGTTCAGTGCCTGGACATGGAGGACCCAAGGGTCCTTTCTCCAGTTTCTCTCTAGATGGCAAAACTCTTCTCATCCTCACAACCTGACTTCAGTGCCACCTGCGTTCCCTGGCTCAGCAAACATTCACAAATTCCCAACTGTAAGCCATGCACTGTGCTCAATCCCTGCCACCCTGACCTCAGAATCCCACACCGAAGAATGCACAGGGTGGATGAGCCCCACAATCAGGCCTGGGGTGGGTGTGGGCAGGGAGTGATTCCAAAAAGAGATGATAGGCAAACTGGGATCTGAGGGATGAATAGGAGTTTGCTAGATGATGGGGTGGGTGGGAGAGGGGAGGGAGTTTCAGGCAGAAGGAAAAGCACATGGAGCAATAAACAGCACATTCTGGGGACACTGTGAGTTGTTTCATAGGTGAGGAGAAACGGATGCCTGAGGGAGAGGTTTCCTGACTTGGGCACTGAGGGTGGGGAGTCACAGTCGGGGGCTGATGAAGGCGGGTAGGTTTGAAGGGATATACTGAGCTCGGGGTGCCCAGGGGCAAGGCATCCACATGCAGCTATACAGGAGGCTCAGGGGTGAAACTGCAGAGTGGGAGGCTGTCATTGCAGAGGTGACCCCGATGTTGCAGGAGTGCATGACACCCCTCCCCAGAAAGTCTGTACAGAGAGGAGCCCCAGCATTCAAGGGGCAGAAGGAAGATGGAGCTGCTGACAGAACCGAGCGGGAAGAGCTAGTGCCGCTGGCTGGCAGGCAGGCAGTCAAGGGAAGGCCACGCGCGTTCCAGAAGGGAGTGCCCAGCAGGCTCAGACCCTCTGAGGCCGAGTGGCAGGGGCCACATTCTCCACGACTTATTAGCCATGTTGACCGTGGGCCTTATGTCCCACCTGTAAAATAGGGCTACTTTATTTAACAAAAAGGAGGCCGAACAGCCTGGGCAAGGGGGCTGACACCTTGCTGGCCTCAGTGCCTCACCAGGCTGAACCTCCCGCCCTCTGCGGGGCCAGGGTTGCACTGTCCTCAGCCATCCTCTGTCTCTCCTACCAGATCGCCACCAGTCCCCAGAGGTGGGGAATTACGTGAATGAATGAAATCAGGGCAGAACCAGGAGGCAGTATCCCTAGGGCCTGGCTACTCCAGCGCACCGCCATCTACCAGGAGTGGGGGTGGAGGGCCCATGTGTGCTGTGTCCTTGGGCAATCAGGTCCTTTCTTCTGGCCTTAGTTTCCCCATCTGGGAAATGAAGCATGGATCTGCTTGAGCTCGGAGACCCTCTGGCTCTGATGCTCTGCGGCAGGACAAATGGAGAAAGTGTGAAGGTAGACAGGCCTATTTCGGACCTGATGCTCCTGCCTCAGGGGAGAAAGTCTCACAAGGGGACCCCTGGGTCCCCATTATGCCCAGGGACTGGTCCCTCCAGAAGAGGGTGGCAGCTGGGCCAAGGAGGGCAAGAACAGAGGCGCTGGGATTGTACTGACAAAGCTGTTCCATCTCCCCTCCTTCTCTCCCTACCCCTCCCCTCCCCGGGGACAGCCAAGCCCAGCAAAAAATAAACCCAAAGCCAGTGACCTGGACAGGCCTGAGGCTCCCAGGCAGAAGCAGCAGGGAAGGAAGGGTGGAGGAGAAGCAGCCTGTTACCAGCAGCCCACAAAAGCCAAAGGATACCTAATCTGATCCCTCCCTTGCCCCAGAGTCAACTCGAAGGGAGCAGATTCCATCTACTCCCCATGCTCATGCTGTGAATGAGGGGCGCCACTTGACTGACAGGAACAATTAGCTGAGTAATCCTGTCTAGCCCAGCTAGAGACTGGTCCCCAAGTTCTGGAAAGAGTATCCCAGGGAATTTCATTCTACCTCCTGGTTATTGGGCAGTCCTTCCTGTTATCTGACTTCCATCCTTTCTGCTTTAATGGGAACCATGCTCCATTTAAGCTCTCCCCTGTCCCACCTGCCTGGCCTAGAAGCCTGAGGAGTCTCAGGAGAAAGTGTCCCCCAGATTTCCCTGCAGGGATTAGGGAGGGCCTGGTGCCAGAGACCACCCTCCACACACTGTTCCTGAAATCTCTGAGAGGAGAGGAAAGGACTCTCACTGCTCGGCCCACGAATCCCTAGCCCAATTAGACGGCCGCCCGGGGCAGCCCCTCCTGCTCCTCATCCCTCACAGTGCCAGCCCCCAGGGCACACAGATCCTGCCCTAGGGGCAGAGTTGCCCAGACGGCCTGGAGTCCTGACCAGCACCCTCGCCCCGGCCCCGCAGAGCCCAGACGGGGGCAGGCGCCTCCTGCTCGCCCTTCTGAGTGCTGCCCGCCCTGATAATGCCTGTTCATCCGGTCACTCTGTGCCAGGCCACCCTCACTGGGCCCTTTCTTGTCTGGGCCCATTTTTCAGAGTGGGCTAGTGAGGCTTGGGGACTGAGGTGGAGGGTGGATGGGCACCTTCCCAGTGAGTGTGGAGATTCCTAAATATCTTTCGGGATTCTGTGTCCCCATTCTCCAGGGTGATATGCTCAGGAGGGAGTGGGGGGTGGCCCTCCTCTCCCAGGCTCCCCGGCTGTCCCCCGAGCACCATAGCTCCACTTCCACTTTCCCAGGGCCAGGCTGGCCTCAGAGGTTGACAGTGAGACCCACAGCTGTGCCATACAGTGACATTCTCACATACACATAGACGCCCTCACACCTGCACCCACATCTGTCTGCCAGTCCTGAAGAGGAGGCAGGAGAGGCCAGTGGTCTGGGCAGTCTCAGCAGCCTCCTCACTGGGTCCCCAGTCCCCGGCAGGGTGCAGGCACCCTCTAGCTCCCTTTGCCTCCCCAGGTACAGAGTTGACACCCTTTATCCATATGTGTCAAATGAAGGGAGGAACAAATGAATGGATGTCCTAGAGACCCAGATTGGAGCCCCAGGGCCACCATTCACTAGCTGTGTGACCTTGGGCAAGTGGGTGATGCAAGTAAGAGGCTCAGCTCAGGTAGGCACGGCACACCCTAGATGCTCCTCCGAGGTCCACAGAGACACATTCTCAGGATTCCATGGAGAGCCGCTCACCCCCTAATACAGGCAAGAGCAGCTCCTGTTCTCTCTCCAGGGAGGAGAATGATGAAAATAATAATATAATAATAAGGGCAATGACAATGATGGCCAGCATTTGTGCTCAGCACAGTGTCCAGTGGTTTAACTCACTTAGCCCTGACAATCCTACAAGCAAGTATTATTATTCCCATTTTTCAGATGAGGAAAACCTCAGAGAGGTTAAGTAACTTGCCCAAGGACACATAACTGCTAAGGGTAGAACCAGAAACGAACCCAAATCTGTCAGACTTGATCCCATGTTCTCAACCTTCTGTCGGACAGTCTCTGGAGAAGTGACAAGTCCCCAGTCTTTCTCCATCCCAGCCCCACAACTCCCACACTACGGGGACTAGAGCGAGGCTGCCCCAGGTCAGACACTCCGAATTCTCTGCTGGGCCCTCTAGCCCACAGTAGTCAGCCTGCCCAAAGACACATCCGTGCAGGGGAGAAAACCTGCAACTGGCTGCCCAGCTCAGGGAGACCAGGGCCGGGCCTTGGCCTCATCCACGGAGCTTCCTCTCTTCTTGCTCCCCAGGCAGTTTCAGAAACCCTGACTGGCTCAGAGGACCTTAAATTAATCACCCACTCAAAGTGCTGCCATCAGCCCAAGAATAATCACCTCTTGAAATACTCCTGGCTCCAGAACTCTGAGAATATAGGCTTCTACAGCAATAGGGATTGAAGTTAGACACACAGCAGGGCTTCCTCAATGGACAGAATGAATGTACCAGGGAGTTGGGGTTGGGTAGCAGACAATGAGACATCCAACTTATGCCTGTGACCCCAAAGACAACTTGAGAAGGAGGGAGCAAAGGGACATAAAGGGGGAGGGAGAGAGATAGAAGAAGGGATGGCAGGCTGGTGGGAGGGTTTCCCATATGCCCTCTTCTTAGAAAGACCAAACAAGAGGAGGAACTGAAAAACAGCAGTGCAAAAAACAGGTCACACTCCAAGACTGTCCCCATCGCAAGGCCAAGTTCTTGGAGCATCAGTCTTCCCTATGGGCTGTGGTGAGGAACATTATCTAAAGTCCCTATCTGGGAGGCAGAAGGCCTGGGTTCCTGGCACACATGTACCACTGACTTGCCAGGTGTGACCTTGGGTGAGTATCTGCCCCTTTCTGTGTCTTGGTGTCCCCAGCAGTACACTGCAGGGCTGGACATAAAGCTCTCAGAGGGTCCTTCAGGAGAAGCCACAGCCAGCAAAGACCTCAGAAGCCAGCCACCCACTCCCTCGTGGATCTCAGGCTGCCCTCCAAGGGTGATGCCCTCTAAGCACTGTAATGGCAGCTGTGCAGTTGTGAACAGTGGAGACAAAAAACTCAGGGAATGGGGCCAACTCTGTTCTGTCCTAGGGATCTAGGCTAGGGCCACAGGCCCGGGGGTGTCTGTGAACTTGGTGAAAAGGTGGGGGCAGCTGTGCACAGAGTGTCTTTTCACTGGATGTGTGCTGCCCATGTGTTCGTGACATCCATGGACTTGCATGTCAAAGTTTGGAGTGTGTACAAGAGACAGGGGTGTGCAGTGGGGATATATGTGTTTGCGCAAAGCTGTGTACAGCAAAGCGTGACTGCCCTGGGTGTCGCTGGACAATTTCCATTCAATTCCACAACTGCTGTCACTGCCTGTGTGCTGGATGCTGGGGACAGAAACAAGTGATGGAGGAGTGCCGCCCCTGAGGAGCCCAGGGTTTGGGTGCTGGTATGGCTGAGGTGCAGGAGAAAGATGGCTCCAAATTAGACCCAGCTATGGGCTGAGCTCCTCCACGCTAACTGGGTGGCCTCTCCTGAGCCTCAGTCTCCCCATCCATCCAGTGAGGAAGATAACAACACCCACCTTGCTGGGCTGCTGAAGACACAAGGAGAGTGGTTTCTATCAACCCTTTAGCACGGTGCCCAGCACACAGCTGATACTCCAAGTATAATCAGAAATTTCAGTCCAAACTCCCAACAGCAGACCCAGGTGGCTACAGGGAGCAGGAGACGGGTCCAAGACAGGGTTTAGTCCCATAGCTGCCACCAATTTACTGTGTAACCCAAAGCCTCAATTTTCTCCTAAGCAGAATGGGCTGTCAAAATGTGAGGACCCACCTATGGGGGAACGCTTGAAGCCTCTGGGCACCCTTTGCTGGCATTATTTCCAACTCAGGCAAGGCTCTTTCTCAGACGTCTGGGTGGGAGCCAAGGAGACGCCAGGGTAGGAGTCTGAGGGCCCCAGGAGCTGCCATCACCGACTCCCCTCCCCATTCCCATAGCTTCTGACCCCAGGGAGAAGGCTGACAGAGGACGTTTACAGAGCGTAAACCTTCACATAGGGAAAGGGCTGGGCAGCTGGGGGCTGGGAGCAGCAAGAGTCTCGCAGTTGTCGGGGAGATGGGGCCTTGCTCCGTACCAGCCCTTCCAGCTGCCTGACTACAAAAGGGAAGGTGGGTGGCCTTCGAGAGGGTGCAGCACAGAAGTAGGCATTCCCCACAAAGGCCCAAAAAGCAGGGTGGGCAGTGAACTGGTGCTTCTCAAAATTCAGAGGGCAGGATCTATGAAGGATGGAGGGCTTGAGTTGGAGACCTGGGCACAGGATGGGGTTAAGGGCTTGTGACAGGTCCAAGGAACTAAAGAGAGGCAGGAAGGCTGCGAGAGTGACCAGTGATCCCTCATTCTGGTCCTCAATAAGGGGAAGAACAGGAGTCAGCGGTTCCCATGTCCCAGAGGCCGCAGCTGCTGGCAGGAGAGGCAGAATTGGGGCTTGTCCTCTGGGCAGTCTCCCACACCTTGGTGCCAGAAAAGTGCAGGCTCTTTGGGCCCCAAGGACATGGTTGGCGTGTGTGAGGGATGTGTCCCCTGCGGTGGATGGACCCAGCTCACCCCAATTCCCTCCTTCCTGAGCCCTTCTCTTCCAGACTTTTATGCTGGGCCCCTCCTATAGGGCCTGAGTGTCTAGGAAGGGGGTTCTAGCTAACTGTACACATTGGATCCAACTTGGGCTGCCTCTAGGACCACTGGGGAGGTGGGCAAGGAGCTGACCAGAAATACAGCAGTAGGGCTAGAAGTCCAACATCAGGAAGCACTTCCTGGCAGGACCCGTCGAGCCCCAGCAGGGAGCGACCAAGAACCTGCATACCTGGAGCTCCTCAACAACAGAGGAGGCCTCCTGAGCACCCCCGCCCAGCCCCAGTAATATCCATCCTTCACACTCAGGCCCTTGCAGCTCTCCAAGCTCTTTCCCCCATAATCTCATCCAAGAGGGAGGCCCACAAGTCTGGGGTTTCTACCCACTCTGAGCGCCAAGAGATGGAAAGCTCAGAGAGGCCCAGCGATCAACCCAAAATCACACAGCAAGAAGAGGGGCTTCTGACTCCTCAGCCTCCTTTGATCTCTAAGGTGAATGACCAATTCCCCGAGATCCCCGTCTGGATCTTTCTGCACCACATTTCCTCCCCCAGAGCTCCTGAGAAATGCCTCAGCCCTGGGCTCCTAGAGACAAGTAGTCAGAACAAGCACGCCCCTGGCCAGGGCATTCCTGGCATCTGGAAAGGGCAGGAAGTGGGGCAAAGGTACCAGCGGATTTAGCTCCTGGAGAGGAAGGAGAAGAGGCCCTTCCAGAGGAAGTAAAGACAGTGGCTGGCCAAGGGCCTTCCCCTCCAGTGACCCTCTTGGGAGCTGCGAGGCCAGGCGTTGGGTCTAAGGACACCCACCTCAGAGCCCTATTGGCTTCCTGAGGCCCAGCTCTGCCTTGGAAAATTCATCTCCCAAGAGGAGCCCGGGAAGGCGCCACCCATGGCCCTGTGTGGCGTGTCGGGCCCTCCTTGGGTGCCCAAGGTCGCACGGGGCAAGGGCGCCGCAATGCAGCCGCTCCAGATCAACAGTCCCCTGCCTCTTCCCCAACGCTAGCCTCCCCGGCACCCCAGCACAGAACCTCTCTCAACGGTCCTCTCTGTGGCAAAAAAGATTCATCCCAGGCTTCCAGGCCCTCCCAATGAGCACTGGGAATTGGGCTACTTCTTGTTAGGATCAACTGTTGTTGATCCTGACCCTGAGTCTGACCTCATGTCCTGAGTAATCTCAACTCTCTGCCCCCAGCCCAGCACAGTGGGGTCTCTGCACAAAGTCAAGGCTGCCACTCCCAGGAGCTAACCGGCCAAGAGAGTTTTCTTCTTCTACCCTCCCTGTGGCCATGGAGCTCCTTTGCCAGCATTTTCCTCCCCTTCACCTCTGAAATTCTGTGGGCCCAGTCACATGGGGCAGAGGCAGGCCAGTGGGACAGGTGGACAGGCAGGAAAAGACAGGTGGAAACAGACATGAGGAAGAAGAGTGAGACAGGCAGGTGGATGGGCAGAGTGACAGATGGATAGCAGGCACACAGATACCTGGACAGGCCAGCAGAGGGATGGAAACCAACAAGGAGTATTGGACAGTTAGGTGGAGAGATGAAGACAGGCCAACTCACACACAGGTGGTAACTCAGTCTAGCAGAGAGACAGCCAGACAGGCAGAAGAACAGGCAAGGGGCCCACCCATGAGACCCTAACACCAGATGGCTCTTCCTGGGGGCAGCAAGAAGGAATTAATAGCAGCACATTTTCCAGGGACTGGAGATCTCGGCACCTCCGAGCCTCCCAGGGCCAGGCCCAGCCCTTCAACTGATATCCACGGGGCCTCTCATGTTCCTGGCTGGGCCAGGCCGTACCCCAGGACTGAGCTCTGAGCTGCCAAAATTCACTCTTTACATCCAAGAGGGGTCAGTGTTTTTGAAAGTTTTAGGAGCCTGGTGAGGGGGAGGATGGGGCCCGAAGTTCAGTGTTTCCAAAACCTACTCCTCTCCTCTTTCTTTTTCCCCAGAGTGCCCAGAGCCAGGCCTGGTGCAGCGTCCAGCAAGCTGTGCAGGCAGGGCGGCCCTCTGCTGCCACTGGGAAGTTGAGGGTGGAGGGGAGAGTCACACAGCACACACCAGTGTCAGGGCTCAGGCAGCTCACCTGGACCCCCAAACACCTATGGTCGGGGCCAGCCCTCAACTGGGATGGAGGGTGTCCCCATAGAGGGGCATCTCCACAGGGGGCCCAGGTGGGAGCCCACTGTAGCAACAGAAATGGAGAGAAGGTGACAGAAAGTGTGTGTGGGCCAAAGGCTCCCCTTTGTGTTTGGGACACAGGAGATAGAGGCAGGGAAGATGAAAGGGGAGTCTCACTGTAGGGGTCCCAGATTGCAGAAAGGACGGGGACAAGAAGCTGGATGTGAGGAGAACCTGGGACAGAGGAGCCGGGTTGGAGAACAGGATGGAAATAGGAGTTGAAGTGGGGTAGAAGCGGGGTCAAGCAGGGGCCAGGACTTGGAGATTAGGGGTTAAGGTCTAGCTGCGGAGGATCAGAAATGCGCCCACGCCTCGGGAGAGAGAGAAGAGGGTCGGCGGTGGGCTTGGGGGCAGGAGGCTGGGCCAGGGCGGGCCGTCGTCCCCGGGGAGCCCAAGCTCCGGCACGGGCCGCGCGGGGTTGCAGCGCTGGGGCACAGCTAGAGGTGCGGGGTTGCAAACTCACATGAAGACGTGGTAGATGAAGGCCCAGCCGCGGGGTCGCTCCAGCACGTTGTAGACCCAGTTCTGCAGGCGGCGGTAGCGCTTGTGCGCGGCAGAGGAGCGCTGGCCACAGGCGGAGCCCGAGCCCGAGCCCGGCCCAGGGAGGGGCGCGCCCGGCGGCAGGGGGCTGCCCAGGAGGCCGAGGCGACAAGGAGACCCGCCCCCGCCCGCCTCGCCCTGCTCGCTCTGCACGGCCGTGAGCGCCACCAGCTCGGCGCGGGGGGCGACCCCGGGCGGGGGGGCCAGGCCGAGCGGCGCGGGGGCCTCGGCCATGGGCGGTGCCGGGCGG
>JAVSCE010011031.1:0-15032 GCA_032199065.1 Smutsia gigantea
CACGCCGACCCCGTGTGCGCCTCGAGGCCGACTCAAGGTAAGCCTCGGCCGTCGCCGCGCCCGGCCCTGCACCCTCGGTCCGCGCGGCTCCCTCCGGGCCGGCCCGCGGGCGCATTGTTGTTTAGATGGCCAGCCCTCCAGCCACACACGCTCCTTTGCATACTTCAGTGCTGACGGACCGCCCGCCCCGGCGCGGACCGCTACCCGGGTTCTGCTCCGGGGTCCAGGCGCCTCCTCCTGCAGCCCGACCCCCCTTCCCCGCCCCGTGAGCCCGCGGAGGCCAGCAGCCAGCCTGGCCACCGGAGCTTTTGCCGCTAATGGCATCTCCCTCCACCCCGCCCCCAGGAAGAACCGAGCTTCTCCCATCTCTGGAACTAACCCTTTCCTCCCGCCCACCCCACTCCCCCGAAAACAAGCCCCCCACGCAACCCCAATGCTTGGGACCGACCAGCCTTCTGCCAGGTCTACCCACCCTTGGCTGGGTGAGGGGGTGCGGATTGGGGGGCGGGGAGCATACCTGGCACGGAGTGAAAGTCTTTGCGTCCCCTGTGCAATCCTTCCTCCCAACATACCAGCTCCCCTCTTACCCTGACCACTGAGTCCACCACCACCACCTTTCTCAATCGCAGCTGCCTGGTCAGCACAGTATCTTACGAGCGTTCTGAGCTCCAACTTAAGAATAAGATGGTTTAAAAAAAAAAAAACCCAGAAAGCTGCGAAAAGATTTTCTTTTAATGCAATGAATGGGGAGTAGTTCTTTGGGCACCCTTTTATTCACCTCTTCTTTCCTCTGGACTGCCTGCTTGCCTCCCCATCCCCCTCAGCCTGGATGCCTGTCTGCTGGAAAAGGCGCGACTGCTTCTCTTCCTCCTCTTGCCCAAGACCAGGACCTAAAGTCTAATACCCTTTTTAGCCACACACATACCCACACTAAGTCTTCTTGATGTTCTTGCATCCACCAGTTTCTCTGGACAGTTCTTGCCATAACCCCATTTCTCAGACAAAGGCTTAAGAGGGAAAAAGAACCAAACTGTTTCGTGTGTTTGCCATCTTAATACTGTCCATTCCCACACACCCAATTCCTATTCCTGATGCTTCTCGTGCCCGTGTCTTGAACCTTAGAAATGAAAAAAAAATCTGGGTAGGTTCATACAGTTTCTTTATAAATCTGCATTGTTGCTTCTGGTTTATGGCCATGAAGAAAATACCAGCCCCCACCCAAAATGCACTGCAGCCAAGTCGGCTAAAGGCGATGAGTGTTGGAGTCAGTAGGGGGCGCATTCCCTGCACTGGGTAAGGCTGCAGAGGGGGGAAGGGCCCCAGAGCTAGAACAGGATGTGCTTCACAGCGCCTTCTACAGACCATGGGAAAATGGACCCAGCAAGTCACAGGCACTCGCACTACTAGTTGGTGAGCTGACAGCAACATGGCGAAGAATTAAGTGAGTAAAGAGCAGTGATTTTCTTTAAAAGAATCCACCCTTATTTTAGAAGTTCTCTCTTTTTACTTTTTCAAAACTGTTGACCCTCAGACAGTGCGAATTGTTCTTGAGGAACCACCTTGGCACATCCTAGGCACACAGATTTCCCCTTCTCTGGAGTTCTGGAATTCTTCCACTTTAAGCTTTGAATGTGTTACCATATCTTTCCAAGGCCAGAAGATGGTAAAGGGAAAGTTTCAAACCAAAGAGTAACAGGTTTGGGGTATTGCTGATAACCACCTTTCTAAATGGCTCAAATCTTCCCAACTTCTGAGAGTTAAAAATCATTCTTGAGGAATGTTAGATTTCAGTGGGGTAGTAATTTTCATAAGCATGTAGATGGGTGTCATGGTTTGCAAAGTCTTGTTGGTAAATATCAAACTCATGTTGAGTTCTTCATTGTGAAACTCAACAAGAGTTGATTGTAAAATTTCATTTCCTTCCAACTTTGGACTTAGAATTGCCGTGCATTATCTCACTAGCCAACCACCTTTGCAAAAACATTGACACCAGTCTTCTGTGAGCACCCACCTTCTTAGGGTGTGTTGATTTCTATAGATTTTACTCCTCTTGTTATTTCCATAGGTGTGAGATGCACAATGCGAAACCTAGGCCCCAGCTTTTGCACCATGATGCACAGGGTTGTACTTTTTGTACTGAACTGATAGGTGGCCTAGTGGTTATGCCCTGTACTACCATTTTGAGGATCTGGACTCCGTTCCTGCCTTGCTCTTTGGACCACATTGTCAATTCACACCGGTGGGTATATTCATTTTGGAGGTTGGGAATGCAGCAACAGGGAAGTCAGAGACTTCTTCCTTGGTCACCACCAAAGCCAACACTTCCAAAATTTCAGCCTAGCCACATTCCTCAAGGAACCGGTTAGAGCTGGTTGCAGCCCTGGGTTCTGAACAGAGAAATAACTTAAGAGTTGTTGGAGAGAAAATTTTAAAGATGCTAATACTGTTTTAATTTTTTGCATTCTGCACTGTTATTTATAAAGTATATTAAGTTCTCAGTTACTGTTATTTTGATAACCCAAAGAGTTGTTAAGCTTCTGAAAACCTTAAAAGATTCTCTGATCAGAACAGGCCTTTCCATGAACTGTACTTGCTACCAAAGATTGACAGTGGTTGTTGATACTCAAGGTACTTTTTTTAAGACTTTGTTACAGGTATTTTATAAAGATATGTCAAGATAAATTTATGGGAAAATGAATAGGTGTTTTCTTTGATACATAGTTAACCAGTTGGTTTTTAGGGAGAATTTTCATTAGACATTTGCTACCAAGTAACATTTGGTGAGTGAAAAGGAGGCAGCTTGGTTCAGGTATTCCATTAGAGTCTAAACTATATTACTTTACAATTTTTTGGTAATTAAAGAATCAGATGTTTAAAATGGTATTGTAATTTTAAAATACTGTAGCATTTGTTAAACATCTAATTTTAACTTGTGTTTGGTCTTTGATATATAGTTACACAATTTTTTTAATGAGTCAGTTGAAGACAACTTAATGAGCTTATGTTTGAGGTAAAGTTTTTGAAAGTGCTTTTGTTTGATTTAGGTAATTATACATAAGATACAGTGTTAACTGATGTCCTTAGTGGTAATAGCCATTTTTCCCCTACAGGAAAACTTGCTGTGAGCTCTTAAAAAGCATGTATTCTGTAGTTTCAAAAGTTTCCTAGTTTCGGCATTCCAAAAAAAAAAAAAAGGTGAAACACTTGGTCTTGAAGGCTGGAGTTTAGGTAAACAGTGAGGGTTCGTTAAAGTAAAGTAAAAACCCTCAATTAACTAGAGGGTGGAAAATGGGTATCCTGTTTAACTGAACTTTAAGTAGAAATTCCTTCTTTATCTTGGCCCTTATTGAAAATTTCCTAATACTTGACTAGAGGCTGCTATACATTAAACTAAGTCTTTGATTTTGGTTCTAATAGTCTCTATTAGAAAATTTAGGAGATAGGATTATGAATCTAAGGAACCCTGGCCCTGCCTATCCTGGAAGTCACTGGTTTTAAACATACCCTATGTGAATTTGTTTTGCTTAAATTTCTCTTTTTTTCCTTAAACCAGAGTACAGGAAAAGTTCTAATATTATTTATAATAAAAACATCACCATGTTGAACAGATTAAATGTCAAGTAAGTTTGTCAATTACTATTATTTTGAATGCCCTATCTCAAAAGTTGCTAAACTTCTAAATACTTAAAAATTCTCAAAAAAAAAAAAAAAGATTCTCTGCTGAGGACAGGCGTTTCCGTGAACATGTATTTGGTACTAAATAATCAACCAATAGGCTTTTATCAATGAAAAATGGCTTTTTATTTTCATTATAACATACATGCATACATTTATGTTTATATTTGATTGCTAAAAGCATAATTAAATAAGGTACATTGTGTTACATTTTTGCTTTCCTTGTAATCACTTGTAAGTTTTGAAAAATATCTATTAAACATAATTCTTTGTATTTTGAAATTTTAAATATTTAGCAGTCTGTTGGTTGATATATTTAAGATGATGTGTACATGCTGGCTATACATTTAAATGTGAAAATTAAAGTTTAATAAGGAAGATAGAGCTGTTCTGTTATAAAGGAAGGAACAAGTAAGGATTAATACTTGGGTAGAAAAGAGATTAAAGAAAAACTTAAGAATTAAGTGGCAATTTTTTTCCTTTGAGAGGCATATATATATAAATAAGAAAATTGCGTAAGTTGGCAGATTGATTCCACTAATTGGTGGGTGGGTGTGTGTATACACACTGCTTTTTTAGAATTAGAGATGACTGTCATACTATTAAATACAAATAAAAGGTCCAAATATTAGAGGTGTCATTTGGAAAAAATATACCTAAGTGCAGAAAAACAGAATCAAACATGGTAGGGTTTTTTTTTAATAATCTATTTAAATCTTAGTGAAATAAACTTTAAAAAATAAGAGGACAAAAAAAGAAATTTTTATTTTATAAAATTAGAAACTTAATTTGTAGATTATGCCAAGATGCCCAGTACTCCTGTAGTGAGTTACCTGCTCAACTTGGACTTCGAAAAGACTTACACTTTAAAAGAATGTCATAAAGTCTTGTTATTATATCTTCCCAAAGGTAGAATACTTCCCATGAGAGTTTAACTTTCACTTACTTGTGTAAGAATCATGAATGTTAAGAAAAATGTTGCTCCCCTGTGTAAGTACTTTAATTATAGTTAGATTCACAGAACTTGACATGTTATTAACATCACATAAACTTAAAGGTTTTGCTCCCCTAGTTTTGTAAGGGCTTGTGATACTAAGTCTGGAGCAGATACCATGTTTTGCTGATGTGCATCACTGTCAGTTGTACCTTTTATGTTGTTAGTTTTTGGAAACTTGGCAGTTGAAACTGGCATGAACTGAAGCTCCACACTGATAAACTGAATTGATGTTTTGCATATAGAAGCTATTTTTTGTTTACACATTGTCACGTTCCACCTTGGCTGTTGAGATAGTTGATAAGAGCCATCCATGTTTTACCCAGCATTAGTGGCCATGGTTCCATTGTGACTTCATGGTTTTGTGTTGTTTGCTTGCCTGATTCTATTAATTACAAAATTAGGGGAAAGATGATTGTGCTCCCTCTTTTTTTATAAGCACTTTCTAAACCATTCTCCAATCTTTCAGTGTCTTAGTACTCCTTATACCTATGGGTTTTTTTGGTCATGACCTTCCTTTGATATCTGCCAGTATAAGGCTCAGCTTAAGTGAGAATCTGTATTTTGCTTCACAGGAAAGAGGATCTCCTCATATATTATTATAGGTTTATATTAGGCATATATTAAAGGCTTCTCAAATTGGGATATTCATGTATATATTGATTATATTGGGATATGCATATTGATATACACAAAGTCACAGAAAAATGTGAGCCAACTGTATAAAATGACAGTTTTGATTGGGGGTGCACATTTTTCTAAACAGTGTAAAATGCAAAAAAATATTATCTGTTTCAGTTCTGGATTCGCTCATCTCCATTCACTGCCCTCAGCCTCTAGGAGTTCTTTGACATGCACTCACAAGCTTCCTTGATTTTATAGATCCCTAGAACTTGCACTACAAAAGCAGCTAGAGAAGTCCTGATCTCAAGAATTTCAGTGTTCCAGAAATGAAGGTTTGGAAGTGGAGAGGAAAGCATAAAATACTTTAGACAGTTTACTAAGGGAATACTTCTCTGAACTTACACAGCAGTTTAAGATTTAACTCAAAAACATGCATATAATCTATAAGAGATTCATGTATTGTTTGATTAGCCCTTAGAAATTAAAAACAAATAACTCCATGTTCTAATTCCTCCATTAAGGGTGTAGATTTGTAATTGAGTCACTCAGCCTTGGGTTGTTTGTATTTGTTTGTCACTTTTCATGACTTGGTTGATGCCTTTCAATGTGTAAATGCCCCCTGGGTGGGCTTTATGGTATTATAAAATAATATCGATGGCTTGCCCATTTTATTTCCCAAACACTTTATAAGCCATTCTCAGTTCTCTCAGTACTGTCCTTGTTTGACAAGTAGGGAAATGAAGGCACTACCACATGCAGTGATAAAGTGAGCCATGGAGTATGTCTGGGTTGGTTCCCAGGCCTGTGCTTGGAACACAGGCTTTTGTAGTGCTCCTGTGAGCTGTTTGGCTAATGAGAGCTCAGATGAATGCTTCCTAATTTCATAGTGATGTTTTGTGCTTGTATGTCAGCTAACACCCAGGGATTCCAAATGGTCTTTACGGTTAAAGTAGCCATACCCCCAGCAGTAGAATATGGGCAAAAACTGTGGTAGAGGCAACTGGTTGAAGTAGCATGTCTGGTTGGAAGTTGCCTGTATAAGAATCTTGAAAGTAAGTTTGTTTATGGTCCTGTTGCTTCTTGCAGTATTTTGGTTTAGGACAATCTTGTTCTTTTTTTCTCTGAGCACTTAATTTTCTTAAATAATTGCTGACTTTTGCCCTTCTGCCTTTTCTTTCTCTGAACTTGTGCTTCATTTAAGAGCTTGTGGGAACCTGGGGTCCTTGAAAATCTAGTGGGAACTGGCAACAATTGAGAGCCTATATGAGTGGTCTCTTCTGAAACCTGGTATATCTGCAGAAATTTCTATCTAGTGGGAAAATGGCAGAATTTATTTAAAATTTTAAATTGGAATTGTAAATTTAAGTCAACAATTAAAATCCTTGCTCCTGTGAAAGAGTTAAACTGAGATTGGGAGTGTCCTGATGCAGGCATGCTTAAAAACAACAAAAATACAAATAAAACTTCTCTGCAGAAGTTTAAGGATTGAGCTGTCAGATGGCAGAACATGCTACAAGAATAATGCTTTTGCTACAATGAATGCGCTCTCTCAGCTTTGACTAAGAGCTCAGAAAAACAAGGTATTTCTGAGTAGTTTTGATAGGGCATGGAAGTTTTATTATTAAGAGATTGGAAGTAACCTACTTTTTGTTTTATGCCATTTAGATGCAAAGACCAGTGGTATACTTATGGAATGATTATAAGTGGACATGTCTGGACATCCTATTAGGCCTGCTTTTTCACACTTTTCTTATGCCAGGTTGCCCACCTGTATGGACAGCAAGCAGCTCTAAGCCTATGGAGTTCTGATGTGGCCTGCAGGTGTTGGAATCGCTTGTCAAAATGTGTCCCTGCCTTTCTGGAATGCTTATTTTAAAAGGATTAAATTAGGAAATGCTCCCCTTCTCACACTTCCTTTAAAGCTAGAATGGGATGTTAGAGATGTTCTCAATCTTGTTTTCTTTTTTAAGCAATGAGGTATCTTTCCCCCTTTCAAATAAAATTCTGTGTGAACTCTAATATACACAATCAGCAAAAAGTTAGAGGGCTACACCTCTAGGTGCTAAGTTTTCATCTTGTCCTTTAGGCATCATCTTCCTATCCATCCTATACCCTATTTATATATATCCATATATAGTATGTATGGATATACTATATATATCTCACCACACTCTCAGTACACCCTGAAACCATTTGTTCCATTGGTGGTCTTAGAAATTCTGGTGTTAACAGCTAGGATTCTTGCCTGAAATCTAAATACTCAAGAGTAAGAGGATAAACAGCAACACAAGAGCAGTTTCTAGTTGTAGGTTTCAGTCTGAAACTCTTAGGAAGAGTGACCCACGTACTTTTTTTAAATACGCAAAATTTAGATTATATGTTTATGTTTCTACATAACTATAAGTCACCTAGGTTTATTTTGGGTACTTGCAGGGGTTCTATTGCATAAGCATTTTAAGTGCCACAGAACTTGTAAAGTTAAGGTTAACTCTAATATGAATGGCTCATAGAGATGTACAGGGAAAAAACTTTATGTGTAAGTATGAATGTGCATTATGTGTACAGGAGGAGATGTATGGCAACCACATTTGATTCTCAGGAGTAATAATAGCATGCTTTTTCAAAGGCTATGCTCTGGTGTGAACTCATGATTTTCAAAGTGATTATTCCAGTATCTGATCTGGTTTAAGGTGATAATGACTGTGATAAGTATTAACTGGCATCATCATATTTAATCCTTCTGACATTTGAACAGTGAAATAGCGTCTTTGTGGTTATATCCATAATTTTGATGTACGCTGTAAGCTTCACCCTTGAATCTTGTTTCTCCTTCCTTTTGCTATCACTTCAGTATCTTACTACCTTATGCCTAAGGCTCTGGTGATTTTGCAGACCTTTCAGATTGAGTAGGTTGGAGTTGGATGTAAGTTCCTTCAGGTGATTCTGACAATAGGCTGGCTGTCTGGTATCCACTCTGGTACTTACTTGACTTCCTCCAGACCTTGTTTAATGAGACCTGACGAACACAACTAAATTAATTCTTTTATGCCATTAGAATTCTATGACTGCTCTACTTCAATACCTGAACCATCCATCTCCTTAGTGCTTACCAGCCGTAGCAGCAGACTCTAGCTTCAGGGCCTCTGTCCTATCCCCAACCTGCCTTTCCAACCTTGTCATTCATTATTACCCAGAAGCCTGACATAGCAGCCATTCTAACTATGCAGTAGTTTTGAGAACTTCTTACTTACCCACCTCTGGAACTGTGCCAGCAAGTTTTTTGCAGTGAATGCAGATTCTCGACCTAACTAGTGGCCCCATCTCAGCAGCTACTTTTACCCTCTCCTGATCCTCCCCTGCTGAGAATGAATTTGCCTCCCTTTTATGAAGACTCAAGGCATTTAGTTTGTGACACATCTGATACCCTGCCTCTTTTCCTGTAGATATTTATGGGGTATCATCTCTATGCCCTTTCCAGTCAGGGACTGCTCATTCAGTCTACCTTTATGGAGTGCCTGCTATGTGCCAGCCACTGATGTAGATGCCAGAGATACTGCAGGGGAAAAAGAGGCAGGATCCTTTTAATGGACCTTTTTGCCTTGAATAGTGAGATGACCCCCTTGTCCTCCTGTATATTTTAAGGATTCTTAAGTCTGTCGGTTGCGTTTGGGAAAGTCAGTCTGTTGAAAAATGATTCATAGTGATTGTAATTTACAGACATAAATACCTCTTCACAAGCTGTATCAATTACAGTTCATATAATATTTTACTGTACTTCTGAGTTACCTGTGGTGAGCATTTAAATAAAACTTTTAAGTCACAGTGTGATTATAACTTCGGTGATTGATAATGCGGTGAGCCAGGCTGTTTATTTCCCATTATTATCTTGGTTTAATATTGAGCCACACCAACATAAAAGAAAAACAAAATTTGCTTACAGTGCTAAAATTAAACTTTATATCATCGTTATCTTTGAGAAGGCTTATTTTTCCTAGGACCTCTCCCCTTTCCTAGTTCCAGCTTTTTATAACTGAAAGAAACTTAAAGGTGATTTGAAACTTCAACACATGGAAATTCTATGAAAATCTTTTCTGTACTTCCACATGCCCTAGAATCATTTCAGTTATACAAAACTAAAAACTTTAGTAAGTTGAACTAATTAAAGAAACCCCAGCTGTGGATTAATCTGTTAGTTAAGGCAGAGTGATTGGGACCTTTGACATTGACAAAAGTAATATATTACTGTTCCTGGCCTCTCGGAGTAGAGCACATTTGCAAGGAAACACTATTTGCCCTTTTGTGACTGATTGTTTCACTAAGATTTTTTTTTTTAAGTACTTACTAGTTTAGGGGCCATTAATATATCCTGATAGTCACTCATTTAATATTGTCCAAAATGGTCTGGAAATTTGTGAAGTCCTTCCAAAGTCCCTGTATTACATCCAGGACTTACTCTGGAGGATCTGTCCTGTTCAAAGGAGTCAACAGATGCTAAATACTCATAGTTTTTAGCAGACATCCATCAATAATAAATGCCTCTAATTTTGAACCCAGATTCCCAAACCTTATCTGCTTCATATTCACTACTATTGCTTTAAATTTTCCAGTAGTCATAATTTTTTCTAAAGGTACTAATTTTTAATTGTAAAATATACAGGTATGTAGTTATATGACATTAAAGTTTGCTCACGTTGTATAACCATCACCACCATCCATCTCCAGAACTTTTTTCATCTTGCAAAATGAAACTCAATATCTATTAAACAATAAATACCAATTCTCCCTTCCACCCAGCCTTTGGCAACTACCCTTCTTCCTGTCTGTCTGAATTTCACTACTCCTAATATCTTGTACGAGTGGAATTATAACACTATTTGCCCTTTTGTGACTGATTTCTTTCACTTAGCATAATATTTTCAGGGTTCATCCATGTTTGTTCCTTTTTATAGCTAAATCATATTCCATTGTGAATCATTCCACATCTTGCCAATTAGTAAAAATTCAGGTTATTTCTCTTCAAGTATTACGAATATTGCTGTGAACATTCCTGTAAAAGTTCCTGAATGGGCATGTTTTCATTTCCTGATTGCTTTTGTAACAAAAATGAATGGAACTTTATTTGGGAAAAGAAGCCTAAGAAGTGGTTGAGAGCAGATTAGCCTCCTGCCTTCCAAAAGAAAAGAGATCACCAAAGCCTCTGCTTTCTCAAGCAGTTTTTGGAACAGTGTGCTTGAGTACTGATAATGGCAAATGATAAAAAGGAAAAACATAGGATACATCTGTTTTTTGCAATGCTTTTCGTTTGCAAGAATGGTTTTCATTTTGCAAGATAACTACATCACAATGTGGATAGAAAGATACCCTTCATATGTGACTGTTTAGTGATTGTTGGCATCTGTTGGTGGTAGGAGTGCTGTGTAGGGCAAGTGGTCTCAGCTGAGTTTTTGTTTCAGTTCTAATCTGGATGTGACAGGACCATCTGACCTGAGATGTGTGTATATTCTTAATCTCTGTATTTCCACTTGAGCTGGCTTAGCCAAACTTTTTAAGGTATTTCAACCTTGGATAATGAAGTTCTGGCATTTTCAGTTCTATGTATATATGACATGCTGTTGTTTACTGTTTATTAATGGCAGAGATGAACGCTTCGTCTGCTTGGGTAGTGGGAGGAGCACTGCATCCTAGAACTGGTGATGACCTTGAGACTCGGCCCTGACTGACAAGCTGCTCACCCTCAGGCCAGTTGCTTCTCCTCAGTGGCTAATCTGTGAAATGAGAAGAGTTTGGATTAGGCAACCTGTAGGCTCTTCCAATAATTCAGAATGCTGCTTTTTCATAACAGATTTCAGTTGATATTGTGATTAGGAATATGAATCTCAATCTCGTCTTTCCTAAGGCCTGTACTGGACATTCTTTATCATTTTGAAGTCAGAATGGTTATGCTCCTTCAATTGGAAAGATTCTTAAAGACTATTGATAGTTACTTGGCTTCTAACCAGACATGAATTCAGTACAGAACACCTTTTTTCTCACCAACTAAACCAGTAATGCTGAAAAAAGCACATATATGAAAAAAATATATTTTGGTTTATTGTTGTAAGTGTGACATGGCTGCCACCAGCACAAATGGACCTTTTGGGTGCGTTAATTTAAAAATAATATCCAGAACTAGAAAAGTATTGTCCTAATTGATCTGGATGACTATGTCACATCTGGAGTAACAGTTTATTCTGGGCAAACTGAAGCCCATCCATTGGAGATTGGCTTATGCTCTAACAGAAGGAATGGTGGAAAGAACTGAGCATGGTTAACTTGGAGAATGGAGAAGACTTGGGAAGGAGGAAGTATCTTAAAAACTTGAAAGGCTGTTACATGGCTAAGTAAATAGATTTTGATGGCTGAACTGAGAACTGTGGGCAGGTTACAAAACATTGTAAAGAGTAAACTTGTGAACAGAGCTGTCAACGAGCAAGTCAGTGCAGTTGTAGTTACGAGTAGAAGAAAACAAACTGTTTACATTTACTGCCTGCTACTAGTCTTTATTTACAGTGTTCTGATTTTCCTGAGAAATATAATTGATGTTAATTACTCACATTTAACTTTTGGTGTGAGTGTGTCTTCATTTGCCATGTAGTTTCTCTTCCTAATTGTCCTGAGCTTTCCAAATACCCTTTTTAGCCTCAACACTATTGCATGTTTTCTGGCAAGATTAAAGAGAAAGGACTAAACTTTATTTTCTTACCTCTGTCATGCTGCACAGTTTTGTATGCTAATCCAGAAGAGCATTCTGCCCCTGAATAGTCAGTTACTTATTTTGTGGTATTTGGGATTGAGGAAAAGAGGAGGAGGAGACAGAGCTGCTTTTCTGTGAAGAGCCTCCAGCATCTGCAGGGTCTTTCGCCCAGGCTTATAGAAAATTGAAAGATAAGCTGCTGCTGTTTAGGACTGTGTGTTTTAGAAAAAGATTTGAGTTAGGTTCCAGACTGAATGTAGTAGACTCTAGGCTCTTGATGTGCTCACTCACCAGACAGTGGTTCTAGAAAGGCTTTACAAGTTTCATTTTTTAAAGTACAAATATATAAACCTTTTTCCAACTGGTTTAATTTAAATGTAGGATTTAGTGAAACCCTTAACAAGTAAGGTGTCTCTGTTCACCACTTTGGATCCCAGAACAGTCAGGAAAGATAAGCATTTAATTGGTTATAAAGAGTGTTTTACGATGACTGCAATTTTACTCAACAAGAGGTTATTGACAGATACTAAGTATGTTGCTGAGATGGCAGTAGGAGGAAAAGACAGTACATGAATATGGGAAAGATATTTTCTTTCTGCCTAAATAGTCTTTATTGTAAAGGGTCCTAATCACAAAATCAGTTTAAAAAACAAACCATCATGTGAAGTACATGAAGTAAATGATTTGATTTTCTTCATAAGAGTCGTCTTAAAATGTCAGTACTGCTTAGAAAATAGCATAACTTATTATCATTTTAGTTAGGTCAGTGGTTTAAAGAAGCTTCACATACCTTACTCTTAAACCCCTGTGGGGGTTTTAAGATCTTTATATAAATACTTACATATTTGTATCAGTATTAATTGGTGTACTTTAAGTATCAAGGGTCTGAATTTCTTATATATTTAGGTAGATGATGTTTACCAAAAAATGAAATTGTTTATATTATAGTTGTTTGAACATACTATTTTTTATTGACTTAGAAAATATAGCTGCCATTTTTCTTCTAGTAATGGCATCATTTCCAGCCTTTGATTCCCTCTCCCTGTCCTGTAAGATAATTCCCAGAGATAGTGTATTTTTCTTTATAGCTTTAATGTGGAAATGTTTAAAAGACAGCATCAAAGTACGAACTATTTTCTCATTCTTAGTTTTACTGTGGGCTTCCTATAATCGTATTTTGATCAGAATGTAATTTTTTTATTAAATATCTTTGGTATATAGTCTTATGTCGGTTTCAACTCTACAACACAGTGGTTCAACAGTTACCCATATTATTAAATCCTCACCTTCCTAGTGCTGTTACTATCTACCAACATGGTAAGATATTACAGAATCACAGAATGTAATCTTATTACGGGAAATTTTCCTTAAACAATTGGAATTCTGCTCTGGCACTCAAATATCCTGCTGTGGTTGATTACCCACTAGGTCCAGATTGTACATTTCAGTAGACCTTGGCATAAATTTGCATTATGAGCTTAGTTTGCACAAGTAACTATTTCAAGGAGATAGATACTTGGGAACAAAGAACTTTTTCCTCCTCTCTCCATTTCAGCCTGAACCCCTCCACTTCTTGCCTTTTTAATATTTCAACCAAGATTTCTTTAGAAACAAGGGTTTCACCCCTTTAAAAGAGGGAGGGAAAGGTTGAAAAACAGTGGTGTTTAGACTAAGCAGCTATGTTGAGGTGTTACCAGGAAGAAGTAACCATCCTTGTCTAACTTTCAGTGCAATGTTAGAAATGTTCTTAGGAAAGTTGTAGATTTGCATTCACTGGTATCGCTGATGCCGGCTGTCACTCTGGTATATGTTCAGATTTCAGTTCAAATATTAGAAAGGAGCAGTTATACCTACAGGTGATGAAAACTGGAACACACTATCATGTTTACTTCTGTGTTTTCTGGCATGGTAAATTAGCACCATATGTTCTTTTAGGAACTTGGGAAACATAATATAAAAATGCAAATAAAAATAAATTATAGGACTACCGGGAAGATGGCGACATGAGCAGGGCGGCAGAAATCTCCTCCCAAAACTGTATATATCTATGAAAATACAGCAAATACAACTATTCCTAAAAGAGACCAGAATACAGCATGCAGCTACACCTGAGAGGAAACGGCACCCCGCGAGGCGGGTAAGATACGGAGGCGTGACCCGGCAGGACCGAGCACTCACCCACCCCAGCACACTGGCGGGAGGAGAGGATTCAGAGCCAGATGGGAGTGGAGGTACACCCTGCGAAATAACCAGCCCTGGTGATCTGCGCGGGGAGCGCTGACACACATTGCGCGGTGTAGCAGAGATTGGAGAGACAGGGGGTGCAGGGTCTGAGTGGGGAAACGCGCCAGGGTGCTTGAAGCCGGCTCCTAGGAAGGAAAGAAAGGGAAAAAAAGAAAAGAAAAGCGCGCGCTTTTTATAGCGGTCTTAAAGAGACAGGAGGCCAGCGGAGGAGCCAGATCACCCGGCACACTAAGCCCAGCAGGCTGGGAGTCCTGGGGAGTTTCGGACCCCTTAGGTGGCAACTGGGAAAGGGTGGCCGCACTTATACTTCCCACAGAGATCAACAGCCTCCCATTCGTTCCCACCCCGGCCAGAGCTATAAAGGGCCCTGCGGAGTGGCACGGCCACAGCTGTGGAATAGTGGAGCAACAGCGCCACATACAGCATCCCCACAGAATCTACTCCCGGTGGGCGTTTTGGTTTTGGTTTTGGTTGTTTTGTTTTTTGTTTTTTCTTCTCTTTCTTTTTTCTTTTCTTTTCTTTCTTTTTTTTCTTTCTTTCTTTCTTTTCTTTTTTTTTATTTTTTATTTTTAAAGACTTAAAGAGCCCAGCTGACATAACGTGGCAACTACCAGTGACCAATTCTATAGCCATGAAAAGACAGAGGAATATGGTCCAGACTAAGATCAACCAGACAACCCCAGAGAGGGAGCCTAAAGGGATGGAAATGCACAGTCTTCCTGAAAAAGAATTCAGAATAAAAGTCATAACCATGTTGATGGA
>JAVSCE010011032.1:0-19734 GCA_032199065.1 Smutsia gigantea
TTTTAATTTGCATTTCTCTGATGATTAGCAATGTGGAGTATCTTTTCATGTGCCTGTTGGCCATCTGAATTTCTTTTTTGGAGAAGTTCATATCCTCTGCCCATTTTTTAATAGGGTTATTTGCTTTTTGGGTGTTGAGGTGTGTGAGTTCTTTGTATATTTTGGATGTTAACCCCTTGTCAGATATGTCATTTACAAATGCATTCACCCATACTGTAGGATGCCTTTTTGTTCTGCTAATGGTGTCCTTTGCTGTACAAAAGCTTTTTAGCATGATGTAGTCCCATTTGTTTATTTTTTATTTTGTTTCCCTTGTCCAAGGAGATGCATTCAGGATGAAGTTGCTCATTTTTATATTCAAGAGATTTTTGCCTATGTTTTCTCCTAAGAGTTTTATGGTTTCATGACTTACATTCAGGTCTGATCCATTTTACTTTTGTGTATGCAGTTAGACAATAATCCAGTTTCATTGTCCTGCATGTAGCTGTCCAGTTTTGCCAACACCAGTTGTTGAAGAGGCTGTCATTTCCCCACTGTATGTCCATGGCTCCTTTATTGTATATTAATTGACCATATATGCTTGGGTTTATATCTGGGCTCTCTAGTCTGTTAGCCATGCATTCTTAATCTCCTTGTCAAGTTTGTTCCTTCCAGAATGAAAAATCCAACTCTGGATGTTGCTCAAAGATTTCAACTTCTGTCTCTGACAAGCAGTGAATTAACTAGCTGATCAAATCTTTCAGATTCATCAGAGGCTCTCAGAATCAGAAGGAGTTCAGTGCCACTTTTAGAACTGGACATCCTGGCTACTACCCTTTGCTAAACTCCTGCTAATGCTTTTATTAGCCTCACTGTGTGACTAAATCTCTTAACTAAACTTATTTCTTTCAGACTACAGTCCCTTGAGATTAAAGTCCTGTTGTCATAAAGATTCAAACCCTTTACTAACTGATAAGTTGGCTAACTTCCTGAGGCCAGTGCCTTATCAGAATATGCCACCACATCTATGCATCAGTCCCAACAGGCTTTAAGAGAATTTGGCCTCACCCAGGTCACAGCTCTGACCCATCAGAGAACCAGCCTCTCTATAGCCTAGGGACCCAAGTTCTCACTCATCGAAGTCTGGAAAGACGGGTCACCCCAATCTCAGTTGCAGCTTATTTGGAAAGGAGCCTACCCTGTCCTTATGTCTACCCCCTCAGCTGTCAAGTTCCCTGGAGTCGCCAGCTGGATCCATCATTCTCTTGTAAAGCTGTGGAAAGACCCAGGGGTGCAGAGTCACAAGACTCAAGAACCCAGCTACACCTGTGAGCCTATAGAAAATCTGAAATATCTATTCAAGTGACAGCCACCTAAGATAAGTGCTCCATAACTTCAGCTCCCTAACTCTTTCTGGGCATCATTGTGAGAGTGGGACTTACTATTCATTTCCTGTGCTATTGTGAAACCCCGTTCCTTTAGCCAGCAGTATTTCTGCTCCTGTTGGGTTTAAACCTTAAAAAGAAATGGCCTTAAACATGCCATCATTACTACTATTAACCCTCCCTTTATTAGTTCCTCTCCTGGCAGCCAAACACCCTCTAATGCCAGTAATTAACAAAATTGCTGAAGTAACTAACCAAACCAATTGCTGTATCTGCCCCTGCCAAGACCATCTTGAGGATGATATAAATCTTCTCGGTATCCCAGTGTCACTAGAAACTATTGCTAATACCACAGCACACTAATATGGGGGATTTTCTTATACACTTATACCACCATCAAAAATGATGAGTTGGTGGAGGCCCCCAATCTCTCAATCCACAGTGGGTCACTCCCACACCAGCTGAACAAGTAGGTAAAGTCCATCACCTAGCTGCAAAAGCCAGTCTCTGCTTTTCCAATTCCTGGGGCACTGGTCCCCTCTTGGGAATCCTCAGCTATTTCTACTGTAATGCAACTTTTATATATAATCACACTTTTCAAAAATGGGAACCACGATTCCAAAAGGATTCCCCTAATAATGGAGAAAAATTCAGTATCTATAGCCTTAACCACCCAGTCACCAGAGAGCCATACTTCCAAGGCAACACTTCTGGCCTCTGGTTATAGTGGGGCAACGATAAGTACAATACCACCAAGTTTTATGCAGGCGAGTCCTGGGCCATAATCAACAATTCATTAGGACAAGAAACTCTAGACACTGGGATTGGGACAGGGACAGTCCTTAATATCTCCAATGTCACCAATCCCTAGCCTTATCCTCCCTTTAACCTCATTCAGCTTATTTTCAGAAGCCTTTGCTGCCAGATTCCTCATGCCCACAATGATTCTTTGAGGACTCCTCCCTCTTACATGCAGATAATTATTTCACAGGCATACGACCCTCTACTTTTAACCCTTGGGGACATGGGATCCTTCTGCTTTAGCCACACAGAATAGCCTCCTAACTTCACATGAAAATGCTAGGCTACAAGGACAGTCCACTGGAGTAATGCTGGAGGGAAGAGGACTATTCTTCCCTTGTGGAACAAATGTGTAATCCTGCCTGGGATATACAGAAGAAGGTGCACAATAATTGCAGCCATCCCTGATGTATTAATTCTTAACAGTACCTCCTTCCCAATAGCTGGGAAGCTGCCTAACCTAGGCTCCTTCCTGGACAAGTCAATGCAACCCAAAATAAGGCTACTGCCCCAGCCTCCTCATTTTGACATGGTGGGTGTGGGCCGGGCTGGGCCCTTTCATCCCCCTCCTTGGAGTAGTAGTATTAGCCCTCAAATTTGGACTGTGCTTACTTAACCCCCTAATCCAATTTGTGTCTTCTGGCCTAAAAGCAATCAAACTGCAGAGGGCCATAAGACAAGGTTTCCAACCCATACCCTCCAATGACCACACCTCCATCTTCATGGGACCACTTGACGGACACCCCTACAAGCCAGTCTAAATCCTCCTTGCCTCTGCAGACAGCAAGCAACTAAAACCCCTAACTGGGCACCCTTCCTGTCCTAATATCCATCAGCCCAACAGCCAGCAAGCAGAGGGACCCAAATGACCACACCGTCCCTCACAAGCAGGAAGCAGCCAGAGTGGTTGTCGCCCCTCACCCCAGTGATTTGTGTCCCAACTGCTTGAAGGGGGAATGTTAGGCAGGAAAATAGCTATAAGCAGGGTGGAAAGAGAATAAGGTCAGTAAGCCCACTAGAAGGGACTCCACAAGTTAACCAGTTAAAAATAAAAAGCTTGAAGGCCAGGAGCAACTTGGCTTAGAAGTTTGAATACTCCCCAGATAAACAAAAGTATCTCAGCATAGCCTACGTTTTCACCGTGTCAATTAGAACATACCATTGTAAGATTTACTTTAGCCTGATCAAAAGCCCAGTGTATTTAGGAAGAATTCTACCTTAAAGCTAAGATTGCATTTTAATCAAACGGACAGTGGCTCAGCCTACCTTGGAGTCAGGGCAGACAGTTTTGATTGATATGCTTCCAGACAGAAGCTGATATCCTGGAAAGGAATCAAAGCAGTTTATTTATTGTGTTGTTAAAAATAAAAAAGAAATTTAATGTCTTATCAAAGATGAATATTCTGGGACAATTTGGCCCAGTCTGCACCTGGCCTTTTGTCGCTTTCCTGAAAATCCTCAACCGCCTATAAAACCCCAGACCCTAAACCTTTCAGTGCATGCTCCTCTCTCTGAGGTCGCCCCCACTTTCTAAGTGCGTAGCCTTAAAAATTCATCTCAACCTTTCAGCGCGCCTCTTTTATGAGGTAGCTCACAGTCCTCTTTCTCCAAGTGTGCACTCGCCCTCTTTAAATAAAGCTTAAACCTTTAAGGGCGCTCCTCTCTCTCTGAGGTCGCCTGCACTTTTTCTCTCTTTAAGTAACGTTAAATAAAACGTTTACTCTGCTTCACTACTGTGTCTCTGCCCTTCAATTCTTTGTTGTGGCAGGACTAAGAACCAAGGAAAATACACAACACTCCCCCAACATTAGGATTGATTGTAAATCATATAATATTTAAAATTTCAGTTTCTCTGTTTATTCTTCGTATATGGAAATGTTATTGTGTCTGCATGTTGATCTTGTATCTAGCAACTTCACTGAACATCCTGATTAATTCTAGGCGGTTTTTTGAGGTAGATTTCTTGAGGTATTTTACATAGGTAATCATGTCACTTGCAAATAGGGACAGTTCTATTTCCCCCCTTACAAATGTATTTGTTTGTATTCTTTTTCTTGTGTTATTGTGGTGATTGGAACTTCTAGTATTATGTTGAAAAAGAATGGTGAGAGCATATATTCTTGCCATCTTTCCTATTTTAGGGGGAAATAATTCAGTTTTTCACCAATAATATGATGGTAGCTATAGGTTTTCTGCAGATGCTCCTTATCAAGTTGATATAATTCTCTATTCCTAACTTGCTGAAGTCATTAAAAATTTTTTGAAATCAAGAGTGGGTGTTGGATTTTGTCAAATACTTTTTCTGCATCAATTTACTAGGTAGAAAGATACACATGAGCAGCTAGGGAAGGGGAAGGGAAGGTTCAAGGAAAGAACTGCCCAAACCACACCTCATCATAATCTCATTAAAATAAAATTTACATTGCAGTTTTGCCCCCCATGGGCTTTTCTGTCTGCATTTTGGGAAAAGACATGCACGCCAAGAGGAATAGGTGTATAACTAAAACAGTCACGCCAAGAGGAATGGGTGTAGAACTAGAATTGTCAATCAAATGACCTCACCCTGTCAATCAAAGAGGTGCATCCCAGGTAGCACAGGATAAAGAGATCCTCCCTTAAAAGATCAGGACTTCTGTCTACCTTGAATCTGGCTCACTCCTCCCTTGGAGTATATTCAAATAAAACTTTCGCTCTGCTTCACTATTGTGTCTCTGCCTTTCAATTCTTTGTTTCAGTTGGGACAAGAACAAACATGAGCTGCAACAAATTGGTATGATTGTATAATTTTTCATCTTTAAGTCATATGATTTTGAGGTAGGGTAGGGACATTAGACAAGCATCATGATGAATTTTTCCTGCCTATGACTAAAAATTCTGAGATATAAATAGCATAGTAAGAATAGGAGGGACTCCATCTTAAGGCTAAGATTCCATTTTAAAAACCAGGGAGTTAGGAGGTAAGATTCCTAACATATTTTATGGTAATCAGCCAATAACCTACCCTATCTTAAGACAGGGCAAGTAGTCCTAAATGATATGCTCCCAGTGCTTGAGGGTAACCACTATCTTGGAGAAGAATAGGATCAATAAATTCCTTATGTTAAGTTTATCTTACAAAATTACTAGGGGACAGACTATGGATGGTGGCATATCTCTCACCAGAAACAGACATCATGAGACCACATATCAAGCCTACACCATCCCCCCTCTGGTCCTTTGTCCCATTCTTGAAAGCCTTAAAAGATAGAATCCTAAGCCTTTAAGTGCACCTCCTCTCAGAGGTTGCCTACACTCCCCTTTCTTTGAGTGTGTACTTTGCCTTTAAAGCCTTCCCACTGCTCAACTTACTGTGTTTTGTCTCTATGCTTTTCCAGTGGTAAGCATCTTTGTTACTTTGCTATTTCATTCTATCTTCTAGACTTAAGCACAAGTCTTCACTCTGTCTCTGTTCTACTCCAGACAAGTAGGTAAGGCTACCGAGATCTCTGGTTCAGGCTTGTAAGTTCCCGCCACCTGGGTGACACGGACAGGACTGTAGCTGTACGATCATGCTCTTCAGCAGTCTGAAAAACTCCTTTCTTTGCCTTTGGGAAGTTCTCAGAAGATAATGTCCCTCCATCCAATGCTCTGTGGCTCCCCTAAATCCTGGGGTGGTAGGGATTTAGTTCCCATGCCGTGCAGATTCAAGCAGACTCCAGATGCCAGGTGACCCTGTATTTAGGAGTTGGCAAGGGATCTGCCCTATGCCAAACAGGAATTCAATGAGCATCCCTTTCCTTCTTGTGTTCTTCCTTGTTCTCTACTGCCTGCACAGCCACCACTCACCACCAGTCTCCCTTTAATGAATTCCTTCCTTACCTATACTCATTTGATCTGCTTGAGAATTCTTTCTCATTCAGAGTCAAGAACCCTCCCCCATCCCAGTTGAGGTTTCACCTGGTGTGCAGGGAGAGACTTCCCCAGAAGCAGCTGCCTGACAACACAGTAATCATGGAACTGCTGGCCACAAACCAAGCAGCTCTTTGTTGGTTAGTTGAGAGCTGTTTATAGGACACAGTTCAAGTGACAATAGACTTGCAGGGGTGGTTCTGTGGCAGAATTCTCACCTGCCAAGTGACAATAGACTTTAGCAGCTCCTCACGCAGGTCCGGAATCAGTCCAAAGGGAAAAGAGGTTCCTTGCTCATGAGTATCTCCTCTTTGCATTCCCCAGGCAGCATGGTCCTGTATAAGCCATTTGCATTTTATTACGGAACTCTCCTGGGCACTGCCATCCACATTAGGGTATTTCTCCAGTATCATCTTAGACATTGTGGGTATTTCAGGTTTTAAGATCACTTTATGTCCTTCAGTCATAGAGGTAGCTTCAATTAATAATGTCCAATAGCAAGGCAGTAAATGTCCTTCAAATGTAAATTCTCTAGTCCAAACTTCCAGTAGTGGTTCCTGGGAGGCAGGCACAAGTTTTTGCCATAATTCTGGTCTAAGCTCCATGTGTTAGGCAGAAAGACAGATACGAGCAGGATGAAAAGAGGTTGGGACCCACCAAGAACTCAGGGACTTAATCAGATAATGTCAGAGAGCCAAAAAGGACTCACAGAGTTTATGCCCTTTGCAGTGTGAGTTCATTCCACATGCTCTGAATCTGGGCTGACCTTGAGACTTGCTCTAGCTAATGGTGGTGCGATAGGATAGAGGCATGGGACAAGCATTATGATTCGTTTCCTAAAAATGCCAAGATATGAATAGTGTAATAAGAAGAGAGGGACTTATCTTAAGGCTAAGATTCCATTTTAAAAGCAGAGAGTTGAGAAGTTAGATTCCTAACATATTTTTGGTTATCAGCCAACAACCTATCTTAAGGCAAGTGTCTTGCAAATGAGTTTCAGCCCCAGGCAAGTTTGCTATAGATTCACTGTGACCAAAGAAATTTATAGCAAAGGGTTCTTGGGGTGAAAAGGTTATACCCAACTTTATTTCCAGGTGGCAGGTCAGTCACTAAAATCCCGTTCACTCAGAATGAGTCTGTGTTATCACTGCTGCTTCGGATGCAGCAAGCCGGTCTCTACCTCTGGGCCCCTCTTTCTGCACAGCCATCCCGCACAGACGTCCTCTGGGCCTCTCTGTAGAGCTGTCCCGCACAGCCGTCCTCCGGGCCTCTGTCCTTGGCATTGCCACCACTCCAGCCCTCTGCTCCGCTCTCCTACAGCCTTCCAGCTTCGCCACCCAGTCTCTGGCAGAGCACTGGGCAGAACTCCTTATATTAACACAGTAATGGCTTATTGCCTAAAGATATGGAAGCGGTAGCATAGCAACAGGCCAGTTACATTTAAGTTCAGTGAGGATCCTGGCCATAGGAACCCCACTTTATCCACAGCAAGGCAAGCAGTCTTAACTGATATGTTCCCAGTGTTCGGGGGTAGCCACTATCTTGGAAAGGAACAGGAAGTTTATCCTACAGAATTATCTGGAGGACTGACTATGGATAATGACATATTGTCTCTCACTGGAAATAGACATCATGAGACCACATGACAAGCCTATGCCTCGTGACCCTTTACCTTTATCCCATTCTTGAAAATGCATAAAAGAAAGAATCCAAGATTTTAAGCATGCCTCTTCTCTGAGGTTGTCTGCACTCCCCTTTCTTGGAGTGTGTATTTTTAAGACTTCCTACTGCTCAACTTACTATGTTTTGTCTCTGTGCTCTTCCAATGGTGCCTTTGTCACTTTGCTATTTCATTCTGTTTTCCAGACTTTAAGCACAAGTCTTTACTCTCTCTGTCCTACTTCAGATAAGTAGGGATGTAAGACACAAAAATAGATATGAGTGGGTAGAGGGAGAGTAAGTCCAGTAAATCCCACTAAAAGGGACTCAAAGAGTTAACCAGATAAAACTAGAGAGCCAGAATGGACTCACAGAGTTGATGAATTAATCAGTTGAAGCTTCAAAAGCTGGGAGCAACTTGGAATGTCCAGATATTCCCCAGATAAAGAAAAGCGCCTAAGTGCCATGCCTTAATTGTGTTGGGGAAACGTGTATTGTCCTCTGTCCTTGTACCCGCCGCAACAAAAAATTGAAGGGCAGAGATACAGTGGTGAAGCAGAGTAAAGTTTTATTTAAAGTTACTTAAAGAGAGAAAAAGTACAGGCCACCTCAGCAAGGAGAGGGACCCTGAAAGGTTGGAAAGAGAAAGTTTAAGATTAAAAGGTTATGCACTTTGAAAGTGTGGGTGACCTCAGAGAGAGGAGTGCCCTGAAAGGTTGGGGGTTCCCCCTTTTAAGGATTCTTCAGGAATGTAACTAAGGCTTGGGGGTGCAGACCTGTTCAGTGGTCTTTGAATACTTAGAGTTAACTTAACACAAGCAACTTCCTGCTCTCATTTCTCTGGAGTCTCAGTCCAGGAGCATATCAAACAAGACTGCCTGCCCAGCCCCCAAGGTGGGCTGAGTTACTGTCTGTTTGCTAAAGAGTAAGTTAAGAATTTTACTTCTTAACTTCTTGGGTATTAAAATACAGTCTTTAAGATGGAATCCTTCCTGCCTTTTACTATGTTGTTTATGGCTGGGCCTGCATGCTAAATTAGTTGCCTAGGTTACAAACTACTTGATTAGGGCTGGAAGGAGGAAAAAAAACAGCACTTAGGTAAAGCTAAAAAATAAGCTAGGCCTGTATGATTAACACAATAAAGACATGGGCTATGCTGAGATACCCTCCTTTATCTGGGGAATACTCAAATATTCCAGGCCAAGTTGCTCCTGGCTTTTTGAGCTTTAATTGATTAACTCTGGGTCTTTTTAGTGGACTTTCCTGGCCTTTTTCTCTTTCCACCCCGCTCATATCTATTTTCCTGCCTAACAATTGTATCAATTAGATCATGCCATTGCAAGATTTACCTTAGCCTGCTGAAAGTCTCAGTTTTTTCTTTAACTTAACCTTTATATTTTTTTCCTCTTCCTCCTGTCCTTAATCAAGTAACTTTGTAACCAGGATGGGAGACAGACCTCAGAAGTGTAAGTAAACCTGTGTGAACAAAGAATGCCGGGATCCAGCTGTTGAAAGTGAAGGCCTAATTCCCACTCCCGTTCTGATATTTGCTGTGTGTCCTAAGTAAGGAGTTTAACCTCTCTGAGCTTCAGTTTCTCAACATCACAATAGGGATAATAAACCTTGGAAGAATTAAATAAAGATAATGTGGATAAATTGTTTACAGCAATGAAAGCCCTCAATAAAGGATAACTACTCTCATAAAAAAAAAAAGAATGCTGAGATCTGGACCAACACAGTCATTTAAATAACCCTATTCTTAAAACAAAACTGCAAAGGAATTATAAATCACCAGTATACATCATGCCTTATGCTGAGTCCTATCTAAAAAGCCCTATAAAACCCCAGGCCCTAAACCCATAGGGGCGCCTCTTCTCTGAGGTTGCCCACACTCCCCTTTCTTTGAGTGTGCACCTTTTTGCCTTAAATAAATTTTCACTGCTCAACTTATAACATTTTGTCTCTGTGCTCTTCCAGTGGTGTCTTTGTTACTTTGCTATTTCATTCTAATCCTCCAGACCTAAGCTCAAGTCTTCACTCTCTCTCTGTCCTATTTCAGGTAAGTAGGGAGAGGGTGCTGAGAGCTCTGATTTAGGCTTGTAAGTTCCCATCGCCTGGATGACCCGGACGGAACTGCAGCTATACCATCATGCTTTTTAGTAGCTTGCCTGAAAGTCTTCTTTCTTTGCCTCTGGGAAGTTCTCAGAACATAATCTCCCTCCATCCAGTGCTCTGTGGCTCCCCCAAATCCTGGGGTGGTAGGCACTCCATTCCCACAGTGTGTAGACCCAAATGTACGCTGGAAGCCAGGTGACACTGACTTAAGGAGTTGGCAGGTGATGTGCCTCATGCCAAGCCTCTCTGTTCTTCCTTACTTTTGGGTACCTGCAAGGCACCTGCTAGTCCCTGATACTCTCACTTTAATGAATTCCTTCCTCACCTGGCATTCTGATTTCCTGTGTCTCAGAACTGAATTCCTCCCCAACAGGGAGGAGTTGCTGAGAGCTCTGATTTGAGCTTGCAAGTTCCGGTCAATGAGCTTCCCTTTCCTCTTTGCTTTATTCAAGTAAACATGCCTTTGTCTACCTTGACTGGCCCGCTCCTCCCTTGGAGGGTAGTCGAATAGAGGTTTTGCTCTGCTTCCCTGCTGTGTCTCTGCCCTTCAAGTCTTTGTTGCGGTGGGGACAAGAACCAAGAATAGATTCAACCCCCAGCACATGTACAGCTATTGACAGAGAATTTGTCCCTAACAGCACTCCGGCTTCTGTTCTATACTGTGGGTTCAGGCAATCTTACCGATGCCATTTACATGTTCAGTTAACATTGCTTGAAGGGCATATTTCCATGCCTTCTGTTTTACACTGTTGGGTAGGGGAAACATTCTCCAATCAGATACAGTTGATCCTGGGGTTCTTGTTTGCAGAGTCGAAGAATGAACTTAGCAAACAGTCAAGGTAGGAGAGCCAGGGAGAGGCTTTTATTTAGAGATACAGTGAGAGGACAGAGCTCCTGGCTCACGCCAGAAGGGGACAAGAGAGTCCGAGGTGGTGCGTTGTCTAGGGGATTTATAGGCGGTTGAGAGACAAAGGGCTAGGGATGCAGACCCACCAAATGGTCTCTAAATTTTCATCATTGAAGAGATACTAAATTTCTTATCAGTTATCCGGATTATTTTGCAGAGTTAACATAAGAAATTTACCGCTTTGAATCTTTCACAGAATAGCAACTTCTTGGTTTGGGAGCATATCAATCAAGGCTGCCTGTCCTGTTCTGAAGGTGGGTTGAGTTATTGTCTGTTTGCTAAATAGTAAGTTAAGAATATTACTTCTTAACTTCCTGGGTGTTAAAATGCAATCTTATCTTTAAGATGGAATCCTTCCTGTCTTTCACTATGTTGTTTACGGCTGGGCTCGCTTGCTATATTAATTGCCCAGGTTATATGTTACTTGATTAAGGGCTGGAGGAGGAAAAGCAGCATCTGGGTAAAGTTAAAGATAAGCTGAGCCTTTTAGCAGGCTAAAGTAAATTTTACAATAGCCTCATTTAATTGACACAAATAAGACATGGGCTATGCTGAGGTATTTTCTTATCTGGGGGATGTTCAAACATTCCAGGCCAAGTTACTCCTGGCTTTGTTTAATTGTTTAATATGGAGTTTTTGTAGGGTTTTTTTCCAGAAGCCCTCACCCTACTCTGACTACACCCACAGTCCCTGTCTCACAGTGACCATCCCCATAATACAATTAGATTCAAAAGATGCAACTACTTAACAGGCCTGTTCAGATATACCAATTCTACAAACTTTTAATGCCAACAACCCTTATGTAGGGACAAAAATTTATCTATTTCCTTCAAGGTTCTTTGGCTGGTCTAATAATTAAATTTTCATATGACAGATTAACAGAAGAAAAACAGAAGTTTAATAACCTGTCTACCTCCTGTACAAAAGAGACAGACACAGGAAAACTGAGGAACTCCCTCAAACAGCCAAAGCCGTCACCTTAAATACCATTTTCAACTGAAGACAGAAGATGGGGGTGGGGAGGCAACAATGGGAGGTTATCAGTCAAAGCACCATAATCTGGGTGAGGTTGAGACAGGGACCATGGGTTTAGACAGAATAGGGTGAGGGCCTCTGGAAAAATCAAGACAGGATATTTGCAGTCGGAGCAATGTAACTACATGCAAGAAAACCCCCTACCAAAACTCTGTGTTAAACATTAAGCTCTAGAGTCATTCTTCAGTAAGATCAGTTAATATTACCCAGATAAAAAAATAGTAGCACATGTTTTTATTATGCTAATCATTTGTAATCATGTGTAAGATTCACTTTAGCATGCTAAAAGGCCCAGGCCTATGTGCTGTCTTTCCTCCTTCAGACATGCTGAGGTGATTTGCAAACTGGGCAAACTAATTTAGCATGCAGGCCCAGCCATAACACCGTAAAAGGCAAGAAGGATTCCACCTTAAAGATAAGATTGCATTTTAATACTCAAGAAGTTAAGACATTAGAAATTCTTAACTTACTCTTTAATAAACAGACAATACCTCAGCCCACCTTGGGGGCTAGGCAGGTGGCCTTGTTTTATGTGCCCCCAGACCAAGATGCTGGTATCTCAGGAAAAAAATCATCATAGCAGGACGTTGCTTGTGTTAATTCTAAATATTCAGGGACTACTTAACAAGTCCACACCCCTAAACTTTTTTTCGTGTTCTCGAAAATCCTCAACTGCCTATAAAACCCCTATACAATGCACCACCCTGACTCTCTTGTCCCCTCCTGGCGTGAGCCAGGAGCTCTGTCCTTTCACTTTATCTCTAAATAAAAGCCTGTACCTTGTTCTCCTACCTTGAGTGTTTGTGGAGCTCATTCTTCAGCTTTGTGAACAAGAACCCAGCATCACCTCCTGTTCTTACTATGCTATTTATATCTTGGCACTTTTCATCATAGGCAGGAAAATTAATCATGTTTATCTCATGTCCCTGCCCTACTCCAGCTTCACCCAAGATAGAATTTGCAGTTGACAATTCTTTTCTCTCAGTACTTTGGAAAATGTTATGCCACTCACTTCCTTCTGGCCTTCCGATAAAAGAAAAATCTGTTGTCATTTTTACAAGTCTTTTTATCATTTAAAAACTGGGATATAATTGACATACAACATTGTGTAAGTTTAAAGTGTACAATGTGTTGATTTGATATATTTATAAACTGCAAAAAAATTACCACCATAGTGTCCATTACCATCTCTAGCCCATCACATAATTATCATTTCTTTTTTGTGGTGAGAACATTTAACATCTAATCTCTAGGCAACATTCAAGTATATGATACAGTGTCATTAGCTATATTTACCATGTCATGCATTAGATCCCCAGAACTAATATTTCTACTTAGTTGTAAGTTTGTGCCCTTCAATAACATCTCCCCAGTTCCCCTACCTGATCTGCTGTCATTTAAATTGCTGTTCCCCTGCAGGTAATGCTTTGTTTCTCTGTGGCTGCTTTCAAGTTATTTTCATTGTCTTTAGTTTTCAAATGTTTAATTATGATATATCTTGATATGTGTTTCTTTGGGTTTATATTTTTGAGATTCCCTTACCTTCTTGGATCTATTTTGCCTCTTTTGCCAAATTTGGGACATTTCATTTTTAACTCTTTATTCAAATACTCTTTGGGCCTCATTTTTTTTTTTTCTTATCCATCTGGGACTTCCATGATGTGAGTGCTGGATCTTTTATTAATGTCTCACAGGTCCATGGACATCTGTTCAATATTTTGATTTTCTCTGTTGTTCAGATTGGGTCTAGTGCTCCATCTTCAAGTTTATGGATTGTATCTTCTGTCATCTACACTCTACTATTGAGCCTGTTAAAAGAGACAACCGGTCCAAAATAGACTCGTACTAAGCTCATGTTACCAAACTGAGACTTAATAGCTAACCTAATTGTGAGACAGGGACCATGGGCTTAGACAGAATAGGGTGAGGGCCTCCGGAAAAAGCGAGGCAGAATATTTGCAGTCAGAGCAATGTACCTACATGCAAGGAAACCCCCTACCAAAACTCTGTGTTCAACATTAAGCCCTAGGGTCATTCTTCAGTAAGATCAATTAATGTTCCCCAGATAAAGAAAAGTAGCACATGTTTTTATTATGCTAATCATTTGTAATCATGTGTAAGGTTCACTTTAGCATGCTAAAAGGCCCAGGCCTATGTGCTGTCTTTCCTCTTTCAGATCTGATGGGGTGATTTTACAAACTGGGCAACTAATTTAGCATGCAGACCCAGCTGTAAACAACATATTAAAAGGCAAGAAAGATTCTACCTTAAAGATAAGATTGCATTTTAACACCCAGGAAGTTTGGGAAGCAAGATTCTTAACTTACTCTTTAGCAAACAGACAATACCTCAGCCCACCTTGGGGGCTGGGCAGGCGGCCTGTTGATATGCTCCTAGACCAAGACGCCAGTATCCCGGAGAGAGATGGGGTGGGAAATTCCTTGTGTTAAGTTAATTCTGGGTGTTCAGAGACCACTTAGCAGGTCCACACCCCTAAGCCTTTTTTTTCATGTTCTCGAAAAATCCTCATCTGCCTATAAAATTCCCTAGACAACACACCACACTGGAGTCTCTTGTCCCCTCCTGGCGTGAGCCAGGAGCTCTGTCCTTTCACTTTATCTCTAAATAAAAGCCTGTACCTTGCTCTCCTACCTTGAGTGTTTGTGAAGCTCATTCTTCAGCTTCATGAACAAGAACCCCGGCATCAATTGCAGTTTCAGCTTCTTCCAGGAATGTAATCTTAACCACTTGTTCTGGAATTTCCTGGTCAGCACTACTGAGGTAATCTGCCTGATTGATCCCTATTGTCCCCCAACGGAAGGTGATATTGCTTGAAACAATCCACTCTTTGCTAGTAACTTCCTTGCTGCACCCCCTTCTGCCTATAAAAGTCTTCCATTTTGTACAGCAACTTGGAGCTCCTTTGTATCTGCTAGATAGATGCTGCCCAATTCATGAATCATTGAATAAAGCCAATTAGATCTTTCAATGTACTCAACTGAATTTGATTTTTTAATGAGCCCATCTAGTAAGGTTTTTATTTCTTTTGTTGTGTTTTTTCAGGTTTATAATTTCCATTTCTTGCTGAGATTTTTCTCATTTTTCATTTATTCCAAGAGGATTTGTAGAATTTATCATGATTTATTGCAACATTTTTATGATGGTTGCTTTAAAATCCTTGTCAGATTATCTGAACATCTGAGTCATCTCAGTGCGGGTGTCAGTTGACTGTCTTTTCTCATTCAAGTCATTTTCTTGGGTTTTGTGATTCGGGATAATTTTCTATTGTATTCTAGGCATTTGTCTATAATGTTAGGAGACTCTGGATCCTATGAAAATCTTTTTTTGTCCGCAGCCAGTCATTCTGTTTAGGTTTAGCATGCAGGTTTCTGCCAGTTTTGTGCTGTGGTTCCAATGGCAGTTTAATTTTCAGAGCCTTTGTGGGGTTACTTTCATCTGCTCAGTCTTTCTAGTGCCTCTGGTCTCTGCTGGTGCTGCCTGAGGGGGTGGGAAGGATTTCTATAAGCCAGGCCTCCGGGTGTCTCTTGGTACTAGAGGGATATGACGGGTTTTCCCCAAGTAGTGCCTTATGGCTGCGCCCATGTCTCTGTGCAGGGAAGGGGAATCTTAGGTCTGCCGGGTCAAAGTGGCATCCTGGGCCAGGATTCTTGTAGTGGCTGAGTCCCTCTTTCTGGTTCTGCCTGCCTGCACTAGTGCCTCTGAGCAGGGGAGGCGTTTTCCAAGTCTGACCACCTGGTTGGGTCCTTCCTGCTGGTTTCAGCCAACAGCCCGGTGCCTCCCAGGGATTTGGGAATCTCTGGTGTGGGGGCCTTCAAGGGAAAAAATGTTTTCCAGGGCTGACCTCTTGCTGTGGCTGCCTCCTTCCCGCAGGTTCCCCCTGCCTGCCCAGGGTACTGGGAGGGGAGGGGAGTCTCAGGCCCAATGGGGAACAGAGCACTGCCCATGGCCACTTATTGTAAGGGGGCCTCCCAGTCCATCCCTTGTCACAGGGCTTGCCTCTGTTGTCAGAGGGACTTCCATTTGATCCAGGGGAGGAATGAGCCTACTTGAGCTGCTTTCTGTTGCTAGGTTGGGCATCAGGAAATACTGGACCTCAGTTGCCTTCTGTTGGGTCAGGGACATAAGATGCCCTGCAGTTGTGCTGTTCCTCCAGTCCTGGTATCTTAACTGAGTTCACCTTCTCTTTGCACTGGTCATAGTTTTCCTGGGGTTATCTCTTGTTTTATTTCCAGGGTTGATAGTTGTGCTTAGGAGGAAGAAACAGGAAGAAATGGGTCTAGGCTATCTAGGTTTCCAGACTGGAAACTTATTTTTTCTAACCATCAGCCTCTCAGGTCTGACCTCAAACCCAAGCTTCTGTTAACTCTTCCACCATCAGTGCTACTCTGGTCTGTCCTTCGATGTGGGTTTCTTTCTGTCAATTGTTCATCACCAGAGCCCATCTTTTATATATCTTCAACCCTGGCCCCTGTGAATTCTTTTGCCATCCATGCCCCCAGGCCTCTTTCAACTCAACCTCAATCAATGGCATATTGTCTAGAATTGTGCCATGTGATATGTCAGACACTAGCCACGTGTGGCTATTGAGCACTTGAAATGAGGCTAGTGAGACTGAGAACTGTATTTTCAATTTTATTTTAATTCGTTAAAAATTTTAAACAGATACTCAATTCAGTTTTTGGAACATTTTTATAGTATGTTTGGGAACAACTTGTGAACATTAATCTATGTTTTCAACTGTAAATCTTATGAAATCTAAAAACAAATCAAGTATTTCTGATGGAAATTGGGCATTCAAATTGAGATGTATTGTAAGTATAAAATACACATCTGATTTCAGACTTAGTACAACAAAAAGAATGCCAAATATCTTAATAATAATTTTCAAAATTGATTACATGTTGACATGACAAATTTTTGCAAATGCAGTTTTAAGAAAAATATATTATTAAATTTTATTTGTTTCTTTTTCTTTTTAATGTGTCATCTGCCAGCAGCCTCATATCTTAAGTTTCTTCTGTCTCTTCCACCTGGGTTGGAAATTGAGGCTGCTGTTCTGTGTCAAATTGATTTAGATTCTCCGGACAAGAGTGAGAGGATTCATTCTTATTGATATAATTTGGAACAGCAAAGTTATTTCTGCGTAGTAACAGGGATGTTTGCATTTTATTGGCCATGGAGACTAAAGCCTGCCTGCCTCCCACACAGAGCCCTTGGCCAGCTGTACCATCTGCCCAAAGCAACCTCAGGCCTGACCCCCACCCACTTCCACTTCCTTGACACAGCGGAATTATTGCTCTGTACCCCCTCAGGCTAGGCTCTACCCACTCCCTGCACTGGACAGTAGAGTCCTCTGCTGATTTACAGACCTGGCAGCCTCATCTGACTAGGGAGGCCAGAGCCAGATTCTTACACTCAGCCGTTGGCTAACTGCTCCTTCTGTCTATAGCCTCTCAGGTACCACTTTGGTTGCCTCATTTCACGTGGGAATGGGGGTTACTACCTAGCAACACTTTACCATAGGCTGAAGAGGCTAAAACCCATCTTCTGTAGTCATTGGCTAACTATTTGTCTGTAGCAACTCAGGCTAGACCCTGCCACTCTCTGCACATAGCAACAGGGTCTTCTCCTTGGTAACAGGCTGCTGCTTCATCCCATTGGCTACCAGATCCCACCCCTCATATGCAGTCATTGGCCAGCTGCACCATCTATCTACAACCCCTCAGACTTCGTCTAGACAAAGAGAGCTAAAAATTTCTGGCTTCTATTAACTCTTGCACCACCACTGCTCTTCTGGTTGGCCCTCGAACTTGGTCATTTATTATCTAATTCACTATAAATGACTCTTGTCAAAATCTAAAATCCAGGCCCCTGTTAACATTTCTACCATCTCTGGACCAATTCTTAACCCTATCACTATTGCTGTAGTCTGACCTCTAATAAAGAGCTCTGATCTCTTCCACTGTCAATGCTTTTCTGGTATGGTTTAGCATTGAGCCTTCAACTAACTATTCTTCCATCAGTGCCCCTCCGATTGGGACCTCAGACCCAGGCCTGTTAGTTTTCCTATCATCAGTGTATGCTAGGACTGATCTCAAACCAACCTCTGTGAACCCTTCCAACATTAATGACCTTGACAAAGCCCATCTGATAAGGACTACCAGGTTCACACCTGTAGTCCAGCAGAAATGGGTTTATTAACTTGCTGCAGCAAAGGAGACCACACAACACAGGAACTGGGGGGATCTCACCTAGGGTGGCCAACTTGTTCAAATTTGCCTGAGACTCTCCTGGTGTTAGCATTGAATGTCCTTTGAACCCTTCAGTCCTGGGCAAACAGGGATGGTTGATCAACTTAGTCTCACCAAACCGAGAAAGAATGGGATTACTATACGGTTTTGGGGAAGAGTGGAATTCAGTTAAAATTTAAGTGAAGCAGTGTTTCCATTAGCCCAAAGCAAAGTAGGTTGGCATATAAAAGGGTCAATGTCAATTTGGACTGTGAAGTGGATCTAGGGTTCTTTTCATTTAGAAACACTAAAGTAAAAATAGATGTGATATGTTCACTCCAGATGCCCCTTATTTGAAGCTCTGAACCTGGGTTTAAGTCAAGTCTGCTTCTCTGTGCCAAAGCGACTTGGATCTTCCAGGCAAGAGTGGGATGTTTTATTCTTGCCTGACATAACTTCAAAGCAAAGTTTCTGATAGTGTATGATGTTAGAGAACAAGGTTTCTCAGCAGGGCTGGGACTAGGGTGAGGAAGTGAGGCGCTCACCTAAAAGTACACAACTTAAGGGGGCACCAAAGAGCTCAGTAATCTAGATAAAAAAAAGATTGTAGACTTCCGGGAAGATGGCGGCGTGAGCAGGGCGGCAGAAATCTCCTCCCAACACTATATTTATCTACGAAAACACAGCAAATACATCTATTCCTAAAAGAGAGATGAGAATACACAGGAAAGCGCACAGCGTGCAGCTACAACCGAGAGGACTCGGCACCCCAAGAGGCGGGTAAGATATGGAGCCGCGACCCGGCGGGACCCAAGCACTCCCCCACCCCAGCACACCGGCGGGAGGAGAGGATTCAGAGCCGGGAGGGAGTGGAAGTACAACCCGCGAAGTAGCCAGCCCCAGGGATCTGCACGGGGAGTGCTGACCCACATCGCACAGTGCAGCACAGATTGGCGAGACAGAGGGGCAGGATCTGAGCGGGAACGCGTCAGGGTGCTTGTAGCTGGCTCCCAGGAAGGAAAAAAAGAAAAAGCTCGCGCTTTCTTCAGCAGTCTGAAAGAGACAGGAGCCCAGTGGAGGAGCCAGATCGCCCCAGCACACTCAGCCCAGCAGGCTGGGAGTCCTGGGGAGTTTCAGACGCCTTAGCAGGCGACTGGGGAAGCGTAGCCATACTTACACTTCTCACTGAGATCAACAGCCTCCTATTCGTTCCTACTCCTGCCAGAATGAAAAAGGGCCATGCAGAGCGGCGCGGCCACGGCTGTGGAATAGTGGGGCAACAGCGCCACCTACAGAATTCCCACAGAATCTACTCCCGGTGGGCGTTTTTTTTGTTTTGTTTTTTGTTTTTTCTTTTCTTTCTTTTTTTTCTTTCTTTATTTCTTTTTTCTTTTTTTTTCTCTTTTTAAAGTCCTAAAGAGCCCAGCTGACATACGTGGCAACTACCAGTGACCAATTCTATAGCCATGAAAAGACAGAGGAATATGGTTCAGACCAAAATCAACCAGACAACCCCAGAGATGGAGCCTGAAGGGATGGAAATGCACAGTCTTCCTGAAAAAAAAATTCAGAATAAAAGTCATAACCATGCTGATGGACCTACAGAGAAATGTGCAAGAGCTGAGGGAGGAAGTAAGGGAAGTGAGGAAAGACAATGCAGAAATCAGACAAGCGATCGAGGGGCTTAACAGCAGAATGGATGAGATGCAAGAGA
>JAVSCE010011033.1:0-25888 GCA_032199065.1 Smutsia gigantea
ATTATTAATTATACCAAAATAAAATTTATAGCTATATCTTAAAATATTTTTACAAGTTGTGTCTGAGAGCAAGGATTTATAGTAATTCAATTTATTATATTTTTCTTCCATTTTTTCTAATTTTCAATAATATTTGTATTCAATTAGAAACTACAATATCAATGAATATAAAATATTCTTAATGTATTTGTGAATAAATGCATGAGTATTTGTTGGAAAATAAGACAAAGAGAAACATATATAAATGTATCTGAATGGTGATCGACTAAAACATTAATAGTGTTTATATTTAAAGTATGAATTACAAGAAAAATTCTCCCAAATTCTTTCTTGTGTTCACATGTATATTCTATTTTTAATTTAGTGACAATATGTTACATAAGCAATAAAAATGTAATGAAGATTTTTATTTAAAATAAAAAATATGGTGCAATTTGCTTTGCTTGCATTGAATACCCAGTGTTTATAGGCAGTGACTGTGGCAAGATGGAAACACACATAGCTGGGAGCCTTCTCACCCCTACAGCAATGTAAACTAAGTAGTGTTCAGATAATTTAAGGATGATACAGTCAGTGTTTTCAGAGTCAGCAATTTCAGTCCATTACCACAGCTGCATAAAGGACACCTCTCAACCACCTGCAGACATTTCTTTAAAATGCATCCTAGGAGAATCTCAGCATGCAGTTCAGCAGCTTTACCTTAATTCACAAACCAGGTTAAAATTATTGAAGTTTTCCTGCTTTCACTAATTCAAAGAATCTAGATATGTGTTTTCACAGAGCAAATAGCCACCCACTGAACATATAGGTCTTAAGAATCCATATCCCAAAGGAATGCTCTTTCGAGATTAGGTTAAATTAAACTCAAGATCTGCTTTTGTGAGGGATCTGAACATATGATCCTAAAACATGAAGTTCATAAATACAAATAGATATCTCATCTATTACTCTTCTATTCTGAATCAGATCTCATCTCTTCTATCTGTATTTTATTGGGAAAGATCATAGAGTTGGAGAATCACAATGGTATGAAATAAAAACTTTTCATTAGCTAATTAAATAATGGCTTTTTAAAAAAACTTGTTAAATCTGGCCTAGTGCACATTTATTTTGTTCATTTAACTGCTAACAGCAGATAAATATATTGATAGTGCATTTTGAGTTGCTTTTCAGAGGATCAGAATCAATGACTGAGGAATGTTACTACACAAAGTCAAAAATGTCATTGAGAATAATTTTGATTTCACAATATTTCTTGATCATCATAATGTTTATTGAAGGATCCATTAAAAGTCCATCGTGCTAATTTAACTGGGAAATGTAATAGATTGCCATGGAATAGCTTCCACTAAATTAATGTAGGAGATTTATAACTAAAACCTTAGCTGTTGTCATTAAGAAATAAAAATGTAATGATGTATTAATTATAAGAAGAAATCAATGACATCATTAATGAGTGAAATTAAATCTTTAAGTCAAAACTTAGTAAAACATTTTAGTTTCCATTCTTTTCTAATTCATTGATATTTTGGTCTCTGTATTAAAGTATCTCACTCATTATACTTTAGACTTGTTTACAATAACTTGGAGAGATGTAGGAGTAAACCATTTCTATTTCTTTCCTTCAGAAGATCCTCACAGATATCACATTTCTTCCTTACTTATGGTGGAAGTTGTTTTTTAAGTGTGGTTGGCCCAGTACAAATCTACCCAGTTGGTAAATTTGTCTAATTTTGTTGTCCAGTGAGCAAACCAATTGTAGTTCTTGAATTAGGTCCTACTTTTTAACTTTTATCAGCAATAAGGGACATATTTTGGCTCTCCATCTGCTGCCCTTTGTCTTGCCTCTCAGTTTGTCTGGGATCCACCAGGGACATTCTATTTGGCTTCACTAAGGAAACTAATCTAGAGGATTTTTGCACTGGGTGTGTTGAGTTGACGATTTTATCTCCGTCCTTCCTACGGGGATACTTTCATACATATGACTAGGAAGTATTTAGTAAATGGAAGATACTCAATTATTTTTTGAAATATATGATTTAATGAATCAATTAACAGCAGAAGAGTCTCAGTAACATACAATTTCCTATTATAAATCCATAAATATCGATTATCTGGCATTCTGTGAAGTGATAGGATAAAAGCAAAGACTCAAATAACGTACACAATATAGAGAATAGACTCCCTGGACTTTCCTCCCCTAACCATGGACACAGCAACTCAACAGCAATATACAGCACAGTTTCCTTTGTGGAAAATCCAGAAACCAGTTGAAAAGCTCTTGCAGCATGGGCAAGTACAAAACCAGCTACATAAAACTAGTAGGATTCAGTAAAGTCTCAGGATACAATATACAGAAATCTATTGATTCTATATACAAATAATTAACTAATTTAGGGAAATTAATAAATCAATCCCACTTACAGCTGCATCAAAAAGAATAAAATACCTAGGTATAAATTTAAACAAGGAGGTAAAAGACCTGTCTCTGAAAGCTGTAAGACATTGATGAAAGAAATCGACCAAGACACAAATAAATGGAAAGTTATACCATTCTCATGGATTGGAAAAATTAATATTATCAAAAGGGCCATTCTTATGCATGGAAATCTACAGATTCAGTGCAACCCCTATCAAAATACCAATGACATTTTTCACTGAAGTAGAACAAATAATTCTAAAATTTGTATAGAACCACCAAAAATCCTGAATAGCTAAAGCAATCTTGAGAAAGAAGAACAAATTTGGGGGTATCATACTCCCTGCTTTCAAATTTTATTAGAAAGCTACAGTAATAAAAAATATGGTACTGGCACAAGAACAGATACATAGACCCATAGAAAAAAACAGTGAGAAATAAACCAATGCTTATATGGTCAATTAATACAAGACAAAGGAGGCAAGAATATAAAATGGAGAAATGGCCATCTTTTCAATAAATGGTGCTGGGAAAAACTAGATAGCTACATGAAAAGAATGAAACTGAATCACTGCCTTATACATAGACAAATAAACTCAGAATGTTTTGAATACCTAAATATAAGACCTAAAACCATAAAATTCTTAGAATAAAACATTAGTAATAAACTCTTGAACATCAGCATTAGCAACTTTTTTTCTGGATATGTCTCCCCAAGTAAGGGAAACAAAAGCAAAAATTGGGACAAAATCAAACTAAAAACTTCAGAACAGCAAAGGAAACCATCAACAAAATGAAAAGGCAACTAACTGTACAGGAGAATATATTTGTAAATGATATGTCTGCTAAGAGTTTAATATCCAAAGCATATAAAGAACTCACATAACTCAACACCAAAAAAAAAAATCTGATCAAAAAATGGGGAGAGGAACTGAATAGACATTTTCCAAAGACATACGGATGGCCAACTGATACATGAAAAACTGCTCACCACAACTAGTAATTAGGGAAATGCAAATCAAAACCACAATGAGATATAACCTCATACCACTCAGAATGGCTAATATCAATAAGATGAGAAATAATGAGTGTTGGTGAGGATGTGGAGAAAAGGGAACACTAGTAGTAGGATTGCAAATTGATGTGTGGCCACTGTGCAAAGAAATATGAAGATTTCTCAAAAAACTAATATAGAAATATTGTATGACCCAGCAGTTCTACCTATAGGCATTGGCCCAAAGAAAGCAGAATCACTAATTTGAAAATATATGTGCACTGCTATGTTTATTACAGCATTATTTACAATAGGCAAAATATGGAAACAACCTAAATGTCCATCAACAGTTGAATGGACAAATTACATTTGCTACATATATACAATGGAATATTGCTCTGTCATAAAAAAAGTGTAATCTGGCCATTTGTGACAACATGGATCAATGTAAAAGGTATTACACTAAGTAAAGTACATCAGAGAAAGACAAATACCATATGATTTCACTTGTATGTGGAATATAAAAAACAAAACAATGAACCAATAAAGAAAACTGAAATAGATTCATAGTCACAGAGAACAGACCGGTAGTTGTCTTAGGGGAAAGGGTCTGGGGGATGAATGAAATAGGTGAAAGGGGAAAAAATAAAAATTAGTTACTGTTTGATATCTTGATCTGTGTGATGCTTACATGAGTGTATACACATGACAAAATTCAACAAGTTATAAACTAAGATTTGTGCATTTTATTGTATGTGCCTCAATATGAAAAAAAATAGTAGGAATATTGGAGATCTATCCTCTATTAATTCCCACCCCTGACACAGTGCTATATAATTGAGAGGAAACCCCAGGTTATCCTTGAGGAGAGAAATAATTAGTCCACACATACAACACCCCAACTTTCCGGGTACTGCTCAAGGGACTGGCTTCGATCTCACTTGTCTCAGAGTGCTGAAAGATCAACATATGCTAGACCCCTGGGGCTACATACAGCAAAGGCAGCAATTTGAACTAGAATACACTCACCACAGCTCCTCCTCAAGCACAACACAGAGCAAGTGGATAGAGAAAAAGCCTAACAACCCAGCTCCCAGTTTCTACCTGGGAGGGAAGAGGTGGATTACACATCCAAAATTCTAACTCTTCGGTTGCCACCCAAGCGATTGGCTTCTGTACTACCTGTCTTGGAGCACTGGTAGGACCTGGCATACACTAGACCCTGGGGATGCAGAGAACAAAGGTGAAGTTTTGGACTAGTGTGTGGGCACATGCCCCAGGTCCTCCCCTGGCTCAACACAGGAAAAATAAAAAAGACAACCAGCCCACTGTTTTTCTTTGAAGAGGGAAATAATTGAACAGCATATCAAAAGTCTAACATTTCAAGGGTTGCCCAAGGGACTAGTTTCCCTCTTGCCTGGATTAGAGTACTCATGGAATGTGGCATTTTCTAGATGCCAAGGCCACTGAAAATAAAGAAGGTTGTTGGAATTATGAAACAAACACTCATCAACTACAGAGCACTACTCCCACCCAGTACAGCACAGAGCAAGCAGCTGAAAAACTCCAGCTTCCAACCTTCCTTGGGAGGAAGTTGGACTGCACATTCTATGTTCCAATCTCTCCAGTTCCTACAAGCAGGATTGACTTCTGTATCTCCTGTGTAGGGGCTGCTAAGAATAAAAATGGCAGTTTTGACTAACACAAATTTTGAGAGGCCTACAGAGGCTCTGGCTGACTTGATTTTTGAATTCCATCTTTTGTACAATGCCATTCTGTCAAGACAAAGAGGCAGCAGTTTTTTTCTGACATGGATATACTGACATAAATAGTCAATAAAATAAAGACATTTGGAAATGATCCAAGCAAAGGAACAATATTAAACTACAAACTAACACTGATGAGATGGAGATATATGAATTACATGGCAGAGAATTAAAAATAACCACTAAAAAATGCTCAATAATAACATGAAAAAGTGAGAATTTCAATAGTGAAATAGAGTTTAAAAAAGGACAAAAAATGAATTTGCAGCTGAAGAATACAATAACTCAATTGAAAAATCAATAGAGGAGTTCAAAAGCGGAAAGCAAGCAGAAGAAATTAGCACTCAAAGACAGGTCACTTGAAATTATCCAGAGGAGCAAAAAGGAAAAAAATATGAGGAAGTTTAAGGGATTATTTGGATTATTACAAGACCAATATATATATTATGTGAGTCCTAGAAGAAAGACTCAAAAGCTTATTCAATGAAACAGTGACTGAAAACTTTCCAAATCTGAGAATAGAAATGAACATACAAATCCAGGAAACCCAAAAGACTCCATATAAGATCAACCTGTACGAATCCATACTAAGACAAGTATAATCAAATAATCGAGAGTCAAAAACAACGAAAGGATTTTGAAAACAGGAGGAGAAAAATGACGTGGCATATCAGATGAGGGGCTTTCCATGTGACTACAAGTGTATTTTTTAGCAGAAATCTTTCAGGCCTGAAGGGAGTAGGATGACTTATTCAAAATGCTGAAAGAAAAACTTGCTAGCAAAAAATACTATACTGGAAAAAATGCCCCTCAAAAATGAAGGGGAATAAAAGACTATCAGATAAACAAAGGCTGAGGGAGTTTATCTCGAAGTGATCTGCCTTATAGAAACTGCTATAGAGAATTCTTCAAGTTGAAACAAACAAAAAACCTAAACAGCAACACAATAACATAAAGTATGAAACTCATTTTTAAAGTTAAATATATAGGCAAATACAGAATACTACATAACTGTCACAGTAAGGGGTAAATCATTTTTAATTCTAGTATAAAATTTGAAAGACAAGCATTAAAATTAAAAATATGTTGATACAAAATATAAGTAGATGTAAATTGTAATATCAATAATATAAAGTATGAGTATGGGGAAAATAAAAGTATAAAGTTTTTGTATGAGATTTAAATTTTCCTCAGTTTAAAATAAATTACTATAAGATATTTATGGGAGTCCCATGGTTACCACAAATAAAATACCTGTAGAAGTTACACAAGAGAAAAAGACAAGGAAAGCAAAGCATATCAATACAAAAATATCAACGAAGTACAAAGGAAGACAACAAGAGAAGAATGGAGCAACAAATTAACCAGGAGAAAAACAGAAATTTAAAAAATGATAATATTAAACAAATTTACTTTTCTATCAATAATCACTTTAAATGTACATGGTTTAAACTCTCCAATTGAAAGACACAAAGGGGCTAAGTGGATTAAAAAATAAACAAACATATATATAAAAACAAACCAACTATATTCTGGCTGCAAAAAACTATTTCAGATTTATGGACCAGGGTGAAAATGAAAGATTGGGAAAACTATAATACACAAATAGTAACAAAGAGAGAATGGGGGTGGCTACATTTATATCACACAAAATAGACGATAAGAATAGTATTTAAAAATTGCCACAATACACAAAGTAGTACATTAAAAACGGACAAAATTTCAACTACTGTAAATACATGGTTGACCTGTGAGCAACATGACGGTTAGGGGCACAGATACCGCATGCAGTCTAAAATCCACATACAACTTTTGATGCCCCCAGAAGTTAACTAACAGCCTACTAACAGTGACGAGAAGTGTTACAGATAATACGGACAATTGATTAACACATATTTTGTATATGTATTATATACTATATTCTTACAAGAAAGGAAAGCTAAAGAAAATGTTTTCTCAGATTGTCACAAACATCCAAAATTTTTCCAATAGATCAATTAAAAACAATCAGCATATAAATAGACCAGTGCATTTCAAATCTGTGTAGTTCAAGGGACTATATATATGCACCCAACATCAGAGCACCTAAATATAGCACTTCAACCTCAAACAAATTGAAAGGAGAAATAGAAGCAATACCATAATACTAGGATAATTTAATACTACACTTTCAATAATGGATAGAATAACCAGAGAGAATATCAGACAAAGGCAGAACTGATAACATTATGGACCAAATGGACTTAACAGACATACACAGAACTTATATTCAAAAACAGCAGAATAACAATCTTCTCAAGCAAACACAGAACATTCTCCAGGGTAGATCACATTTTGTTACAAAACAAGTCATCAAATTTAAGAAAATTGAAATCATGCAAAGTTCCAATGGAATAAAACTAGAAATCAATAGCAGAGGAAAAATGGAAAATTCAAAAATTTGTTGAAACGAAAACAGTTTGAACAACGAATTCATAAACACAATGAAAGGAGAAATTAGAAAAGATCTTGAAAAAATGAAAATGAATACAGAGCACACAAAATCACAGAATGTAGTAAAAGCATTATTACTGAGGGAAGTTTTTTACTGATAAATATTTTAAAAAATGAAAAAATGGAAAATGAAAGATCTTAAATAAACAACTAACTTTACAAACTAAGCCCAAAACTATCAGAAGCAAGAATTAAAGCAGAAATAAATATGCAAAATAGACAAAATCTATCTTAACTCGTTTATTATGCTATTTCACACACAATCTAAAGGTACTTGTTTTTTTGTCCATTCTTCTTCTTACTCCTCCACTCTTTATATATTAGGTGTCAAAATTTGCACCCTGTGTATCCCTTGACTGACTTTGTGGGTAGTTGATTTAATTTGCTTAGTAATTAAGCACATTGGTCTACTTCCTTTATGTGGTTTTTATTTGCTATGGTGATAGTTATTTGGCCTTAGGAACACTCCCATCTATAGCAATCCCTTTGAAATACACTGTAGAGATGGTTTGGGAGCAGTAAATTCCCTCCACTTTTATCTATCTGGAAATTGTTTAATCCCTGCTTCAAACTTAAATGATAATCTTGCTAGACAGTGATTTCTTGGTTGGAGGTCGTTCTGTATCATTGCATTAAATATATCATGCCACTCCCTTCTGGCCTGTAAGGTTTCTGCTGAGAAGTCTGCTGGTAGCCCATCAGGCTTTCTTCTTTACATGATCATTTTTTTGTCTCTGGCTGCTTTCAATGCTTACTTATCCTTGATCGTTGCCATTTTAATTATTATATCTCTTGGTGTTGTCTTCCTTGGGTTCCTTGTATTGGGAGATCTCTGCACTTGCATGACCTTGGGGAAGTTTTCAGTAATTATTTCCTCTTAGAGACTTTTTATCCCTTTACCTCTCTCTTCTTCTTCTGATACCCCAATCATACAAATACTGTTACATTTGGATTTTTCACACAGCTCTTATCATTCTTTCATTCCTAGAGATCCTTTTTTCTCTCTCTGTTTCAGCTTCTTTGTTTTCCTGTTCTCTAATTTTTATTTCATGTACCATCTCCTCTACCTCATCTAATCCCTCCATTGTATGTTTCATTTCAGATAGTGTATTTTTCAAAGTTTCTATCTCTTTCTTGAGCTCCTCATAGAGATCTTAAATGTTTTTCTGTAGCTTAATGTGCATATTTATGATTTTTATTTTGAAATCTTTATCAAGAAGATTTGTGATCTCAGTTTCATTTTTCCCTCTTTCTGGCATCTTTCCTGTATTTTTATACAGACAAAATTCTTTTGTCATTTCATTTTTCTGTGATTCCTATGGAATAATAATTGTGTAGGTGGCACCGTTTAGTGCCCAGAAGCTCTACTCTCTGGAGCTGTTCTGTCCCTGGAGCAATGGCGGGACTTGCAGGACAGAGGTACTTGTGCCAGCCTGGAGGAAAGAGCTACTTCCTGCCTTCCTAGCTGTAGCGCCTGCCTCCACTGCCAGGTCCAGTGGTCCAAATGCACAGGGAGGAGCCTCTGCACTACTCTCCTGTAGCTGCCATAGGTGGGGACATCCTTGGGCTGGCATGGCAAGATGGTGGGGGAAAGTTGAAAACAAGACCAGTTCCTGCCAGGAGAAAGGAGTGGCAGGCTGTGTTACACAGTAGGGGGCCCAGGCTTGCATTGCCAGCCAAGGAATGGAGCGTCTGGAGCTCCTGAATGTTCCCAACATGCTGGACTGGGCGTGCCAGGCTGATTTCCTCCACCTGCCCGTTCTGAGCAGAGAGCTCTGTATAAATTTTGCCCCTTTAGCTCCCCTCTTGCTGTTAGGAAGTCTTTCAAAGTACTCACCCTTCTTTTGTCTCTGGGGTGCCTGTTCTCCACAAGCAGCTGTAAGCTCAGTCTCTCCAAGTGTTCCATCTGTCTTTGCTTTCCAACTCCTCTAATCTCCAGAGCACCATGTAATTTGGGTTCGTAGTACTAGAGCAGATCTCCAGAGGTGGGTGTTTAGCAGTCCTGGGCTTCTATTCCCTGCCTGCTCGATTTCCCTTTCTCCCCACTGTGGGCTGGGATTGGGGGAGGGCTTGGGTCCCACTGGATCATGGTAGTTCTATTTTACCCTTTTCTTTGAGTTCTACACTTTTCCTTTGATGTAGGCAGTCTCTTACTTTTTTGGTCACTCTTTGAGGATTAGTTGTATTTGCTGTATTTTGTGTTTTATGTGGTTTTGGGAGGAGGTTTCTACCTCACTTTTCATGCTACCATCTTTTTCCTGGCTCTGAGTGAAATCATTTGATATTTGTGTTTCTCTGCCTGGCTTGTTTCACTGAGCATAGTACCCTCTAGTTCCATCCATGTGAATGGTAAGATTTCTTTTCTTTTTATGGCTGAATAATATTCCATTGTTTATATGCACCACATCTTCTTTATCCATTGCTCTGTTGATGGACACTCAGGTTGCTTCCATATGTTGGCTATTGTAAAGAGCACTGTGATAAACATAGGGGTATATATATCTTTTTGAATCAGAGATCTTGTTTACTTTGGGTAAATTCCTAGGAGTGGAATTACTGGATTAAATGGTGTTTCTATTTTTAGTTTTTTGAGGAACCTCCATATTGTTTTCTACAATGATTGAACTAATTTACATTCCCACCAGCAGTGTAGGGGGGTTCCCCTTTCTATGCATCCTCACTAGCATTGTTGGTTCTTGTCTTTTGGATGCTGGCGATCCTATCTGGTGTGAAGTAATATCTTATTGTGGTTATAATTTTCATTTCCCTGATGATCAGTGATATGGGGGATCTTTTCATGTGCCAGTTGGCCACTCAAAATTCATCTTTGGAGAAGTGTCTGTTCATATCCTCTGCCCATTTTTTAACTGGGTTATTTTCTTTTTGGGTGTTGAGGCATGTAGTTCTTTATATATTTGGGATGTTAACCTCTTATCAGATCAATCCTTGATGAATATATTCTCCCATACTGGAGAATGCCTTTTTTTCTGCTGATGGTGTCCTTTTCTGTTTTTTAGTTTGATGTAGTCCCATTTGTTCATTTTTGCTTTTGTCTTCCTTGCCTGAGGAGATCTGTTCAGGAAAAAATTTCTCGTGTTCATATACAAGAGATTTTTGGCTATGTTTTCTTCTAAGAGTTTTATGGTTTCATGACTTACATTCAGGTCTTTGATCCATTTTGTTTACTTTTGTGCATGCAGTTAGACAGTAATCCAGTTTCATTCTCTTACATGTAGCTGTTCAGTTTTGCCAACACCAGTTGTTGAAGAGGTTGTCATTTCTCCATTGTATATCCATGGCTCCTTTATCATATGTTAATTGGCCATATATGTGTGGGTTTATATCTGGACTCTCCATTGTATTCCATTGGTCTATGGGTCTCTTTTTGTGCCAGTACCAAATTGTCTTGATTACTGTGGCTTTCTAGTATAGATTGAAGTTGGGAAATGAGATTCCCCCTGCTTTATTCTTCCTTCTCAGAATTGTTTTGGTTATTCCGGGTCTTTTGTGGTTCCATATGAATTTTAGAACTATTTTCTCTAGCTTGCTGAAGAGTGCTGTCAGTATTTTGATAGGGATTGCACTGAATCTGTAGATTGCTTTAGGCAGGATGGCCATTTTGACATTAATTCTTCATACCCATGATCATGGGATATATATGTTTCCATTTATTAGTGTGTTCTTTCATTTCTATCAAGAGTGTCTTGTAGTTTTCAGAGTATAGGTCTTTCACTTCCTTGGTTAGGTTTATTCCTAGGTATTTTATTCTTCTGATGCAACTGTGAATGGAATTGTTTTCCTGATTTCTATTTCTGCTAGTTCTTCATTAGTGTATAAGAATGCAACAGATTTCTGTGTATTAATTTTGTATCCTGCAACTTTGCTGAATTCAGATGTTAGTTTTAGTAGTTTTGGAGTGGATTCTTTTGAGTTTTTTATGTACAATATCATGTCATCTGAAAACAGTGACAGTTTAAATTCTTACTTGTTAATCTGGATACCTTTTATTTCTTTGAGTTGTCTGATTGCCATGGCTAGGACCTCCAGTACTATGGTGAATAGAACTGGGGAGAGTGGGCATCCTTGTCTTGTTCCCTATCTTAAAGGAAAAGCTTTCAGCTTCTCGCTGTTAAGTATAATGTTGGCTGTGGATTTGTCATATATGGCCTTTATTATGTTGAGGTACTTGCCCTCTATGCCCATTTTGTTAAGAGTTTTTATCATGAATGAATGTTGAATTTTGTCAAATGCTTTTTCAGCATCAATGGAGGTGATCATGTGGTTTTTGTCCTTCTATTTTTTGATGTGGTGGAAGATATTAATGGATTTTTGAATGTTGTACCATCCTTGCATCCCCAGAACAAATCGTACTGGATCATGATGGATGATCTTTTTGATGTATTTTGAATTCGATTTGCTAGTATTTTGTTGAGTATTTTGCATCTATGTTCATCAGGGATATTGGTCTGTAATTTTCTTTTTATGTGGTGTCTTTGCCTGGTTTTTGTATTAGAGTGATGCTGGCCTCATAGAATGAATGTGAGAGTATTCCCACTTCTACTCTTTGGAAAACTTTAAGGAGGATGGGTATTAGGTCTTCACTAAATGTTTGATAAACTTCAGTGGTGAAGCCATCTTGTCTGGAAGTTTTGTTCTTAGATAGGTTTTTGATTACCAGTTCAATTTCGTTGCTGGAAATTGGTCTGTTCAGATTTTCTGTTTCTCTGTGGGTCAGCCTTGGAAGGTTGTATTTTTCTAGAAAGTTGTCCATTTCTTCAAGGTTATCAAGTTTCTTAGCATATAATTTTTCATAGTATTCTCTAATAATTCTTTGTATTTCTGTGGTGTCTGTAGTGATTTTTCCTTTCTCATTTCTGATTCTGTTTATGTGAGTAGACTCTTTTTCTTGATAAGGTTGGCTACGGGTTTATATATTTTGTTTATTTTCTCAAAGAACCAGCTCCTGCTTTCATTGATTCTTTCTATTGTTTTATTCTTCTCAATTTTACTGATTTCTGCTCTAATCTTTATTATGTCTTCGGGTCTCATTTGTTCTTTTTCTAGTTTCATTAATTGTGAATTTAGACTCCTCATATGGGATTGTTCTTCCTTCCTGAGGTACGCCTGTATTGCAATATATTTTCCTCTTAACACAGACTTCCCTGCATCCCACAGATTTTGCGGTGTTGAGTTATTGTGGTCATTTGTCTCCATATATTGCTTGATCTCTGTTTTTATTTGGTCATTGATTCATTGGCTATTTAGGAGAATGTTGTGAAGTCTCCATGTGTTTGTGGTATTTTCATTTCTTGTATAATTTATTTCTAGTTTCATAACTTTATGGTCTGAGAAGCTGGTTGGTACAATTTCAATCTTTTTGAATTTACTGAGGCTCTTTTCGTGGCCTAGGATATGATCTATTCTTGAAAATGTTCCATGTGCACTTGAGAAGAATGTGTATTCTGCTGTTTTGGGGTGTAGAGTTCTGTAAATATCTGTTAGGTCCACCTGTTTTATTGTGTTGTTCAGTGCCTCTGTCCCCATACTTATTTTTTGCCTGGTTGATCTGTCCTTCAGAGTGAGTGTAGTGTTGTCTTCTAGAATGAATGGATTGCATTCTATTTCTCCTTTTAATTCTGTTAGAATTTGTTTCACATATATGGGTGTTACGCACATAGATATTTTTAAGGTTATATCTTCTTGTTGGATTGACCCTTTTGATTATGTAATATCCTTTGTCTCTTATGCCTTTCTTTGTTTTGAAGTCTGATACAAGTACTGCAATTCCTGCTTTTTTCTCCCTATTAGTTGCATGAAATATCTTTTTCCATCCCTTCACTTTTAGTCTGTGTATGTCTTTGGGTTTAAAGTGAGTCTCTTGAAGGGAAAATATAGGTGGGTCTTGTTTTTTTATCCATTCAGTGACTCTATGTCTTTTGATTTGTGGATTCAGACCATTTACATTTAGAGTGATGATCAAAAGGTATGTACTTATTGGCATTGCAGGCTTTACATTCCTGGTTACCAAAAGTTCAAGGTTAACTTCCTTACTATCTAAGAGTCTAACTTAACTCACTTAATATGCTATTATACACACAATCTAAAGATTCCTTTTTTTTCTTCCTCCTTTTTCTTCCTCCTCCATTCTTCATATATTAGGTATCATATTCTGTACTCTCTGTCTATCCATCGATTGGCATTGGAGATAGTTATTTTAATTTTTGCATTTGCTTAGTAATTAGCCTGCTCTACTTTCTTTACTGTGGTTTTATTACCTCTGGTGACAGTTATTAAACCTTAGGAACACTTCCATCTATAGAAGTTCCTCCAAAATACACTGTAGAGAATGTTTGTGGGAGGTAAATTCTCTCAGCTTTTGCTTATCTGGAAATTGTTTATTCCCTCCTTCAAATTTAAGAGATAATCTTGCCAGATAAGGTATTCTTGTTTCAAGGCCCCTCTGCTTCATTGTATTAAATACATCATGCCATTCCCTTCTGGCCTGTAACGTTTCTGTTGAGAGGTCTGATGATAGCCTGGTCGGTTTTCCTTTGTATGTGATCTTATTTCTCTCTCTGGCTGCTTTTACTAATTTGTCCTTACCCTTGATCTTTGACATTTTAATTACTATATGTCTTGGGGCTGTCTACCTTGGATCCCTTGTGTTGGAAGATCTGTGCATCTCCCTGGCCTGAGAGACTATATCCTCCCACACACTGATGAAGTTTTCAGCAATTACCTCCTCAAAGACACTTGCTATCCGTTTTTCTCTCTCTTCTTCTTGTGGTACCCCTATAGTGCGAATATTGTTCTGTTTGGATTGGTCACACAGTTCTCTCAATATTCTTTCATTCTTAGAGATCCTTTTTCTCTCTGTGCCTCAGCTTCTTTGTATTCCTCTTCCCTAGTTTCTATTTATTGTCTCCTCCACTGTATCCAATCTGCTTTTAATACCATCCATTGTGCTCTTCAACGATTGGAACTCTGACCGGAACTCATTCCTGAGTTCTTGAATATCTTTTCGTACCTCCATGAACATGTTAATGATTTTTATTTTGAACTCCCTTTCAGGAAGAGTCATGAGTTTGATGTCATTTATGTCTTTCTCAGGAGTGGTATTAATAATTTTACTCTGAACCAGATTTCTTTGGCATTTCATAGTTGTATATGGCGCCCTCTAGTTACCAGAACTCTACTGCCTGGAGCTGCTCAGCCCCTGAAACAATGTCAGGGGTGGCAGGGGAGTGGTAGTGGTGCCTGGGGGGAGGAAATAGCTGTTTCCTGCTTCCTGGCTGCTATGACTGTCTCCACTGCCTGAAACAGTGGACTGAACACTTAGGCAAAAGCCTCTATGCTTTGCGTTTGTAGTTGCTGTAGACAGATCTTCCTACTAGCTGGCCTAACCCCTGAGTAGGGTTTGCCAGTTTGTGAGCCAGGTGGGCCTGGCCGGGAGAAAGGTGCAGTAGGCTGCATATCATGGAAGGGGTCCTTGGAGCTGTGTAGCCAGCCAGGTAGCTGGAGCATCTGAAGATTGTCTAAGGAGGAAGATTTCTTTTTCCTCCTTAAATATGAGAGTCTATATGGCAAAGCTCCCAACCTGCTCGGCAAAGTTCACCCAGACAATTTTGTCTACCTGTCCTCTCTTCTGAGCAGTAAGCTCTGTGCTATCCTTGCCCCTTTAGCAGCCCTTTTTCTAAGGGCTTCCTTTTTAGGAAGTCTCTCAGACTTCCCAACTTTCTTTTGTCTCAGAGCAGATAGATATCGATCCCTGCTTTTCACAAGCAGCTGGCATCTCAGTCTCTCCAGGAATTCTGCGTGTCTTAGCTTTCCAACCGGCAAAAACAATAGCATCATGCAAGCATCATGAATTGTACGTTTGTGCTCCCAGAGCAGATCTCCGGAGTTAGGTGTTCAGCTGTCCCAGGCCTCCCCTCCCTCCCTGCTCTGTTTATCTTCCTCCCACCAGTGAGCTGGAGTGTGGGAAGGGCTTGGGTCCCGCTGGGCCACAGCTTTGGTACGTTACCCTGTTCTGAGATTTCTACTCTTTTCTCCATGTGTATGCAGTCTCGTGCAGTCCTCTTTCTTGTTGCTCTTTCAGGGTAGTTGCATTAATTATATTTTCATGTTACATGCAGTTTTAGGAGGAAGCCTGTGTCTCACCTCTCATGCTGCGATCTTTAATCCCTTCTCAAGCCATTTTTGATATTAACTCAGGCTATCAGAGTTAAATTTCATTCTAGTTCATTTTATCCATTTGTTTATATATTTCTTTATTCAGCTCATACATTTTCAGTAACAATGATGTTCCAGAAATAATGCTCTCAGTAAACACTGGTGAAAAAAATATGTAATCAAAAAAACAGAGCAAACAAAACACCCCAAACATCTAAAGCATTCTTGAGAAAGAATAAGAAAGCTGGGGGTCTCATGCTCCCTAATTTGAAAGTATACTATGAAGCTACTGTAATCAAAATGGTATGATTCTGGCATAAGGCCTGATACCCAGACTTGTAGAACAAAATAAAGAGCCCAGAAATAAACCCATGCTTCTGCAGTCAATTCATCTCTGAGAAAGGAGGCAACAATATATAATGGGGAAAGTCTCTTCAATAGATGGTGTTGCGAAATCTAGACAGCTACACACAAATGAATGAAGCTGGATTCCTGTCTTATGCATGCACAAAAATAAACTCAAAGTGGGTTAAAGATCTAAATATAAGACTTAAAACCAAAAAACTCTTAGAATAAAGCACAGGCAGTGCACTCTTGAACATCAGCACTGATAATTAGATCCTCTCCTTGGGAAGAGAAACAAAAGCAAAAACAAACAAGTAGGACCCATCAAACTAAAAAGCTCCTGCTCACAAAGGACACCATCAGCAAAATGAGAAGGCAGCCTCTGTACAGGAGAAAATATCTGCAAATGACATATTTGATAAAGGGCTAATATCTAAAATATGCAAAGAACTCAGACAACTCAACACACATACACACACAAATACAACCCAAATAACCCAATTAAAAAATGGGCAGAAGACCTGAATAGAAATTTTTCCAAAGACATACAGATGGCTAACAGACACATGCAGAGATGCTCCGCATCACTAATCACTGGGGAAATGCAAATCAAAACTGCAATGAAATACCACCTCACACCAGTCAAAGTGACTAATATCAATAAGACGAGAAATTACAAGTGTTTTTGCAAGAATGAGGAGAAAACAGAACTCTCCTATGCTGTTGGTGGGAATGTAGATTGGTGCAGCCACTATGGAAAGAGTATGGAAATTTCTCAGAAAACTATAATTAGAAGTGGCACACAACCCAGTATTCTACTTCTGGGAATTTACCAGAAGAAAAAACATCACTGATTTTAAAAGATATACATGCACCCCTACGTTTATTGAAGCATTATTTACAATAGCCAAATATGGAAGCAACCTAAAAGTTCATCAATAGATGAGTGGATAAAGAAGATGTCGTACATATACACAATGGAATATTACTCGGCCATAAAATAACTAAACGGGTAGACTTAGAGGGAATTATTGTAAAACATTGATGAACCTAGATAGTATTATGCTAAGTGAAATTAGTCAGAGCAGAATAAATGCCATATGATTTCACTTATATGTGGATTTTAAAAACTAAAACAATGAACAAACAAAACAGAAATAGACCCACAGTCACAGGAAACAAACTAGTGGTTGCCATAGGGGAAGGGGGTAGAGAAATGAGTGAAATAGGTGAAGGTGTAAAAAATATGAGAATGTTTGATATTTTGATCTAAGTAATGGTTACATGAATGTATACACAGGTTAAAATTCATTGAGCTGTATGCTAAGATTTGTGTATTTTATTGTACATGAGTTAATAAATTATGACTAAAATCAGTTGGTATGTAATATTGGTGTGTGTGTGTGTGTCTGTGTGTGTTGAGTTACTCACTGACTTTCACTTTAATTCCTAGAAAAAGAATAGTTTAACTATGATATGTAATAAAATCACCCAGATGAACCTTAATATTCATTCCAGAAAGTATTCACCTTTTATTCATTTGCTGGAATTATACATTTAAGTCTCACTCAACTTGTCCAAAACTGTCAAAAGTATAGGTACAGCATTTTAGAACCCTAGCTAATCTTACAGATAAATCCAGTCACAAAATTCTAAATGGGATTTCATTGAAATTTAATGATTTGCCTGTTTACTCAGCTGGTAAAGGTGGAGACAGCATAGAGTCCAGATATAATGTTACTCATCCTCTTATGATGCCATGCTATGTACATTTTCCACAACGGGAACTCAGCTCTTCACTTACTCAGAAGTTCAATACAGTGCAGAATGAATTTCTGTATCAGAGACTGCTGGCCCCTGAAATGTACTGGCTGCTCTTGAGCACACAGACTGACTCCGTGCCCCCGCCTTCCTTTCAGCCAGGTGTGAACACGTCCAGTTCTAGCCAGCAGGGTAAAGTGTGGGCCAGGAATCCAGGCTCCACACTCTTTCCCCTTAAATGGCTGCAGACAAATGAAAATGGGAATTCACAGTATTGTGGGACATCAGATGAAAGAATCTTGGCATCCCAATTCTTACTTTAAAAGACCCATTTGAAGATCTGGATTCACCCCGTGAACTGATAAGTGAGCAAGAAATAAACTTCTCTAGAGCGCTAGTCACTAAACTTTAGTCAACAGATGTGTTTCGGCAGCTCTGCATTACATCCCATTTGGGATTCTTCCTGACTCAGAAGGAATTATTGTAAAACATGGATGAACCTAGATGGTATTCTACTAAGTGAAATAGTCACTTTACAGACATATTCACTATTTCATGACTACTTGGTAGCTAAGAAGTTTACAACTATACTTCTATGTAAGCAGCGCCAGTACAGGTCTGAGGAGGATTTTTCTGTAATTTGACTTTTGTCAAGTTATGAAACTGTCAAAGAATGCCTGCCAATAAATGAAGAAGAGCTTTAATTACATTTCTCAAAGAATGAGGATGCAGTAAGGTTGTTTCTGGTATTGTAACCAGATGCGCTGAAATAGCAAAAGGGCTAACACTGATGTTCTCCAAAGGCTTTAATTTATAAATATTTTAGTCCATTTTTCTTCACAAACTGTACAGATTCCCTATTTGCCACATTTTTCTTCAGTGGTACTGATGAGGGTTTACATCAGCAAGCTTTAAAAAAATTATTTCTTTTTATTGTAACAAGCCATGATGGTATAAAATATATATCTATTCATATGCAGTATATTATGGTATATTACACCATATAAAAGTTTATAGAGACACACACACACTACACTATACTTCCTAGGAAGAAATATATCACAGTACTTTTTTGTAATCACACACAAATACATTGTGTTACTTCATATTTCAAAAGTTCAATGAAATAGTATTAAAATTTAGCATGGTCACTAATTTTAATATTTCCTTAAAAAGATATTCTCTAGAAAACTTGGAAAGTTTACAAGAGAAAATTCAAATGTGTGATATCATCTTGAAATATATACATATCTAAAAAGTAGTATAAAGTTATTATTATTGTTATTTGAGTTTTTAAGGAAAGCATCAAAGTTTTTCAAAACTGTTTTTCTCTGTTGTACTTCAGATGCACAAAATTAGATGAGAAATAAACCTGGTCCATTGAACATAATCATCATTGTCAGTTTAACACACTTTATTGGTTATTTATTATATAATTTAAATAATTTAATAATGTAATAAGCACAAGTAAAAGTACCACTGAAAACCTGATTCATCTACCAAATGTCCTTAAGTTTTAATTTTTAGCTGTTTTAATGTCCTTTTTATTACATTGGTTTTTACTGTTAATATTATGACTTTAATTTTTCTCATCTCTTTTGTTTCACTTTTGGGTGTATTTTATGGTAATTTAAAATATTTTTTAGATGGATGTTAAACTGTTTATTTTGATGTTTCCTACCTTTCTAATATAAATATTCAAGGCTCTAAGATTTCCATAGAGCATCAGTTTTGCTGAACTATACAAGTTTTTATAAATATTTTTATAATCATTTGTAAGAATATTATAATCAACTTAATTGTATACTTTACATACAGTAAAATTCATCAATTTTAATTGAATTGCACAATGTATATATTCATACAACTACTGCTAGAAATCAAGATATAGAGTATTTCCATCACCCCTAAAAGTTACATCATGCCCTTTTGCAGTAAATCCCCCCCCACACCCATCCTAACTCCAATAATTATTATTAAAATTTCCTCTTGTGAAATTTTATATAAGCCAATTATGTAGTATATGATTTTTTGTTGTAGACTTCTTTTACTTGGTATAATGCTTTTAATGTTCATCCTGATTATTGTGAGTGAGCTGTTTGTTCTTTTTATATAGTTTTGCCACAGTTTGTTTAACCACTCACCAGCTCATGGGCATGTGGCTTATTCACAGTTTGCAGACATTATAAATGGAACTATGAGCTCATGTACAAGTCTTTGAGAGGATATCAATTTTCATTTCTCTTGGGTAAACCCCTGGGTGTGGGGTTGCTGGACCATATGGCAAGTGCACATTTACCCTTGATAGAGAGGCTCAGAGTGCACTCTAATGTGGACTTAATAACAATTGTATGAGGTTTCCAGTTGTTCTACATCCTCCTAGATACGAGATATTGTCCGTTTCTTTCATTTTAGCCAGACTAGTGTATTTCGAGTGGTATCTCATTGTATTTTAATTTGCATTTCCCAAACAATTAATGGTTTTGAATATACTTTATATGCTGTTGGTGCATTCATATATCTTCTTTTGTTTATTTGTATTTAAATTTAAATTAGCTAAACCTGAGTAACATTTTAAAATTCAATTCCCTAGTCACACTTGCCACATTTCAAGGCCTTCAGAGCCAAATATGAAAAGTCAAGCTATCAACTCGGAGAAAATATTTGAAAACATAGATCTGATAAAATATTCTAATACGGACTATACAAAAACCTCCTAACTCAATAACAAGAGAACCAACCAACTTTAAACAATAGGGAAACGTTTCAACAGACACTTCACAAAAGAAGTTTTGTTCAGACCAATTTCTTCCTTTCAGAAGTGTACTTGGTTGTTGGTGTGGAGGAACAGTTTTTGTGCTATTTGATGATTTTGGACTTGACCCTCCCTTCACGTTGGTTTTCTAGGTACAGAGATCCACCCTTTCAATAGGAAGATCGGCTCTGCTTTTATTTCAGGAAAATTTGAAATATTTAGCTGTGTTGTTGTCCTCGCCAGCGAGGGCTTCTTAAGACGTGGAAAGACCCCGAGGAGAGCCGCGACCACCTATGAAATGGGATGAGACAAAATGACACAGAGAGCCTGCAGTGTTTTGTCAAGCTCCGTTTATTGAGGAAGCAAACACTGCTTATATAGAGGAGGAGCGGGTGTGGCTAGTGTGGCAATCTCTGATTGGTTGCCTATTATGATAATGAGGCGATCTTACAGAGTCCAATCTCATACTGAGTGGTGCACATGCGCAGCCGTACTGGCGAAGGTCAGGTAATTTTCCACTGCCTAACTTCCTTGTTCTCATGCTCTAGCAGAGAGGGGGGGAAGAAGGAAAGAGAGGGAGAGGGTAGAAGTTTGTGGTGAGTATAGAAAATGGAGGAGCTCTCACAACATGGTATCACAAATGACAACAGCCCCTGACAGTTCCCCCTTACTTTTATATTTTGAGGGGCGGAAACTGAGGCCGGTCTTAGGCTGCGTGTGGCTGCAGCGGGCAGGCTTTGTGTGCATCGCAGGATTCGGGCTTTCGGAAAAATGTCTGTCTTAGGTTGTCCAGCAGAGGTACAATGCTTACCCGTCATGGAGGAACTTAAGCAGCTAAGGCTTAGTCTCTGTCTTAGGTTGCTATTGTACTTGCTAGATCTTACCCGTCTTTGACTATTTTTCCCGCACTGAAAGCCAAATCTGCGTAGTTTTTGGCACATAGGCTCTGTTACACACATTCTCGCCATGGGCTCTCAGGATCTTGACGCTTTGAGGCTGCTTGGTAGGTTCTAGCGTCTCAAAAGACAGGGGTGTCATTTGGGCAGATACCATTGTAGTCATCTAGCCCCCGCTCGGTGAGGTCCAGGCGATGATAGTGGACTTGGATAGGCTTGGTTCGTAGATCATCTATTTGATCCTTTACGAACTGTGTGAGCTTCCGTAGGGCCCAAGGGCCAAATGAAATAAGCAGAAGGAGTCCAAGTAAGGGGCCAAGAATAGAGGGGAGTAAGGTGGTTAGAAAGGGAGAGGTGGAGAACCAGTTCTGATACCAACTTTCATTTTGCTCTCTTTCTTTTTTTGCGTTTCTCTAAGCTATCTTTGACTCTTTTCATGCTGTCTTCTACTATGCCTGTTTTATCTGCATAGAAGCAGCATTCCTCCTTGAGAGCTGCACAGAGGCCTCCTTGTTGGAGGAGGAGAAGATCTAAGCCTCGTCTATTCTGGAGAACTACTTCAGCTAGTGACTGGAGTGACTCAGTGAGTGCTGTAATGCCTTTTTGAATTTCAGTTAAATCTGCATCTATGGCCGCAGCGAGTCTATTGTACTGTTGGTCAGAAACAATAAGGGAGGCAATGCCTGTTCCAGCGCCCACAGCACCAAGGCCAATGACAAGGGCTAGGGTGGCGGCAGCGATAGGTTCTCTCTTGATCCGACGGCTGGAGTCTTCACCTAGGAGAGGGAAGAACTGGTCTGCTGAGTAGATGTCAATCTTGGGGATTAATTGAACTAGAACACAAAAATCATGGTGAGTAGACAATGCTTGGACAGAAATATGAGCAGTAAGGCCAGTGGCACAGGCAAAATATGTCCCATTAGGAGCAAGTATATAGGAGTCATAGGGAGAGGGAGTGAAGGTTTGATTGCATAACGGCATGATTTCCTGGGGTGGGTTAACAAATTGGCTATGAACACATGTTCCTATCCCTGATAACTGAGTCAGGGTTAATCCTTCTTTGTGAGAGGCTTGAAATCTAAACATGTCTTGGGTGTTGTTGGTAGGCACAAGGTTAGCAAGAACTGCTACACCCTCATAGAATGGTGGAGAGGAGTGGAAGCAAAGCCAACAATTAGAGGCTGTGTCGGGCTGCATGGAGTTGAGTAAGTTCCACGATTCTTTAAGCATGTTGAGGAGAGTTTGTTCAGAAGAGGGTGGTATTGTTAAGGGTTGGGGGGAGAGGGGCTAAGCGGTTTGAGCTCCCAGCGCTAAGTACTTTATTGGGGCCTGCCGCCACATGAACACTGCTAGGGGGAGTCTTAAGGAGTTTTATTTTGAAACGGAGTCCTGAATCATGGCCATGTACATATAAGCGGAGTCCCCACTCAAATCCTCGGGTGGTCCAATCTTGTTTTTTTCCTTGATCAGTAAAGGTAATAGAAAGGGGAGTGCCCCAATTATGCTCTAGGTCACTTTCTTTAGGTGCAGAGGAGATATTTGTTTTGACAATTATATAATCCCAGCTGGAAGAGGGGTGCCAATAGGTGTCTCCGGTGGTTTCACAGCCCCATGAGGCACAATAATAATCTGACTGGTAGCCGCATTTATAATTGAGACTTCGATCTCTATGAAGTCCGGGACAAACATAAAACCCTTGGCGGATTTGGTCTTTGTAGGTTCGGGTCTTGTTTGAGAGACTTGCGGCTAGCAGTGTGCGCTGTTTGTAATTGCCACAGTATCCTCCATTGCAGTTGCGGTCGGTAATGCCAGTACAACCGGGGGGTTTAGGAGTAGAAGGGGCTAGCAAATGGCTGGTGCCCCATCCTGAATCCAAGGCACCAAGAGCAAGTTTGCACAAATCAGGGGTTAAGGTGGGCCAGGGGGTGGATGAACTCACGCTTGAGATGGAATGGACAACATCTCCTGCTTCATTAATAACTTGCCATGTGTAGTTGAATAATTGATGAGGGGATGGCTGTTTGGGGGTGCTAAGGACGAGAGGCGGCCAGAGCAGAAGCAATAGTAGCAGCATTTTTCTGTAAGGCAAAAAGAGGGAAATCTCAGGGTTTGCTTTCCCTGGATGGAGTGTCATTAACACATTTGATGAGTCTTTCAGGTAGCCATCTGGCTGATTGATGTTCTTGATCATAGACACATGCGTGTCCTTTTCCCCATATAAGTACTGGATGGGGTCCGTGCCACTGATTAGTTATGGGGTCCTTCCAAAGGACTTGAGCATAAGTATCTTTGGTGGCCGGATGCCATAGTCTGTCTGCTGCAGACTTGCCTTGTTCGTCCACTGATAAGAAGTTGAGGACGAACAGTGCATGATTGAGAAGATTTTTAGGATTTTTATAGTAGTTAGAGAGCTCTGTGGATGATTCTTTTTGTTTAGAAATTTGATTTTTAACCTTTTGATGAGCTCTCTCTATAATCCCCTGTCCCTGAGGATTATATGGAATGCCAGTAAGATGTTTTATTTGGAGGCAATGGCAAAACTCTTTGAAGTTTTTAGCAGTATACCCAGGACCATTGTCTGTTTTTATACATTTAGGAACTCCTAGCACAGTGAGGCATTGGAGGACATGAGAAATGACATGTTTGGCAGCTTCACCGCTCTGCAGGGAGGCAAAGATAAAACTACTGAATGTGTCAATGGTAACATGAACATACTTTAGACTACCGAAGGAGGGGATGTGAGTGACATCCATCTGCCATAACTCTCCGGGGATAAGCCCTCTGGGATTGACTCCCAAATGAGGCTCAGGGAGAAACATGACACAATTATGACAGTTTTTTACAATGGCTCTAGCTTGCTCTCTAGTGATTTTAAACTGAAGACGAAGGGTTTGAGCATTTAGGTGGTGTAACTTATGAGCTTCTTGTGCTTGGGTAAGGGGGGTAGAGGTAGATACATGAGCCACTAATCTTGTAAGTTGGTCAACAGTATCATTTCCTTTAGTTAGGGGTCCTGGTAAATTGGAATGGGCTCTTATGTGTCCTATAAAAAAGGGATGTCTCCGTGTTAGTATAAGCCTTTGTATGTCGCAGAATAAAGGAGATGCATTAGTAGAAGGTTTGATATAGGGAGTAGTCTCTAAAAGGGGTACAGATTGGGCAACGTAAGAGCTGTCAGTATATAGATTAAAGGTCTGATCTGAGAGATCTATAAACACCTGCAGAACAGCGTATAGCTCCACAAGCTGCGCGGACTTAAAAGGTGTCTGGAGAGTTTTTTGGTTTTTAGATGAATGGATGGCTGCAAGACCTGTGGAAGAGCCATCAGTAAAGACCAGCAAGGCATTTGGAATAGGCCGAGAAGAAGTAACCTTGGGGAATACAAGTGGAGTTGTTTGTAAAAATTGAAGTAGCTTATCGGAGGGAAGATGGCATGAGAATGTTCCCAGAAAGCCAATGCAGGCCAGTGCCCAAGAGTCCTCATTCTGCATAAGCCATTCTATTTGTTTTTCTGCATAGGGAGTGACAATGGATGAAGGGTCTTTCCCAAAGAGTTTTCGGGTCGCTGCTCTTCCTTCTATGATTAAGGCTGCCATAAGAGAAGGGTAGGTAGTAAGGATTTTTGAGGGAGAGGCGGGGAGATGTATCCAATACAGAGGTCCTTGTTGCCAAAGAATTCCAGTAGGGGTAAAAGTGGAAGGAAACAATATTAGGAGCAGAGGTTTTGTGGGATCATAGTAAGAAACTCCTTGTTGCTGGATAGCTGTGGAAACTTTATCGATAGCAGCCTGAGCCTCAGGGGTGAGGCTTCTGCTTGACGTGGGGTCAGAATCCCCCTTTAAAATATCAAATAGAGGTTTAAGGTCTCCTGTAGTAATATGGAGGTAAGGACGTAGCCAATTTATGTCTCCTAAAAGCTTCTGGAAATCATTTAAAGTTTGTAAGTGTCCTGTCCTAATGGTGAGTTTCTGTGTTTTTACCTTATAGGGAAATAGTTCAAAGCCTAAAAAGGTATGGGGGGTTGTAACTGAATTTTATCGGGAGCTACTTGAAGTCCTTGATCCCTTAAGGCTTTTATAATTAATTGTGATAAATAGAGGACTTCAGAATGGTTAGGTCCGGCCAAGAGGATGTCGTCCATGTAATGGATGAGGTAGATATGAGGGTATTGTGAGCGGAATGGATCAATGACTTGAGCAACAAACTTTTGACAGAGTGTAGGACTGTTAGCCATTCCTTGGGGGAGGACCTTCCATTGAAAGCGGGGCATAGGGCCTACGCAGTTGA